>JANIIA010000006.1:16399265-16420929 GCA_027478495.1 Erythroxylum alaternifolium | reverse complement strand
GCATTCAGAGCTCTGACCCGTTAGGAGCGCTCGTGTCTTAAGGAAACTACAGAAAGGCCTAGATCTCGAGCCGGTGAACGTTTTCTATACAGGTCCCGAGGAGATTCGAGCCCGTTTGGCAGCTGAAAAAGGCTCATAAAGTTTGGATGGAACCAAATCAGGTATTTCGCATTATCTTCATTTTTAATCCTTTCACGTCCGATCTTAGGTGCGTAATAAAATCTGCTCTACGCGTTACATGTCATAATGAGGTGCTTGTAATCTGTCTCAACCGGTCCCAATGTGGCTAACCATGATACTCCCAATACTACGGAACATGCTGCAACCGGTAGTATATAAAAGTTGGTCGTGGTACAATATCCTTGGATGTCTACTTTTATGGCTTGACATCTTCCCGCACATTCAACCCGTTCTTTATTGGCAACCACCACATGAAAAGGTTTATCAGTTAATACCATTAAAGACAGCTTATTGGCAAGTGCTTGATCGATAAAATTATGTGTGCTGCCTCCGTCGATTAAGATGGCAACTTGTTTGCCTCGGATTTTTCCGTTGAGCCGTAGAGTCTGCGGGTGTTCTATTCCTGATATAGCATGCAGTGAGATCTCTGGAGTTGTAACGTGCAGTGAGATCTCCGGAGTTGCAACTTCGGTGCCGAAGTTTTCGTTAGCAGGTTCCCATTCTGTTGCTTTTAAATCTTCGATCATAAACAGCTGGGGACGACGACATCTGTGGCCCAGCACGAACCTCTCGTCGCAGTAGTAACATATGCCCTTGTCGCGCCGTTCCTAGGCTTCCTGGGGTGACAAACGACAAGCAGGTTCCGATTCATTGGGAGCTCCTTTCGCCGCTGGTGCTGCGCCAAGAATACTCGCAGGAGAGCTACTGGTTTTTGCTGGACTAGCTGCCCATGAGTTTTTGAGTGTGGTTGGCCCTTTCTTCTGCAACGTGTTCCTCTCTTCAATTAATCTAGCAACCCCGATTGCAGTAGCAAGACTTCGTGGCTGCTTGATCTTAACATCGAGACTAATCTCATCTTTTAAACCTGCAATGAAACAACCAACAAGAAAATTTTCAGGTAAGTCGTCCACCCGATGTGATAGTTTCTCAAACTCCTCTTGATAGGCTGCGACTGTTGTGGATTGTTTGAGTCTGGTCAAGGCTTCAGATGGATCCTCGTAATTGGTGGGTCCAAAACGGTGTAACACTGCCTTTGTGAAGTCTTCCCACATCATCGGGCCCTTAAACTTATATAGCTAACGGTGCCATTGAAGAGCAATTCCTTCCAAGTGAAACGAAGCCAGCTGAACTCGTTGAGTCCCTGCCACTTCCTTGAAATCAAAGTACTGCTTCGCCTTGTATATCCACCCTTGTGGATTGTCGCCGTTGAATTGTTGGAAATTGAGCTTAAGGTTATGGTTGTTGCAAGTGTTGGAGTGGTTACTACTGGAACCTAGGTGTGTATTTGGAATGACAAAAGTTTGTGGTGTTCGGTTAGGAATAGTCGAATTGGGTGGCTTGGTGGTGTCTTGTGAGCTGAAGGGACTAATTCTGAAAATGGAAGCAGTTAAGGATTGTATTTGCTGGTGTTGTGAATCTTGGGTGGGTCTGATGTTTTGAAGTTCGGTGACGATGGATTGGAGAGTGGTATGGATTTGATCAATGCTTGAATCATGGCGTCCAAGGACCTCAGTGACCTCATTGCGGAATTCGGCGTTGCTTTGATTTCGAGTATTCATATTGATCAACCTGTCTCTGATACCAAAATTGATAAGAATTTCAATAGAAAAGCTGATAACGCAGAAGGAGTAGAGGGTTAATTGGGAAGTAATTCACTATCCTCATTTACTGATACCACTAGGCTTTTATAGCCAAAACATCAACAGACTGTCCAAGACTTCTCGTAAATTAAGCAATTATTAGTGACCGTTAACGACCATGTCCTCCTACAAACTAGGAACAAATAAATCCACTAAGTAATAATTGAGCTAAAAATAAAGAAAAGCCAATAACAGAACATAAATAGAGTAAGACTCACTCAATACAATATCCCAACATCAACTTCACTCCTGTAGCTCATGACCCCTTCTTGGCTCGTATCAGTAGGTCAAAGATCACGCGCTGCCCACAATTGAACAAGACGATATCCTTTTCATAAGTGTTCCTGGTGCGTCGGCCAGATCTTACTCGGCCGAGCATGGGGTTACCTTTTTCTCAGAAATATCAGTTGGGCCTAGTTTCTGGCATTAATGAGATACTCAGACATGGCAGACCTTGTCGGTCAGATGCCCTGTGGGCTGTGGCCAATTAAATTAATGCCATTTCCTTTGCCATTTAATTGTACAGGCGATGAGGCAAGGCAAGTGGATGGTCTCAGGTTTGAACTTGGAACCTTAGGCTTTGTCCATTATTGAAACTTGAAAGAGTCACCATAATCCTAGCAAAGATCCACTTATTCCAAAAACAATATCTTCAAATTCGATAAATAAATCAGCGCGTTTTGAAATCTTAAAATCCTGTCAAGAGCTGATTACATAATTGAGTATTTTACTAGTCTTGGTTCGTTATTTACTTGAAATATTAAAAACGGCAGCATCATGATAGCACGATCAATAGCCTGCAGATTGTAAAGATTAAAAACCCATTAATTGCACAAGGAAAAGTAAAACGACGCCTTTGTATTCATATTCAAGTCCAACCATAAACATTTAATTTAATGATTAGTATGGTTAGGCATATAATATGATCTTAAGCGTCTTTGCTTATCCTCTAGATTTTCCAAAAAAATGTGGATATAGGCACGGCTTCCGAGGTGTCAATATAAAAACTAATTAATGAGGATAAATACAGCTGTTAGTGTCCCAACTGGCAATTAATAGAAGAAAAGAAGAAAAGATTAGAGCACCTGATTTATTAGGATCTTTAAATTTGGTCCACAAATTTAAATAAATATATAAATAAATTTTAATAAAATATAATTAGAACCGATTAAAGATACGAACAAAAAAACAAAAAGAAATAGCATAAGGATAGGCATAACCAGCGCCGATGAATTCAAAAACTCTCACTGTGTAATTAACCCCAAAATAAAGAGAGCCGTCCAGATTCCAGAAGCAAGCACATTTGACATGAGGTCCCACACGCCACATCTACATCACATCCCCCTACTTAACCTTAAAAAAACCCCTCCACTCAAGCCCAAAAATTCAAAAGAAGAAACGACAAATACATGAAATCCATCGAAATGGACACCTTTGATCGCCTTCCAGACTCTTTGATCCTCCTCATCTTCAACTATGTCTCCGACATCAAAACCCTCATCAGTTGCCGATCCATTTCCAAACGCTTCAACTCGCTGGTGCGGCAAACCGAGTCTCTTCTTCTAAAAGTTGATTGTGTCATCTCGCCCGAGTCAGACTCCGACTCGCGCCTCTTCTCTGTCCTCAGATCTCTTTTCAACTCTCTGCATGCTTTCCTCTCTCCCCACCAGAAGCCGCCTCGTGCCCTCACCTCTCCCGCCCAAATACTGTCCCATTTCGATTCCATTCGCCTTCTCGAGATCGAGCTCCCCGCCGGGGATTTGAAGCTGGAGAAGAGCGCCATCGTCAAGTGGAACGCCGAATTCGGGAAGACCATGAAGAGTTGCGTAATCCTAGGGTTTCGCCGTGGTGGGGAGAGTGATGAGTTATCGTCGGATTTCACCGGCGGTTTGAAAACGAGAGTTGTGTGGACGATAAGCGCGTTGATCGCGGCGTCGGCCAGGCACTATCTGTTGAGAGAAGTGGTGAGAGCGCATAGCCAGATGGAGAGGTTGGTGTTGACGGATAGGGACGAGGAAGGAACGTTGGTGATGTATAGGGAGGGGCTGAAGGAGAGTAGGATTGGCATTGCGGAAGCAGCGCGTGGGGAGGAGTGGCCGGATACAAATAGGACGGTGTTGCCAAGCGTGAGGATGAGGATGAGGCACGCACCGCGGCTGGAGCTCAAGAGTGGGTGGGGAGTGGAGGCAGCGACTTTAGTTGTGGTTAAGCCTTGTTGTGGTGGGGCCCATGAATGTGGCGATGCGGAGGATACTGAGTTGGCAATGGGTGCTTTTGCCGGTGGGGTCTACGCCGAGGCTGTACAAGCGCTTCTCGGTTATAAGGGCTACCTGCTGGAAATGAATTCATTCTGAGCAAAAGATGAAATGAGTTTGTAATTGTAATTAGATTGTAAATACCCAATAACTATGTGATAGTTTGGTACTTCTTGCCATAACTAACCTACCCAGTGGAAGCATCATGTTTCAATCCATCTCTCGACACATGAAATTAGGACACCCTAATTAATGCTTCTCCCCAACGAATTTTCTCTTCAGACAGTATACACTTGGATCTGTTTTTCCTTGAAATCATAGGAAAGGAAAGGTTATGACATTATGCAACTTAAGATCGAAAGTCACTCCCACATTGGGTTGTTGATAAAGTTGGCCTATGGGTCATAATTCTAGGGGACAAATGTCTCCATACATCAAACCAACCAGCTTCTACTCTCTACACATCCAAATAGCAATCAAGACCTCAAGTAAAGTTCCAAATTCTTCCTAGTCATCCACCAGCAATTAACTAAAATGTGTACATGAAGGTTGATAAGACCAAAGGTTGCCGGTGATGAGAAGGAAATTAATTATTCGTAATTTTCCAAATTCCTAACAAATCAACCTTCAACACTCCCGATCCAGAAACTGGAACAATCTCACACGTGCGCAATCCTTGGGGATATCATTTCCATGCATACTCCAAATGATCCAGCTATTTTCGTGTTTCTCCTTGACATTATTTACGCAATCATATGGCATTCAAGAGTAATATTACATAGCATCAAAGAATAATGTACACAGTCCAGCATACATCAAAAAGATTTGCATTCTGTGACTTCATTTTTGTGACAGTCAACTTCCACTTCTTTCAAAAGATGTTCAGATGCAAACTATATATATAGAAAAAAAAAAGTTATTACTTTAATTTTCTTGACTAGAATAAGATAATATTCATACTTTATTCCGTTCTTCCAAATTTGGGGCTAATTTTATCAAAAAATAATAAGAACCTTTACTAAATAGAATCCTATTCTTATTTTAAAAGTTTTCAATAGGTTTTTCCATTGCATTAAGACTAGGGTTCCAAGAATGTTTCTATAGATATGTAACTGATCTTTCAGTGAAAAAACAATTTTTTTCTACACACTTGAGTTTTTAAACTAAAAAGTTTAATACTTTCTCTATGAGTGATTCCTAGTCTTCTACTCTTCATTGCTTGTTTTCACAAAAATTCTAACACCTCTAGACTGAATTTCCAGCAATCCAATTCTGAAGTTTCAACAACAATTACTAAAATTTCATACCCGATATCTGAATTTCCAACACTCTAACAACACCTAACAGCCCAAATTTCAAATATTTGAGTTTTTAATTACTAGTTTGACATCTCTTCTATTCGTCCTACATCAATTTGATATCAGAACTTTGATTCAACAATGGTAACGAGAAGCAATAGGATGTATAGAGGAATATTCAACAACCTACAGCAAGGTGAGTTGATTCTAAATATAATTAAAAAAATTGAACATTTATGATCCTCGTTCACAAAGTATTCTAAGAACTAATCCATCCTCAGGTAACAACTCCTCTAAGAAAGCATGTCTGACAAATGAAGAGACCAAAACTAATCATTAGTAGGCAGAGTAATGGAAAATCTTCGCTGGAAAATAATATTTTGATTTTGATTTCTCAAATTTAACACGCATTTTCTCTCTCGAAGTGCTTATTCAGATTGGTGAGCTATTGGCAACGCTCCTTCAACAGTTCAATTAGAATCTTCTGACCTAGATTCAGAAGATGATCAGGAACTCAATAACATGAAGAGTTGGACAATGGCAGCAAATAAAATCATTAAAGATGAGGAAAGGCAGGAGTTAGTGGATCCTTCAGGTGACGCATTAAGCATTTCAAACTCTAAAGCTGAAACAACTGAATAACAAGTTGAAACACTTGTCCAGCAAGCTGAAACACTTAAGCAGCAATCTAAAACACCAAAACAGTAGGTTGAAACAACATTTCAAGGAGCTGAAAAGATTAACCAACAAACACTAAGGATTTTAGCACTTGTTGGTCAGAACTTGATGAAATTCATTGTGTTCAGAAAATAAATAACCAGGTTAGCGCAGATTCTGTTGAAGTGAGTGATGGAGATGAAGTAAATTTGAAGCAAGATGCAAAGCTAACATATCATAGAAATAAAGGAGAAATTGTGAGTGCTTTCGCAAAGTCAAAATTCAACAATAATGGCAAGTTAATGCTTTTGAGTATAAGAAAAAAAAATTCATATGATCTTGATGCCTATGTGGAAGAGAAGCCATGAGGTTTTGTTATGGAACTATCTCTAAATACAATTGTCAAGGCAAACTTTATCTTAAATGGACAGTGTCGAGTTAAGCTACGATAGTACATTGCACGTTTGAAATATCAACATATCGAATGAGGTGGCATATTGAAACAATTACAGAGGAATTACATCTTCTTCTAAGAGAGGACAACAGTGAAAGAGGGAAAAAAAAGAAGGCATATTTGACAATATTTAGTACTCGAGATTACATCTTCTTCGAATCAAGGACAACAGTGAAAGAGGGGGGAAGAAAAGATATATTTGACAATATTTAGTACCCGAGGTCGACTTCTGTCAAGCTAGGGGCAATGATGCAGAATAAAAATGAGTCACTAGAAAATAATAAAGTACCTTTGGTAAATAGGATTCTATTCATATTTTGGAAGTTTTGCAGGTTTTTCTATTGCATTAGGATTAGGATTCCAAGAATACACATAAACACACACACACACACACATAATCAACCTCTCAATAAAAAGAAAACGTGAATTTCCCTATAAACTTGAGGTTTCAACTCAAAAATGTGAAACTTTCTCTAAGAGTGATTCTTAGTTCCCTACTCTCTATCATTTGTTTTCTTTGCTAAAATTCCAACAGTTCCAACCTGAATTTCCAACAACCAAAAACTTAAAGCTTCATCCATATCAAACCCGAAATTCCAGCAACCTAAACGAATATTCCAAACCTTAAATTCCAGCAGCCAGATTTTATAAGTTTTTGTGAATTTTACCCACTTGTTTGATATCTGTTCTACTCATCCTACAACATATTCACACCAAACATCCGGATAAGGCATGCAGACTGGTTATATATTCACACATTTGAAGATTAGTTATCAACAGTTGTTCAACTTCATTTGAACAAGGAATCATATACTTGCCCAACAACTGCCAGTCACAGAGCTTAGCCTAACAAGATTTTAATATTAAACAAATTCCTCCTAATCATGATTCTGAATTTAAATTTTTTACGGAATTTGCGAGAGGTGTTCTTCACAATCTATGACTTTTTGCTAAACCAACTTAACATCACAATCCACTCTTAAGTATCCCTCCTTAGCAAAATGGTATCTCAAAAAGCCTGAGCCCCAATGCCATTCTTTAGTAAAGGAAATTGATTTGTCTAAAACCCACATAGAACACCTTGTTCGATTATCTACACTGATCTTGACGAATATGGCAAGTCCTAAATCAGCACTTTCGTGGATTCAGGCTTTGAATCTGTGGGTTATCACCGCTATCTACAAATCCCATGATCTTAAACAAATTTATCACACAGCTAGCTAACCTATATACAATTGTTTTAACTTCTTGCAGAGATTACCAGCACTGGTTTGACATAAAACCCACATTCATTGCTAAGTGAAGAACTTTTCTAGTCCTGTCCTAAGCTTGCCTTCTTGATTTTACTATATCTCTCTGCTGGCTTGTGCTAGTGTCAACCATTAGCTATAAACTCATCAAAAATCATGAAAATTAGGCATTTCTACAATCAAATAGTCTTTTGATTGCAATATGTAAAGGTATGAACTTGAAAGCTGTAATCCAGTAGTTCGGATAAAATTGTTTAGAAGTGGACATGTTCTATTATTACCTCATATCCATTCAACTATAGAGAAGATTGGCTAAAAACATTTTGGAAGACTAGGTGTGCCCAAGGTGCCAGTGGTGACACGATAACTTCAACAAAAGTACAATATAATAAAAGAATTCATCAACTCAGATCATTAATCCCCAATGAATAAGGCTTATTCTGATCATGGAACATCGTATGCCTTCACCATTCAGTTTAAATTGCAACCAACTTCATGTGTTAGCTATAATAGAAAGCATTACAGCACTGAAGTCATAAATCAATTTCTCAACACCTACAAGAAAAGAAATAGGCATCTAAAAATCGTCGACGGGGAAAAGAGGATTTGGATTGGCAATGTTAGGAATAATAATCAATGTAGAATCTTAGCACATCATACATTGACTTCTTTCTCCATAAGAGCAGATATTGGATTCTTAAATGGTAATGAATGGCGCATTACATGAACCAAGTCAGAAATTTACTCAATTTTTGTCAAAAGAAGAGTTGAAACAGTTAGGTAAAAGATCACTCCTTAAGTTTAAATAAATCCACAAATTGCAAAAGCAATTCAAATGTAAAAGGAAAAATGAAAATTATGAATTGAACTCTCAAAGAAAGTACGTAAGGAACATCGATCATTTCTAATACATATCTGCTATCAATCAAAGGAAATCAAAGGAAATGGTGAACTCTACCGCATTCCATTAGCAAGCTGCAGTCTTTGTCTCCACCAGATTTAGAACCACCTTCCCTTTCAAGCTTAAGAATCCTAAAACAATGCAAATTTCATTGGTTTTGAATCACTAGGTCCAGTTCAAATGAATAAGGGTTCACATACTTGTCAACGAACTGTTTTTGGGTCATCTTGCAAATTGTAGCTAGACCGGGTTTACCTGGTAAAAGATTCTTAGTTTTCAAAACCTTAATAACCTCAAAACGAGCTTTGACCCTCCGTTCAACGCTGAAAGTAAGCAACTCAGGGTGTTTAACAACAAAAGAGATACCCAAGTCCTGTGCACTAAGGAAAAACCGTACTGACGCCAAAATCTTCCTCCTTGATACTGCAAAGACCTGAGGTGCCCTTCTAAATACTGTCAGGATGTCTTCTTCTGTGAGCCCCATATTTCGGAAGAGTTTCAACTTAAGCTCCCAACTCTCTCTAGTCATTGAACACATTACCCTAATGGCATGAATAAACATCTTGGATTGCCTATCCAAACCCATATCCTCAATCTTTTCAGCGTAATCTCTTAGAGTCTCTGGTTTGGTAAGGAAAAAATGTGGGAAGTTGAATAAGGAGTTAACAATCTGAGAAGAACTAACCCCACAACTCTTCAAGAATTCCACATTGGGCATCATTGTCCTTTTCAAATCATGATTCAAAACCCACCTAGAAATCCTCAAAACCTTGGACACAGCTGCAAATGATCCCAAAACACTCTTCAGCTCTAAAATCGAAGGCCCAAGTCTGTTATCAACACTTCTGGTTAAAATAGTAGGGGAAGCACATACTATTTCCACAATATGTGTCGGGTCCAAACCCGAGTCCTGAAAAAGCTTGAACTTCGGCTTGATGCTTTTCTCAAGATTCGAAGCAAGGATCCTGGGCATCTTTTTAACAATGCTTAGAATTTGAGTTCTTGAGAAACCATTTTGCTCCAGGTACAAAAGCACAGAATCAGATGTTTCTGGGTTTTTGAGGTACTTGGTGGTTGAAGTTGGGACTTCTAAGGCAAATTCAGGGGACAATCTCTGCTTATTGACCAAATAGTCGTAGATTGAAATTCTGGGTTCGTGTGTAGAAGTAGAAGTAGAAAAGAAAAGCTGAGAAATGGAGAAAAGGGTTGCCGCGTCGTGGTGGTGCAAGGAAGTTCTGAGAGAGACCGATATGAAACGCCTCAAAACAGTAAAGGCCATTGTCAGTTATTGCATATAATGGGAGCTTGAGACTATGGACGAAAAATCAAATAACGAACAAGAAAGTCCACGCACTTTACGGATCAGAAAATGAAACCAGGCATACCTGAAATAGTTGTTTGAAATCGAAAGAAGACACCAAGTGTTCTTACATCATGCTTGCTGCTAATCTCCAGCCCCAAAATTGTTTTTGGTTCGATCACCAAAACGACGTCGCCTGTAAGAAAGATCCATGCCCACTTGACATTTCTACTTTCACTCTCTTTTTACTTTTTAGGATTATTTATAATAATAATAATAATATTATTAGACTTTTATAATTTTAATTAAAAAGATAAACACTTAAATAATTAACATTTATAATAGAAATTAAAAACAATAACCAGTTTCAATGCATTTCTGTGTCTTTTCTTTATTCTTAAAATAATTATTGTATTATATTAACTTTAAATTCAAATTATTTCTTAACATAACAAATAATTTTATTCCTAAAGTTAAAATAGTAAATTAATTTGAATTAAATTTAAAATATAAAAGTTTTATTTCTTAAATAAAAAATTATAAGAACATTTTATATAGCTAAAGAAATTTGCACATCAACTTTATTTAATAAAAATGTAATATAATTAATTACATAATTAAAAAAATCATCACAATAAAGCATATCATTAAAAAATTGTCAACCAATTGAAAATTTTGTTATCATAATCAACAATTTCTTCTTACTTTTCAAATATATTCTAAATTTGTGTTGAAATAATATTATATTTTACTTTAAATTTTGTGTCTTTATTTTGGATTATTTATAATAACCTCTTTATTTCCTGAAGTAATTTATCCCATTTGCCTTTATATTATAATAAAATTTTGTCTCATACAATAAAAAACTAACATATATTCTTACCTTTTCAATACTATAACTAAATATTAGAAAGTATATAGGATATTGTTTCTAAAATGCAATATATATAATTTAACAAATAATATCTCTCATAGTCTAAACAGTCAAATAGAATATTGTTTTTTAAAACTTAATATATATAATCTCACAAATAATATTTCTTATCATAAGTGTAGTCTAAATAATCAAATAAAACTTACTAAAACATATACAAATATAATATTAAAAAATACGGTTATTACAAACAGAATTGTCAAACTTTATTCAATTCTGCTATTATAACCCGAACTTAAAAAGTGACAATTAAATACTCAAATTTTTAATTTTTTTCAATTATAGTCCAATGTAAATATTTCTGTTAACGGTGCTGATGTGACTTGCCATATAAGAAAGAAATCATAAAAACTTATACACACGAGGCTTAATTAAGTTTAACTAAACTACGTCATTTTGGGATTAAAATCCCTAAATCAAACTCTGTCATGCGGTGTTAGATGACAACGACACTCTGCCATGTTGGTACAAGACGACATCAGCACAGTTTGTAATAATCTGAATAAAATCTCAATTTGCCACCATAGGCCCTCCTTCTTTTTGTGTGAGAACAAATTGATTTAGGGTTTTGAATTCTGGCCATTTAGGCAATTAGTTTGATTTAGAAATTTTAATCCCAATATGACGTAATTTATTAAAGTTGATTAGTTAAACTTAATTAAATCTAACGTTTATAAGTGTTTAAGGTTTCTGTCTTATATGGCAAGTCATGTCAGCAATGTTATCAGAAATACTAACATTAGGATGGTATTAAAAAATATTGAAAGTTTAAGTATCTAGTTGTCACTTTTTAAAATTCAGATTATAATTGCAAAATTGAGTGAAGTAGTAAAGTTTTAGCTTTTTAATTAACCCTAAAAAATAAAATTAGCTATAATTGTTATCCTTATAAAATTAATGTCAAAACTTATAGATTCATTAGATTTTAATTTCTATAAAAATTTTATAAAAATAACTTGTAATACCTTCTTATCTATTATTACTATATATATGAAATCATATCAAATGAACATTAATACATAACAATTTAGGTTGAATTAATTCTTTTACATATATATAGTATTTGTTCTTTAATTAGAACATACATATCAATTTTTTATCGTCTATTACTTTTATACAATCCCACAAATTAAAATTATAATATTAAAGTTATTAATTAAACATAAAGGTATAATATAGTAAAAAGTATGTAAATATACTTTAAAATATAGAAAATATTTTAGATTATGCTGAAATTTTCGGAGACTTTTTTTACGAGTAACTACGTATAAGTCTTTGCAATAATACTTAAAAATTGTTTATAATGAATGGTGAAATTATGCTCTAATGATTCTAGCTATCTTATTATAACTTATTGTCATCAAGAAAATTATAAATTGTTCCTTCATAATAAAATAATCAATTAACTATAAGTTTTTAAAAGTTTTCAATTCATTAAATTATCTTTAAAATTGTCTTATTAGTTGTTAAATCTCATAAATCTTTGGGAGATTCTTATTTACCAGTCCTAATATTTAATCATAATATAATAAATAGAGATTTTCTATGTTTTTTAGTAAATATAAATGTTTATAGTTTTTCTTGATTAGAGAAATTAATATTATTGTAGTTGTTTCATTATTTAGATCTAATTAAAATTTGATAAGAAAATTATGTATATACTCTTTATTGAGTTTCAATTATCCAATTGTCTTTAATTGAATTTAAAATATATTGTAATTATTTTAATTTTGTTTATAGTAGTTGAATCATTCAAATTCTATAAATCTTTCCCTATTAAGTATTATAATATGAGTAACAGTAAAATTGATTAAAAAAACCAATATAAGCAACTCAATGTATTGAAATAAGACCTAATAGAATAGTTCGTATAATGCATATGTTGATTAGTATATAGAAAGATGGTAAAGGGATAAGCCAAGTCAACATATAAATGCTTTAAATCATTTTTCCATGTTTTGGTGTAGAACCCTAATGATGACAATATATCAAACTAGGCTTAGGCTTATATTCAGGCCCAAGCTCAACCTAAAGTTTGATCGATCTCGATTAGCCCGACTAACTATATTTTTAATTTTTAAAAATAAAAATGTTGTTTTTTTACTCAAAATGACATCGTTTCACTTAAAAGTTTAAAATTTAGGCTGAAACAACCAACTTGAGCTTAAGCATGGCATAGAGCCCATAATTTTCAAAAGAAAAAGACTGAAATCAGTTCGAAGTTTATCAAATTAGGTAGACCCATTAACTTCAACCCAGATCAGGCAGGGTCAGTTTCAAGCCAGGCAGGTTTTGCCATGCCTACAAAACCCTCTTTCAAGTCTAACTAACCAAACATTTCTACTAACTAACCAAGCATTCTACTAGCTAACTTTTGCTAATAAAAGATATAAGCCTTTTAAATATGCAACCACGAGACTTGCTTGAAATATAATAATGAACATTACATTAATCCCACAAAACTATAAATTAACTACAGTACAGCAAAACAAGGCACCAAAAAGACTATAATAAAAGGAAAGAGAATACAAATGAGTTGTTCTTCAAAAATATATTTCTCTAATAGCCCAAAAAATAAATAAAAGAGCTAGGGATTTATTGAAAGTAATGGCCAATTTAAGACTAAAATGTCCCATCTTTCTACTCCATAACTTCTTGGTGGCTAGAGAAAATAAAATATAATAAAGAAAATACATATATAGATAAACATGATCTTTTTATTGTCATATACATCATTAAGCAAATCACTTACTTAGATATGACTGATTTTCACCGGTTAAAAAACACTCGTAAGAAATTCTTTTCCTATATAAATATTTTTACCTGTGTTTTATTCAGACCATAATCATCAGTTTTAAAATTAATGAATTATCTCTTATATAAAGTTAGCGTCAAATTTATTGACTGTTCTTTAACAATTTAGAATCAAAAGTCACACCCTAATCTTATCAAGTGTGTCCTTTTATTATCATCTCCCTCTCACACCTAATAGATTTAGTTATTTGATTTATGTCATTTCTCAACCTAGTCCAATAACTCCCAAGTTCATTGCACAATGAGAGTTCGTTTTTATATATCTATTAGGGATACATGATATCTCGATTAATGAATAGATTCTTGAGTAGATTAGTATACTATATTATAGGTCATATTTTGCATTTAATCTCCTTTGATCACATTTATTTTATCGTGTCGTAGGTGTATTAAATTCTTTTACTATGACTCAATAGCCACTTTTGAATACGCAATTTTTCTTATGCAAGTTAGAATAAAAATAACCTTCCTTTATTCTAAATTATCTTTAATTGAATTTAATTTGCTTTCTTAGAATTGTCTTATAAGATCGTATCTAAATTCTCTTGAATTTGGTAACAATATAAAGTACCCATCCTTAAATTTAATTCTTAAGAATTATATATGAGTCCTAAGGGTATATTGTAAAGCTCATTTAAGCTCTAAGATCTCACGCAATGTAAGTTGAGATCTTAAGAGTTACATTAATCCTTTTTATGATCATTTTTGTACACATAGTAAGAGTCATGTGCTATGATATTAAATTTTATTCATTTGGAACATATTTCTTTTATGAATGCAATACCTTACAAATATTAGTTCAAACAATTTGAGTTCACTTATCTACTTTTAATTTGTCTTTCTAAACTCTCATCTGGCAATTCAAGACAGAAATGGTAACCATATGATCACTCCAAACCAATTTTCTTTTGATTTATTATCTAGGTCGTATTCATGGTTCAGGTTTCTTGCTTTTCTCTAAATTACCTTCTTGATAATAAACTTACAAAACCTATCTCATCTCTATTTATTATAAATAATAGAACCAATTGCTCATGTGAAAGAGTCAATCGTTTATTTGCTAGACATGCTCCTTGATTCATACATGAAATATGTTATATAAAGAAAAAATATTTCAGCTACTATGTGATTCTATTTTTAAATAAACAATGTTTAAATATATTTGTATTTTAACAAAACAATATACTGAATGAACATATATGGTGGAATGTTAATCAATTACATTTCAATATCTACATAATTATTATCTTCATATACCCCATGTATGTATCTTAGGAATTTGGTTTGTCATGCTCACTTCTCTTTATGCAACTATATCTTTCACATAATTGTACATGGTATTTATATGATTGGTTCTTGAGGGTGAGCTTTGGAGCAATTGGTAAAGTTGCTCCTTTGTGACCTTAAGGTCACAAGTTCAAGTCACAGAAATAACTTCTTTGTAAAAATACAAAGGGAAGGTTGTGTACATTATGACCCTCTCTAGACCCCGCAAAGCGGGGAGCCTTTTGTACTGGGTACATTGACCTTTTTTATTTATATGATTGGTTTTATAATGAAATTTAGATTCTATGGTATAAATGATTACTACTGACTATCACAATTGAATATTATTAGATCAGACTTGCTCGTAATGACTACTAAATTAACTAAGAATCATCTAAGCCACACGAAATTTTATACTGTTATTGAAAATGCTATAAATTCATCTTCCATTATTAATAAGGCAACATATGGTTGTTTCCTACATTTCTATGATATAACACCATTGATGAGTAAGAAAACAAACCAAAAGTAGGTTTTTTCTCATATAAATCTCCTTTATAATTTGCATATATATACCCTTATATACATACGTCTTCACCTTGATAACATAATGTATAGCTAAAAATACCTTTTATATAACTTACTATTCTATTTACTGCTTTCTAATATGCTTGTCTTAGGTTTGATTGATATTTGCTCATCATTCTAACAACATAAAAATAATTTCCTTGTACACATCGTAGGATACATGGACTTCTAACTATACTAGAATATGAAACTTTCTTCATTTGTTTCCTTTCTTGTGATATATATGGGTAAAACTTCTTGCTGAGAACTTCACCTTTAATAATAAGATTATCAATTGTTTTGCACTCTTATATACTAAATTGCTCTAAAACCTTTTGAATGTAAGTCACTTGGGAAAGTGACAATAATCTCTTTGAAAAATCTTTTAAATCTTAACTCTAACAATGTATACATCTTCATCCATGTCTTTCATCTTAAATTCAAATGATAACTAGTCTTTGATTTGCTTGACAAACGCACAGTCATTATAAGCAATCAAAATGTCATCCATATTTAAAGATAAAATCACAAACTTTTCTTTAGATCTCTTAATATATATATGGTGGTCTTCATCCAGCATATGAAAATCATACAAAATAATTACAATATGAAAATGAATGTACCATTTCCTGGAGGAATACTTTAGAATATAAATCAATTTTAATAAACAACTATTTTATGTTCTTGCCTCTCTCAATGAAACTTATAGTTTGTTCCATATATATTTCTTCTTCTAATTCTCCTTTTATAAAAGAACTCCTTACATCCATTTGATGTAATTAAGATCCAAATTAGATATTAGAGACAAAGTTGGATGAATTGAAGTAAACATCATAACAAGAAAAAAAATCATAATCAATTCCTTTTTATTGTCCATAATCTTTCTCTATGAAAAGTGCCTTGTGTCTTTCGATATTGCCATCAACATTTTTTTTAATTTAAGAATCCATTTGTTCCCAAGAGTATTGCACCCATAAGGGAGATCAAGTAAGTTCGATACTTGATTCAAGCTTTAAAAAGTCTTTTTTTTCTTTTATTGCTTTTATCCATTCTTCTTTAGTAAGACCAATAAGAGCCTCATGTATATTTTTTGGAGCATCATCTTTTGAAGGGATAATCATATGAACTTTTCCTTCTATTTTAAAATGACATCAGGGAATCATGCTATGATTACTTTAGTGTAAATATGATTAATGGAAATAAAATCATGAAATTCTTGATTACTCCAACATTGGTCAGATACAGCAGGTAAACTTTTAATGGGTTATAGCCTTAATTAATCTTAAGTCAATTATTCAAGTTCTAGAGGATTCCCACTAGGATAAAGTCCCTCTTCACTATTCCCCATAATGGAATCACTCTGGTTAAGAGCCTTATATAGAAATAAGTCTTTTCATATTTCACCCTGTTTTGGAAAGTCGTTTTCTAAAAATGTGACATCTTATAATTCAAATGTAGTTATACCTTTATTATCTTATTCACCTATAAATATTTACCATTTTGAGAGTTCAAAGTATCCAATGAAGATACTTTTGTTCCCTCTTAAACATAGTTTTCCATACTTATGAGAGAGGTCATGAACATAGGTAGCACACCTATATGGTCTTAGATCTTGTTTGTAACTGATTTTATAAGCAATCGATTAAGTATATAAGTAGCTATAAGCAATTTATCACTCCAATATGTGATTTATAATTTTTTTTGCACCATTATAAACCTAACCATTTCCAGTAGCATTCTATTATGTCTTTTCATATGTAATTTTAATATAGGTCAGAGGGCGAGCTTTGGAGCAATTGGTAAGGTAACTACTTTGTGACCAAAAGGTCACAGGTTCGAGTCACAGAAATAGCTTCTTTATAAAATTCAAAGGGAAGGCTATGTATAATTGAAGTCTTTCCCCCAACTCTCGCAAAGTGGGGAGCTTTATGTACTGGGGTTGTTGTTATTTTTTAATTTTTATGGGGTTTGAGAAATAGTTGTTGTCTTTATATTCCTTTTTTAACATATAATATCTTGAACTTATTAGACAAGCATTCTTATCCTTGATCAATTTTTAATACTTTTATTTTCTTGTATAATTGATCCTTTATCAAATGTAAATACTTTATAAAAAAAAATCATTGCTTCCAATTTATAAGAAATCAAATAGATGTGACAATACCAAGTATAATCATCTATAGAAGTGATAAAAGTATACAACCCCTTATCTTACCCTTACATTCATTGGACCACATATGTCATAATGAATTAATTGCAATGGATAGGAAGCTCATATTCCCTTTCTAAATAGTTTTCTTGCCATTTTATCAGCTACACAATGTTTATAAATAGGTAAATCTATTTGCTATAAATCACTTAAAAGGCCTTCTTTAGCTAATCGACATATTCGATTTTGAAAAATGTGACATAGTCTAGCATGCCATAAAATTGTGTTGTTATTAGAATCATTAAATGATGGAAAAAAGCAATAACTTATATAATCAGTTGAATAAACAACATCTAGAACAATAAAATCATCCATCATAAATCCATAGCCATAATAAATGGTTCCTAGATATAAATCCATATCACTACTGTGGAATTTTACATCAAAACACATCTAAAACAATAAAATCATCCAACATAAATCTATAGCCATAATAAATGGTTCTTGGATATAAATTCATGTTGTCATCATGGAAATTACATCAAAACCAAGACTAATTAATACCAACATAGAAATGAGATTCTATTGAATATTAGGAGAAAATAGCACTTAATGTAGGATTAAGGATTGACCACCATACATGCCTATTTTGTAGATTCTTATCCCTTATAGAGCAATATTTGAGTTGTCTTTTATATAAATCCTTTATTTTCCATGTGTGATTTTCCATAATTCTATAAAGGCACCTGTATCCTTTATTACATAGGTAGTTGCTCTCGAGTTTGCATTCTATAAATAATAGGATTCAGTTAGAAAAATAGAATAAAATACTTTTACATAACAAATGTTTGTACAACAAGATTGTACCTTTTTGGGCTCATTAAAATTGCGAGCAAAGTGACCTTTATTGCCATAATTAAAGCACTTAATCATTTTCATATTTTTCTTTTTCAAAGGTTGTTTTCCATTTTTATTATTAATTCCACTTTGCCTTCTAGAATCATAAGTATAGTGGGTATTTCTCTTACCCTTTTTTAATCTGGGGCCACTATAATGCTTATGTTTTTGGTTCATAGTTCGATATGAGCTGGTTATAGTTGCATATACCTTGGAGGATATTTTAGAGGCTTTAAAACATTCTTCTTATGGTATAATAGCATCTTCTATTGTCTTGATTCTCTCATTATCAGTTAGATGCATCTTCATATGCTCCTAACCCTGAGGAAATGAACAAATAACTACTTGTACTTACTGTTGATTTGAAAATTTATAACCAATGTCATGCAATTCATTTATCTTGTTTTACATATGCCTTAAATGATTTTATATAATGGGATCCAGTCATTTCTTATATGTATCAAACTTGATAGTAAGTGACCTTACTTTGAGGTACCTAAAAACATGTAAATAAAATGGACCACTTGTCCTTAGTAGTTTCATATTTTTAGAAATCACGTATTATGTCATTATCCATATTGGTTAATAATGAAATGAGAGCCTGTGAGTTCTTTTTCCTCCATATTTCATATACATCATGGTCCCTTCTTTGTTAGGTCATATTGCATTCTTTAGGACTGCCTATAGTTATGTTTAATAGTTCGAGAGCCTCTTACTCCTTCAATATATATTGAAATTTCTTGTTCTAGATTTCATAATTGTCGCCATTTAATTTCTCACACTTATTGGTTTCATCAACAATATTTTTTGATATAATAACTATAATTGAATCACAGGGTTTTGTATAAGAAGAAAGAAATAATATGTGTGCATGCTAATGTTATGTCATACATATATAGTGAATAATCATATTTCAATTATCTACAAAATTGAAAGAGCACGTATGTTCTTAATCATCATTTATGCAACACTAGAATATCAAATATTATACTTAAGTGAAATTTGTCAAATAAAAAGTTGATATAACATACGTTCTAATAATTTGAACAATATCAAGTTTTGCATGCATAAAAGAACATAATTCATATAGTTCAGTATAATTTAGTTTAATATATAATGATTATATAACATGAATATTACCTAAATATAACAATCTATCATCATCATCACCCAGTCTGAAATTCCGCATTAAAGCGAGGTCTTGAGAGGTCTGATAGTACGTAGCCTTATCCCTATAGAATAGAGAGGCTGCTTTCGATAGACTTACATGCAAATGTGACAATGAAAAAAAAGTATATAGTATAGTAATAAAACAACAAAAAACTACAAATAATTGATACATGTTATAAAGAGTAAATAAATAAATAATTCATTTATTTTATTCAAATAAACATAAAAGAAGTCATAAAATAACTAAATACATTTAAAAAACTAATAAATACTTAGAATAAAGAAATAATAAATAATTAAAATAAAATAATAACTTGAAAAAATAATTAAAATAAAATAAAAATGTAGCAGCATAATAAAAGTTTATCAAAAAGATATCCAACTTGCCAACAAGATGCACTTGTCAAGAAATTCACATGCAAAACAAAACTTGTAAACAATCACAATAAAGATGCATTCAAGAGTTAAAAGCAGTAGTCATATTAAAGTCAACCAATTTATGTAATAATGTTGTTGAAGCTCGATATACAATTTTATAATTATTTTAACCGAAAGATTGATTAGATACAAAGTCCTAAGCAATTCTTTCCTTTGAAATTCTTTTGTAAACATTATCACCAACCGTTTATATGTTTTCATATTAGGCCAATCTAAACTCCAAAGTGTGCTTAATTGTTCATTTTTCTGATGTGGCAATGTTGAGGTAAAGTTGTATAATTCAATTTAGCCTCAACAAAAGTCAGATAACTTGCAGTGTTAGATCTTCTCTAAGTAGGTATCACATATAGAGTAACTGAATTAACATGATAATAACTTGTCTCGTCTATGCTACAATTTATAGAAATTTAGGTGACCTTATTGTAACCAACATTTGCTTAAAACATTTCAGGAATTAGAAGTCACTCACAAAACCTAGAAATCATAAAAATAAATGATTTGACTAATGCAATAACAAACCCATGCTCATAATGAAACTATAATTATTATAAGTTACTCAAAATCACAATTTTAATTACTAATTAACTAAAACAACAACAACAACAACAACTCTCAGTAATAATCCTATTGACACACGAGGTCTAAAGAGATATATTAGTAAGCAGTCTTATCCCTAACTAGCAGAGAGGCTATTTCAAAATGACCCATATGAAGAGGAGAGAAAGAAAGAGAAATTTGAATAAAATAAAATAAGATAATAATTACTACTAAACTAATCATATTAAAGTATAAATATTTTATTTTTAAATAAAAACTCACTTCTAATCATTATTGAACCAATCAAATTGAATTATGGACTTAATAAAATTAGAAACTTGTTTTAAGTTATTATTAAACTAATAATTTCCACTTAATAAGAAAGTTATTTCTATTTGTATATATCTATTTAAAATTAATAAAATTTAATTATGAAAATTTAATTCAATTAGAAACTCATTTTTAAATATTATTAAACTTATGAACTTAATAATTTAAAGTCTATTATAAATTGATTCTAATTATGATTGAACTAATAAATCTTAAATTTATAATTCATTTAGGAATTTATTTCTAACTATTATTAAGTTCATTTAAATTTATAATATATGTGTATGCAATGTTTTAAAAATCGGATCGAACTGGTCGGTCTGACTAAAAAATACGAACCGATCGGTCCGACCAAAAAAATACAAATCAACTTGATTTTTGGTCCGGTTTATATTTATAACCCTTATGAGTAACAAACCAATCGGTTTTTAGAAAATCGGTTTTTTAACAAACCGATTGAGTAATAACAACTTTTTGAGCGTGTGGAACCCTATCCTTCAAGTTATGTAGGACCCACCACAATTGTCTTCCTCTTTCTTTTTTAACAAATAAAGACGCAACAGTGGGATTGTATCACCCCATTACCCTAAGGTACGCACCGGGATGCCTGTAGGTCATTCCGACACA
>JANIIA010000006.1:16290840-16300976 GCA_027478495.1 Erythroxylum alaternifolium | reverse complement strand
CTAATGTTATAAATTATCCCAATTGTTATTCTTATTACCAATAAATATCAAATGGTGACACGTAGTCACCATAAAATTCGTACGGGGATCGGGGCCAACAAAATGTGCCTTACTATATATTATTTAACATTGTTTTAGTAGATGAAATAAAAGAAGGTGTTAACAAGAAACTTAAACTTTATAAGGATACGCTAGAGTCAAAGGACTTTAAATTGAGCAGGACTAAGACTAAATACTTAGAGTATAATTTTCTAGGTCTTAGGCTTATATCTGATATGGATATCAAGATCAGTACAAAAGTTATACCATAGAAAGATTGTTTTGCATACCTTGGATCCATCGTCCAAAGCAATAACAAGGTAGATGATGACCTATTTCACTGTATTAAATTAGGGTAGCTTAAATGGATGGGTGTCTTAGGAGTTCTATATGACAAGAAGATATCACTCATGCTAAAAGGTAAAATTTTATTGTTTAGTAATTAGGTCAGTCATGCTTTATAGGACAAAGTATTGACCCATCAAACAGGTGCATATTCATAAGTTAATGATGGTGGAGATGGGAATGATCTGTTAGATGTGCAGCCTTATAAGAAGAGATAAGATTAAGAATGTAGTGGTAAGAGACAAGCTACGGGTGACTAACATTGCTAGTAAATTAAGGAAGACAAGGCTTAGGTATTTCGGATATATTAAGAGAAGACATCTTGACGCCCTAGTAAAGAGATGCAAGAAGATTGCACTTAATGGATATAAGAGAAAAGAAAGACCTAAGAAAAATTAAAGGGAGCGCCCTACTAGAGTTTATCAAGGACTTGATCTTCAATAGAAAATTTTGTTAAACTAAGATACAAAAGTAAAGGACCTACATAAGCAGGTTCTTCTCTTTTCATAGACATTTTGAACCTTTTTCTTCGATACTTGTATCTTTTATGATTACTTTTATTTATGGCATTTATTCCTTTGGTTATTTTATTTACTTATTTCATATTTTATTTTTCAATTTCTTTTTTGTATTATTTATTTATTTATTTACTTACTTTTATCTTTATTTTATTTTATTTTTCATTTATACAATTCTTTGTTTATATATTTAGATTTTTTTTCTTCCAACTACTTTTAAACCCCTTTTTTTCTTATGGAAACATCGAAAATAACTTCTCTAAGAAATGTTATCCACTTTTAAATCTCGCTTAGAGTGTCAATGGAATTCCTACTGGGATGTCATTGTTGCTATATTTGGTTGTAATAAACGATACCGTTTGATATTCTTCTTGATGGATTTTTGGTTTGTTAGCTTGTATGCAGTCTAAAGCATGATCAGGCACGGAACAGCAGGAAAAAAAAGGCTTTATCAATAAAGTTGTCTCCTGAAGCAGTTCCTGAATATCATGAAATCATTTCAAAACATAGAGACATTTAGAACTTTTATGTTTAAACCCATATATACTTGTAAACACTCTTAAATAATCATCTCTTATACATGTCCTCCACTATGTAATTATTTATATTACTTATAAATAATTGTACTAAGCTAAAACTAACAAAAAGAATTATTTTACGTGAAAGTAAAAGCTAAAGACAGATTTATCTTGTTTATATGTAAATGCACGAATCCAGAAAAGGAAACATAAATATAATCATTTACTTCTGACCTCGATTCATGATGATCCACACCTTGAAGATGATAACAATGGCGATAGTAGTGGTAACGCTGGCACAACAACTAATAGCTGTGATGAGCTTTTTCTCTTCAGGTTTTATGTTTTTTTTATATATAATTTTAAAGACAAATTTGAAGATTCAACGAGAATGGGATTATAAATCTTTATTGTAAAACCAATATCATTTTATCAATTAGATAGGTTCAAGCCTTATTAGAATTCAAAAAGTTTTTTTAACCCGAATCTAAGACAAAATTTGATAAGAACAAATTTTACCTATTAAGTTTAAGTTAAACTGGGCTAGACTCGAGCTATATTGCCAATCCTTGTTTAGACTCTTTAAGACACGGTGAAGTCTTTCTAAGTAAGTTATATGTTTAATAAAATTTAGAAGTGTTTGGATAGATTTTCTTATCTCTAAGTAAGACTACCTTTCTTTCTTTCTTTTTTTTTTTGTCGAATTAGGACTACCTTTCTCTTTATATAGGAAAGGTCATAAGTAGAAAAAAAGATTTGCATAAGGTTGACAAATTGGTCTGAATCTGATTTAACTTAACTTTCAATTAAGCCGATGGATAAAATTTTAGTTGACCTGAGTCGGGCTTCGGCTCAAAAGCCCAATTTAGACTGTCTGAATTCTGTTTATCAATTTCAACTAACACTGTTTTAACTTAGAAATTCAGCTTCAGGTCTCCACCTATTCGGTTTGAGACATGATTTGATGGGAAGGATACCTGTAAATTTGAGTTTTTTGTGCGTATAAAAGTAAGTCCAAAAATCTTCAAGGTATAAGTTTAGAACGTAGGATCAAAGTATGGATGGGCACTTATGTCACCAATGCTCTAATTGTAACCTAAAAATTATCCCAAAATAAATACATTGCTCTTATCCACAAAAAAATAAATTTTATTGGTAATCCAAAGAAATTAATTAATAAGTACGAATCTATATCATTTTCTTCAATATTGGACTTGGACCATATGGTCGTCACAAAAGTTTAGCATAATTTAAATCCAATTATGCCACAATTAATCCAACCACCGACTCGGTTCATTCGAGCACCTACAAATTTCTATTAGATGAAATAGTCCTTTCGTGAATTTAGAAAAATATAGTAAACTTATAATTAAGATAAAGATATGTTACTACTTCGTTAAGTGGTGTAGGTACACTATAACAGTTACTCAAAACTAGCTTCTTCTTTTTTTCTCATATACTCTAATCTCTACCATGTCTCAATGATGACAGAATCTAGAATTGAAGTGCAACAATTGTGTATGCTACTTTTCTATTCTCTTTGTCCCTGCTCTTTAGATTAGGCTTACCACGCTCAACATGCATGCTTTATGAACTTTTTCATAAAGTTTGACAGGAAAGTTAAAATGCTAATAATAATAATTGAACTAACAGGTTTTTTTTCTTTTATTCTCTGAGTCTGAAGAGAGACGGTTCATTTATTGATACTTTGTCTCTCAGCGTATCATTCTCTCTCATCCTCTACGGCTCTACCCTGTACTTCCGTAAAATAGTTTTCAGCTAAATGTTCAATCAAAGAGACTAACATAGGTTTAAGGAGTGTCAAGTCTTAAAGTTCAGATCATCGCTATTTAACTCTTAGTAACAATAGTAACTATCAATAACAAATTTTATAAGCTAGTGTAATATGCTTTTTTATGCTGGAATCTGAGTTATATAACTATACATAAAACTTAGTTGTTTGCTTCTCTACGGTTTTTGTTGGACAAGAAGCATAAAATCTAATATTTCTCACGAGCAAAGCAAGCAGTCAAACTAGCACTTGGATTTAAATAACAATCTCTATCTGGACGGTCCCTATCAAACGAAAAAGAAAACTAATCCTAACGCAAGATGTGGTGGTTGGCGGGGGCCAACCTTCCATGCTATCGAGTGCATAGCAATTCATTCATCATTGCATATATAATCACTTTACATAATGCAATTTCAATATCACTCTTCAGAACTTTCGGTGTGCTTTCTTTTCACATTGTTCTAGATATATTAGAAGATTATTCTTTTACATCAAAAATCACCATTAGTTTCCAACCAACCTCTGATTTAATTAGTACAATAACCAAGTTCAGGGAATAGCATTAAATGGCGGTCCTTCTAAAAAGCACGGCAAGGGGCAGTGTTTGATCGTAGTAGTTGAGGAAGGGTGAATGATACATATAACTGGCAAGGGTCTCAAAGTTGAGGGCATGATTGGACCATGAAACAATGCTCGTGGGTTTCAACTTTCCTACTCATCTTCCTTTTATTGAATCATTTTTTGATGTGCTTGCCAAACCATTAGAAAGGAATAAAGGCTCCAGGAAGAAGCTCACCACCCCATTTAAGAAGGCAGCAAAAAGTAGTGCGAGAAAAATGAACTAACAGATATTAAAGAGGAGCAAACAGCACACTAACAAAAGGAAAAAGGCTCCAAGAAAGCAAATGAAAGCTGTCAGGTCCCGTCCCCCTTTCTTTTAAAGCATATCCAATCTACGCATACACATCTAATCCCTGAAAGAATACAAGTTCAGCTTGGCAACTTCGAGATCTAAAGAGTTATCCAGCCAACAGACAAAGAAGAAAGTGAGTGGGTTACAGGACAGGTAAGAAACAAATCAACATGAAAGGAAGAGAAAACAAAGGACCTCCTTCAGCTGATCTACTAGTCTGTTTCCCTTCTAGAGCTCACTTGACGTTAATGCCAAAGCCAATTTGCAGTCCTGCAAGACCGTCGGAGCCCAACAAGCGCCATCACAACCATCATAAGCAACAGCAACACCACCACCACCACCACCGTCACCAGTTGAGGAAATCCAGCACTAGAGGTGGTGCAGGGCAAGCCAGCCCTCTATTATGGGCCAAAACAAAACCAATGGGCTTGGAGATCTCATCAGAGCCAACCTCACCAAAGGTCACTTGTGCAGGCCAGATCAAGGTGACGCATAATAAAAGTGCATGCAAGAGCTTGCAATCAGTGATGGAAGAAATTGAAAATTTTCACAACGGGAAACATAAGAAGAACTCAACTTGGATGGAGTCACTGGGATTAAAGAGGGAGGTAATGCAGTTCTTGACATGCTTAAGAAGCATCAGATTCGATTTCGGATGTCTCGGGTCCTTTCCTCACGCTGATATAAGTACAGAAGACGATGAAGATGAAGATGAGGAAGAAGATGAAGTTCAATACCATGACAGTCATGTTGGTGGTGAGGGCAGCGAAGGCAGTGAGTCTTCAGGAACTGTGTTCTCTAAATGGTTCATGATGCTACAGGAGAATCAAAACAACAGCTTTTGCAAAGAAGAAAGAGGAAAGAAAGACACTTTTTGCAGTGAAGATCAGTCACTCACTGCAGCTTCTGTTCCTCCTCCGAATGCGTTATTACTCACCCGATGTAGGTCTGCTCCAGCAAAGAACAGGCTAGAACAGAGAGAAAAAGAAGATGATAATCAGGAACGTGAACATAAAGAAGCAGATATGAATAAAGAAGAGAAAAAGGGGAAGAATCTAAAGACTTTGATGGAAGAAGAGAAAAGAAATGCTAAAAAGGAAAGCTTGATTGTGATGAAATATGACACCGATTTCTACAAGATCTCAACTGAGATAGCAAAAGAAACATGGGTCGTTGGTGGCATAAGAGATCCGTTATCGAGGAGTAGAAGCTGGAAGAGATGATAAATTGGTGATGCTACCATTTCCAATTGAAATTTCAAAACATTTTCTTCCATTAATTGCAACTATTCTTCTCCTGTCGATTAATTTCCTTCAAACAATATTTTTCTTTCAGAGTTTTTGTACGTGACAGTTACAGGTTTACGTTTTCCTCGTTTATTCTTGTTAAGCCTTGAGTTGTATTACATCTGTACAGCTTTGCTTTCCTTTCCCTGAAAAGGATTTTACTGCCCATATATGTGTTGGAATCGTAGTAGACTCAGAATTCTAAAAACAACAAGATATTGATAATAAATCTACGTTACACTCTACATGAGCATCAGCTCTACCTCTCTCTCTGTTTTTTTTCTTTGTTTTCTCCCATATACATTACAAATACTAGGGCTTTTTATAGGCATGAAAGTTTACTTACTGACAAACAGCTACAATAAGGAAACGTTGACAGCTAGCACAATGCTAAGAATACAATTCATTTTGTCGTGTCTTTTCTCTATAAGCATCAAGAAGTGTCCATCAGGTTTGACTTCCTACACTCTCCCTCAAACCCCATTTTGCATGTCAAGCTTTTCTTTGAGTTTGTGAAATACAACAATCTTTAAAAGCTTTGTAAAAATATTCGTAAGTTAATCTTCAATTCTACAATTAATGAGTTTTACAGTTTCATCTTTCACTTGCTCTTGTGTAAAATGATATTTCGTGTCTATGTGTTTGTTTTGACTATGTGACATTAGATTTTTCATAAGTGATATAGCAAATTTATTGTCAATGTATATTATAATCAAACCTTCTTGTGTGTGAAAGTCAAAGTGTCTCAAACCTTTAACTAGACTTTTGAGCATTATCGAGTTTACTGACTCTCTACTTGAATTTATTCTCAATTTTATGCTTTTTTCTGCTTACATAGCCATTGGCTTGCAATCCTTCATTATAAACTTGTCCAAAATTTATTCCGTATACTTCTTATGCGACATAAATATTATATCTCCCATTTGTTTTATCTGGATTCCAAGAAAGTATGACATTTTACCAATATCTGTTACTTCGAATTCTTTAGTCATAGCTTTCTTAAAATCGTTGAACATGCTCGGATCATTTCCCATGAAGATCATATCATCCACATATAAACACACAATTATGATGTTACTGTCTTGATTTTTCTTCGTGTATAAGGCATACTCATATGAGTTTTTTACAAAACCATATTCCAAGCCTGTGGAGCTTACTTTAATCCATAAAATGCTTTCTTTAGACAATATACTTTGTCTTCCTATCCTTTTCTTAATATATCTTGGTGGTTGCTCAATGTAGATTTCTTCTAGGTATCCATTTAAGAATGTTGATTTCACATCCATCTAATAAATCTTCCATTTATTTTGTATTGCAAGTGTTGTGATAAGTCTAATAGTATCAATTCTTGCAACTGGAGCAAACACTTCTTCATATTCAATTCCTTTTCTCTGCTTATAGCCTTTAGTGACTAATCTTGCCTTGTATTTTTCAACCTTTCCTTCTTAATTAGTTTTTGTCTGATACACCTACTTAACTCCTATTGCCTTATGTACTTTTGAAAGATTAGTTAGTTCCCAAGTGTCGTTTCTATTGCTCGCATCAATTTCTTCATTAATTGCTTTTTACCACTTCTCATCTTTAATAGCCTCTTCATATATAAATGGATCACACTCTGCCATTAAATAAAATAATGTGTAATCAAATGTTGCCTATCCCTATTCTGTGGCATCATTAATATCATTTAGACTTTGTATTTTTATAGGTACCCCTCCTGAATCACTACTGCTACTGCTACTTTGTGATGAAGTTAATGGTGTTGATTCAGGAGTGATTAAATTAGGGCTCCATGGAGGAATCTATTCATCTCCTTGTTCATCTTGTGTGTTAAAGTCATCATCATTATCATCATAAAAAAATAGTCCATGAAATTTCTTATCTTTTTTTTTCCATTTCCAATAATCTGCTTAATCGAATTTGACATTTTATGAGATGATCACCTTCTTGGTCAAAGGGTTGAATAATCTATATGCCTTACTCCTCTTTTCATAACTAATAAATATGTACTTTTCACCTTTGTCATCTAACTTCTTTATTTTTTGATCAAAATTATTGACATATACAATGCACCCAAAAATTCTGAGATGTCCAATTGTTGACTTGCTACCATTCCATGCTTCATTTGATGTTTTGAATTTTACACTTTTATTAGACACCAATTTAGGAAATAAACAGCACATGGAATGGCTTCAGCCTAGAAAGTTTTCAGTAAATGCTTTCCCTTCGCCATGTTTATCTTCATATTAAGAATTGTTTGATTCTTTCTTTCTAAGATGCCATTTTGTAGTGGTGTATATAAAGCTGTCAACTGATGAACGATTCCATGCTCTTTGCAAAACGTTTAAAATAACTTTTACTTGTCCTCACCTCCTCTATCAGATATAAGTATCTTTAAATATTGCCCACTTTGTTTTTCTACCATTACGTTGAACTCCTTAAATTTATCAAAGGTTTCTAACTTTTCTTTAAGAATATAGACTCAGCTTTTTCTACTGAAATCATCAATAAAGGTAACATAATACCTATTTCCACTAAGTGATAGTATATCAAATGGTCTAGTATATATAAGTGAACAATTTCTAACAGTCTTATGGCTCTCTATGATTTTCCAACTTCAAAACTTTGTCTATGTTGTTTCCCTTTAATGGATTCTTCACATAATTGATCCTGTTGATTAATTTCTTGAAGTCCATCTGCCATCTTTACTTTTGATAATAATTTTAGGCCATTAAAACCAAAATGACTAAGCCTTAAATGTCATAGTTGTGATTCATCTTTAATGACAGACTTCTTGTACTTCAATATTTCTGATTGAATATCAAGTAAGAAAAGACAATTATTTGGCATATTAAGTTTAGTAATTAAGTCTCCACCTTTATTAATGACAAAAGAGCAATCCTTCAAATGCATGTCGTACCCTTTTTTAAGAGCTGACCAAGGCTAATAATATTGCTTCTTAACATAGGTACATAATAAACATCATATATATACCTCTTCTCTCCATTTTTTAAGGTAATTATAAGTTTACCTTTATCTTTAACTGGAATTTTTGATGAGTCATCGAAAGTAACTTCTCCGTGGATGATCTCATCCAAATTTGTAAACAGCTCTTTTAGCCCACATATGTGGTTACTAACACCGATGTCAAGATACCAAACATTTTTCTTGCACTCTTCAATTACTTTGAATGTTAAGAAAATAGTCAATTTAGCTTCTTTATATTATGTTGCTATAAAATTATTTGTTTCCTCCCTCTTAGGGGCTAATCTGTACTCGTAACTAAAATGGCCATAATTGATAACATGCATTTTCATATATATTTTAGTTTATATTAGGTTCATTTTTGCATGTTATCCTATCATTTTTGTTGCTTTTATGGTTTGTTTGTGTTTCATGTGCATTTTAGGAGAGGTGATTGTTTATGCTGCAATTTGGCTGCTGTTTTGAGAAAAATCTGGATGCAAGGAAATTCTGAGCTGAAGACAACTACAACATGGCCATGCTGCAATGCCATTGTATGTCCAGCACACTACAGTTTTTATTTGACAGGCCCAACACGCCAGAATTAAAGGCCTACTAGTTTTGAAAGACAGAAAAAACCTAGAGAGAAGGAAAAATTGACTGGGCCAAAGAGAATAGAGATTGAGGTTATTAAAAGGAGAGAACAACAGGCATTAGGTTAAGCTTTTATCATATTTTTCTACTGAAACCAGCCGCCATCTTGAACTTGTACTTGAACAAAGACCATGTCTCTTGTTCTTGCTATGAGCGGCTAAACCCTTAAGCTTTTATCATATTTTTCCGTGATTACTATCTAACGAAGTGGCGAATTAATTTCATTTGAAATTAATGAGATTAAACAATTTAGTTTAAATGGTCTGCGGCTTTTCTGATTCTGTTAACTAAGACAAGGGTCCATTAGATCTTATTGCTGCCATAGATTAAATTATGTGGAGCTTAACTCAGGAATTGTCTGTTTGGTTAGGGGTAGTCTGCGAAGCTTTACTCGAGATTACCTAATAAATACGAATGAGCTGGTTAATGTGCGCTAACGCCTTTGGCTATAACTTTGTCCATGAGAAAGATTTAAATTTATTCTTTTGAGTCTATCATATCATTTTATCGAACTGACAAGTATCTTGGCTAGATATTTTATCATATCGTTTTCATTATTAATTTTAATTATTGCTCTCTTGAATTCATGTTTTTAGTTATTAATTCTTCTCAACCAATATTTATTTTTTGTTATTGTTTGTTTGCACAAATAACTTATTACTGCACCGGTCTCTGTGGTTCGAACCTACTCGTCATTATATTATTCTTAATATTTTCCAGGGTAGGAAATAAATTTTATTTTTAATCGGTTTGACAAGCAATCAAATTTTGGCGTCGTTGTCGGAGACTGGTGTTTAAAGTTTTAATTTATTTGTGTTACTAATCACTTTCCTAGTTGTTTGCATGCATAGTTGTCTGTCTGCAAGTGATTTGCTATTTGATCCTGAGATCAAAAAACTGATAAGCAACTTAAAAAGTGACCAAATTGTGCAGACAACAAGCTTCATCATTTACGCAGAACTTTCTTGACATTACTGTAGATCTTTTGATTCCTGTATCTGATTCTGAAGAAGAGGCCGAAATGGCAGAGCAAAATCCAGCAAATCCAACCACCCTTAAAGATATGCTTGCACCACCTATAGTGCAGCAACCACTTTGTATTCAATATCA
>JANIIA010000006.1:16231902-16247121 GCA_027478495.1 Erythroxylum alaternifolium | reverse complement strand
ATCCTAAAATCTAAGGTCAGAAACAAATAACAGAAATTCAAGATGCAACGAAACTAAAATGAGAATTTAATTCGACCAATCAAATTAAGAATCAAACACAAAATACTAATTATTAAGCAATTTGCAACACACCCAAGAATCAATCAAAGGAAATTAACAATTAAGAGAAAGGGAATTTTACCTACCCTTAATGATAACCTAACTGATTATTAATTACTGGATTGTTAGTTTTAGGTTGTCTTATAGTTTATTACTCTCTCTCGAGTTATAACCATTAACCTTAAATCATAAATCCTAATCAAATTATGGAGGTTGCAATCTCTCAACTCACAACCTATCCAAAACCCTAATTAATTCTGAAGTTCTCTAATAAACTAGTAGAAACCTATATTAGATCTCTCTCCGAAGAGATTATCGATCTTATTTAATTCTGGTTTCTACTAAATCACCTAACCCTCGTTAGTCTAACTTAATCGTTTTTCATTCGATTCACCCTCTCAATTTATTATCGATTTATGCAATAGCAAAATCAAACCACAACAATATCCAATAAACATATAAATAATCAGATTCTTAATAATTTAAGAATAAAATTTCAAAGGTGAGTTTAGAACATAGTCGACATTCCAGATCCTATCATTAACTGTTCAATCTAATCCTATACAATAATAAAACTGAAAAGAACAGGAAATACAGTCCAAAATGGATGACAGGAGGTGGCAACATCGAGGAACCTCTTGAGTTGGGAAGTACTTCTAGTTAGCTTCTTCTCCTCTTCTCTCTTCCTTCTTCTTTTCCTTTATCTCTTGATGATCTCTCTCTAGCTTCTCAAGGTGGTTAATGCAAAAAGCTCTTTTTCTCTACCTCTTTATGTTCTTTTTATACTTCTTTAGGTTTTGGGTAACCCTAGGGTTTTTTCGGGGTCTAAAAGGTTCGAAGAATCTCTCAAAACTTGACGTTGGTGATTGTCTGCTCGTCTGCCCAAAGCCGGCCATGATCGTGGCTCACACATGAGCCTTTTATCACGAAAGTGGCAAGCAGGTCACAATCGGGGCCATGTTTGGAGCTTCTATCACGAGCTATTATTTTGGCTCGATTGTCTACTAAACTCCTATGTTCTTCGATGTTGACCTTGAAACACTAACAAACACATCAAGGTACTTTAAAAACATAATATTTAAGCTCAAAAGCTTGTACTAACCCTTAAAACATAAATAATTAACAAACTAGCACAATTCTATCCTGAACACATACTAAATGATTAAATTAATAGCTAAACACATATTAAATTATGCCCTAAAACATTATGCAATTTACACTTATCAACATCCCCACACTTAAATGTTTGCTTGTCCTCAAGCAAACAAAACAACAAACAACACAAAATCACAAAATACACAATGCGATAATGATACAATGGCTTCAACTTCATGAAACAAGTTTAATTCTAAACACAATCATTCAAGCTATTCCAAATCATTAACATGCAAAATTAGCTTGTAAGAGCTCTAGACTAAATATACATATTAATCAAGACCCAAATGTCAAGTCATTTACCCTTTTCTATTTTACACACACATTAGTAATTATTTGGCTATTCAAACTCTGTAACTACTCCTAAGTACGTTTTCATGAAAAGTTAAGCTACTTACATTTTCGATAGGTTTTATTAGAAACCATATTTTTATTACTTTTTGTGGACATGGACTTAGTCTTTTTACATGGAGGCAAACATTGGTGATGAATGTCGATACAGTTACTCGACTAACTCATGTTTTTATTAAGTTGCTTTGTTGGAACGTCATTATAGCCTTTTGACATGAAGGCATACATTTGTGATCTATGTCGATCTGATTACTCGGCTACATTGCGTTCTCAACTGACTACTAGCTCTATTCAAAACCCGAAGCCCAGCAGAATAGTTATTTATTTAAAATTTTAAAAGCACATATTTTTATTTATTTAATGCCTACCTTGTTGCTTTAGCTACTCGTTTTCATTAATAGTACTAGCTAAGCTAATTAGTTGAAAGACCTAAATTTATGAATGAATGTGACAAATTATAGGGTGATAACCTAACACTAAATCCAAATTAACTTGCATATTTTAGCCAAAGAACTCATATATCTAATTTTGTGAGCTAATGACTCTTTACAACCTAATAGATTATGTTCAAAATTAAATCAATTTCATTTCATCTAAGCCACTAATACATTCACACAATTCACAATATAAAATCTAAACACACTAACATAACAATATGCAAAATTCACATTCAAAGAAAAACACACAACTCTCCCCACACTTGAACAACACATTGTTCTCAATGTGAGAAGGATACAAACAAACACAAAAGGTGGAATGAAACAATATACGGAAGCAAAAATAACAAAATACTAACATAAATGAAAAGAAAAGGGTTAGGACTTGAAACCACCATGGTCACTGAGGTGGTGATGTGTTGGAGGCAGAGACCAAATATGCTTAATGCTAATCTGGCTTTTCTATCTTATAATTGATTTAGAGAGAATAAGAGAATTAGTAGGGCAATGCATTCCGAATCATTGATATTTATTTATGGAAATGAAACAACTTTAATTGCATAACAATTTAAATCTACCTTATACATGCTAATTTGTGGTCATTCGCTTGACCTTATATAATTGGAAACTCAGCCAGGATCAATTATGAGCGGCTTGCTTCCACCCTTATCATTCAACATCAATTTTGTAGCCTGTAAGTAAGCTACAAATTGAAAAATAATTAGAAGGACAATATTCATAAAATTATGAAAACCAATTAAGCTCAGCAATGTCCTTTTTCCAAGTAAACTTTCAACCAAACAGGGAATAACAAAACTCCCTTAATCTTCCATGAAATCCAACAGTTTGCTGGTAAGAGGGTGAGTTGTTCTCTTATTGGTTCTTCCTCATTCGCCCTTATCTCCTCTTCTTCTTTAGCTTCTTGAATATAGACTTTCATAGCTTCTTAAAACTTGATGTCTGTTGTCATCTATTTTTCATCCTCTCATTCCTTCAAAGATTCAAACATATCAATTTTTTGAATGAGTCACCCTCCTCTGGATTCTTTAATGCATCATTCATGTTGCATGTCATTTGATCATCATTAATATGAATGATGAGGTTCTCTTCATAGACATCTACCCCAGTTTTTCGATGTTCAAGCATGGTATACCAAAATCTAGGGAATAGTAGAGAGGGTTGTCATTCTTTTATCTATCCTCTTTCTTCATCTCTTGGTCTTCTATATGATGGGGTTCAGCTTGATTTCGCACTGGTTTTTCTTGCTCTGCCCATTTCTAAGTATGATAGGCTCATATTGCCTCGTTGATGTAATTCCATATTTCTCAGGGAGTCTTCCACACTTCTCTTACAAAATTCACGGGAAATTTGTCTCATTTGAATCTTCAGGTTGTCAATGGAAGAGGCATGATTTTCTGTTACTCGATCAAATTGTTCTTCCAATCTCTTTTGGGTCTCTTCCATGTTTGTTAGCTTATCCATGGTTTTGTCCAATTTGGAATCCCATGAACTGGACTCATCTTACTGAAATCCTAATAAGTCTTGATGTCCCATGTGAGTATTTACATTATTAGACCAATAGAAATCTTAGTGGTTCTGTTACCTCGAAGTGTACGTGTTCATATAAGAATGATGATTACCTAACTAAATTAGGGCTCATTGAAATCTACAAGAGTCCTTTGCTCCCTATAATATATATCCTCCATGATCGTTCTTTTCATCTCTTCTTGATATCTAATTTTCTGGATTCTCCATCGCTGCCTTGTGATGTCCAAAGCAATGTGTTTCAACGTTTTGCCTAAACTTCTTACACTTTTTTCTTACAAAAGATGGTGAAAAAACCTTAGACTACAAGAATTAAACTAATCTACACCTCCCTGGCAACGACACCAAAAACTTGATTAGAGTTTGGTTGTGTTTAAGTTTTAATTATCAAACCTCGATAATCTGCAAGCACACAGTTTGTTAACGTAGTACCAAAGATGTCGATCCCACAAGGAGAGAACTAATCTAATCCTAAAATCTAAGGCCAGAACAAATAACAGAAATTCAAGGTGCAATGAATCTAAAACAGGAATTCAATTCAATCAATAAAATTAAGAATTAAACACAAAATACTAATTATTAAGCAATTTGCAACACACCCAAGAATCAACGAAGAAAATTACCAATTGAGATAAAGAAAATTTTACCTATTCTTAATGCTAACCAAATTGATTATAAATTATTGAATTGTTAGTTCTAGCCTATCTTAGGGTACTACTCTCTCTCGAACTATAATTATTAACCCTAAATCATAAACGCTAATCAAATTATAGAGGTTGCAATCTCTCAATTCATAACATATCCAAAATCCTAATTAGTTCTGAAGTTCTCTATCAAACTATCGGAAACCTATACAAGATCTCTGTCCGTATAAATTATCCATCTGATTTAATTTTGATTTCTATTAAATCACCTAACTCTCGTTAGTCCAATTTAATCGTTTTTCATTCGATTCACCCTCTCTGTTTGTATCGAATTATACAATAGCATAATCAAATCACAATAATATCCAATAAACATATAAACAATCAGATTCTCATTAATTTAAGAATTAAATTTCAAATGTGAGTTTAGAACATCCTTGACATTCTAGATCATATCATCAACTACTCAATCCAATTCTATACAATAAAAAAACTGAAGATAACAGGAAATACAATCTAAAATGGATCACGAGAGGCAGCGGCATCAAGAAACCTCCTTATCTAAGAAGTACTTCGAGTTAGCTTCTTCTCCTCTTCTCTCTTCCTTATTCTTTTCCTCTATCTCTTGATAACCTCTCTCTTTAGGGTTTCTCAAGGTGGCTAATGTAAAAAGCTCTTTTTCTCTACCTCTCTATGTTCTTTTTATACTTCTTTATGTTTTGGGTAACCCTAGGGTTTTTACAGAGCCTGAAAGGTTCGAAAAATTTCTCAAAACTTGACGTTCGTAAATGTCTGCGCGTCTACCTGACACAGGCCATAATCGTGGCACTCGTCATAGCTTTTTTTCATGATCGTTGCATGCAGGCCACTATCATGGGCCACTCCTAGAGCTTCTATCATGACCGTGGCCAACCATTGTTTCGGCTTGAATGTCTCCAAAACTCCTTTGTTCTTTGATATTGACTCTGAAACACTAGCAAACATATTAAGATACCTCAAAAACATAATATTTAAGCTCAAATGCTTGTACTAACCATTAAAATACTTAAAACATAAATAATTAACAAAAGAACACAATTCTAACCTAAACATATACTAAATGTTGAATTAACGGCTAAACACATGTCAAACTATGCCCTAAAACATAATACAATTTACACTTATCATTATCCTTTGAAACAAGGGTTTGAAAGTTGCTAGTTGATCAAATGTACTCTTAGCTTGTTTTGTGTATTGTATCTCACTGTTCTCTTTTGTCAATCTAAAAAAATTAGATCTAATGGTGCAAACATGTGACTTTGAACCCTAGGAATAAGCATTAGCCAATATTTCCTAAATTATCCAAGTTGTTGGTGAATTTTGATGATGGCTTAGTACTTTCATGTGCAACTGTGTAACAAGGTAAAAGTTGGGCTTCCCTAAATAATTTGTAGAGTTTAGCTTAATAGGTAGTTGATGTGCAATATTAGATAATGTAGCAATCAAAGAAATTTATGAAATAAAAATAACTCTAGAATTTTTAGTGGACATGGCTGTTAGACTGTAAAATGCTTAATAAAGATGGTACAAGGCAGTAATTTAGCATTTATATATTAATCATGTAAAATATAAATATATAATGTATAGGGATATGGTCATGTAACACGATAAGGCGATGCAATAATAAGTTGTATAGCTCATATATTACAAACGATACCAAACTTATTGTATTCTTATCAACTTATTATTATCTGTATCACTTGTATCCTTCATGATATGCCTTAGAGACTCAAATTAAAAGTTCATGGATCATGATCAAGAGTTAACTGTGAATAGATAGATATCCACTTCTCTTTCTTCTTTGTTAGCTTGGGGTACTAAGATAAATTGATTATTTCGGTAAATAAAAATTAAAAACGAAGCCTAATGGTGCCACTGAAAATGAAGAGTAGAGACTATGGAAAGGAAAAGGTCAGAAAGGTACAGGAAGAGAATCAGAATATTGTCAGCCTAAATTCAAACAACCAATTTTCCTATTATGTTACCTGCAAATCAAGTAGACAAAAAAGCTTAAATATGTGAATCGGCTTTTGTCAATCACATGGTGGCTTAGTACATATGTCCGGTGTGGTGAATTTGAGGTCAACCTCCTTGGGGAAAAGAACATTCACCAGAAAACAGTTTGGCTGTCCCAACATAATAATGATACACTATGATGTCTCCAGTTGGCTGAATCAGCTGTGGATATTTGACTAGTTGTGGCATGATTATATACTCTCATCTAAATGTAAGATGGTGAAGAAGCGAGATCAACCATTCCCACAGAGAAAGTTTTCGACACCCTTTGGCTAGATTATACCGTTGGTTAATTTCCCAATCTCAGAATGGAAATCATGATTCTTAATTAACTGATCAGTCATTTATTGAATTTTAAGAATATGGTTGGAGAATTAATGGAACCAAATTCGATGTCGATAAGTTTTAGACGAGGTCCACTTCCAGTACCATGAAAAGGGAAAGGGCGGCGAAAACACAACCAGATTCTTATGCATTACACAGTAATCAATTGAAAAGGAAATCAATATTCAGCAAAACCACGATTTTTTATTCAGTCAATAATCAAATATCAACAATAAGTATAACCAATCCTTTGAATTTCTTGAGTGCAATTTGTTAGGATCTGACGAAACAATCTCAAAACCGGGGTTGGAGACGACCAGAACTAGCATCAGAAAATCATCATGCCAAATTTTTATACTCGTATTGTGATCTGTGGCGCCACAACTAGTACTAAAATGGTTAACTTTTTCCGCTTACGTCAACCAAATATACGAGGACGTATTTACTTTTTCCCTTCGAACAAAAAATGCATAGATTTCACCCTTCTTCGCAAATTTTATGTTAAGCTTCCTTGTCATTTTTCTCTAACTGCCATACATTTTATTAATTTCTCTAATGAATGCTCATTATTTGCCACAATATCCGCAACTTGTGAGCCATTCTTGTATACCTTGAAGCACGGAAGCGATGTTAGACCCTCTGATTTCGCCAAGTAGGGGTGGTGTTCAGCTTCCGCCTGAAAAAACAGAGATAAAATTAACCGTTACCACAAGTTCTTTTTTGTTGTTAAGACTGTAAAACTAAAGTTGAACTAAAGCAAACCTTCAGAAAGTTGACAGATTGGAATTTCTTGCATAAAGGCTCCATTAGCTGCAACTCTTGCATACCGTCATTCCTGGTCAATTGTATATCAAAAGTTCAACGTTGTCACACACAAGAAGCAACAATGATGTAGGTAACCATAGGGAATTACCAGGTGAAATGACAAAGTGCCTGAAGCGTTCGTTCCTTGACACGGACACCACATCGGAACCAAATTTCAGGTCCTTGGCGTCTTCACCTCGTTGTTTCTTGATCTGTATTTGAGCCTGAAACAAGGCCCAACTCAGCTCCTCGTCTGCTGGAGTATCTCTTATCAACATCTCGTAATCTTGAATAGAGGCTTTCCATCTGTCAAGCTAAGCAAATGGAACGCGGGAATGAGACAAAACTAGACCCAAAAATCGAAAGCCTTTTTAAAAACTCTGTATCCATTTGCTTTTCCAGAACATGAACAATTCATCATCGTACCAGAAGAAATTTAACTCTGAAGAGACCATCAGTGTTTACCATGGCGTATTTAAAAAAAAAATTACCATGACGTTGGAATCAGCCCGCCTGCGTCGGGCCTTAGTATAATTAGGCTGTAAACGAAGAGCTATAGTACAATCTTCCACAGCTTTTTCGCATTGGCCTAGTTTTGATCTACAGGCTGCTCGGTTGCATAGTAAAATTGAGTTGTGGGGTTCAAGTTCTAGTCCTTCACTGTATGCAACACAGGCTTTGGAGAATTTTGATGCTTTGAAAAGCAGGTTACCACTCAACCTTGCTGATGCCACAGCTTTAGTCTTCTTGGCCACCGAACTGACTTCTCGGTTGGTTGGATCAAGTCGTTCTGCTTGCTGAATTAACGTAACAGCATCTTCAAACCTATTAACCAAAAACGTTAGTTAGACACTTATAGTCTCGTCAAGTTCTGTAGTATTTTGTGATTAAACCGTTCCCTTCTCTGTCATGAAACCGCGAAGAAGACACAGGCCACAAGAAATTTTCTTTAGTTACTTATCCCTACCCGAAATACCAACCTGCCTGCGGCCAAATAAACCTCCGCTCCAGTGATTAAGAGATGACAGGAACATGTCAGACCAAATAACTTAATTATAGAATCGATGCAAAACTTGGATCCCTTTTGGTAGGTTGCGTAGGCATCTTCATGTCTGAGGAGTCTCAGAAGTGCCTCGGCTTGCATAGAGTATACCTATATGTCAATTATAGAACTACTAAGTAGCTTGTGCGCAGACTTTAACTACTAGAAATGCATAAAGTAGATAACTTGGCCTGTGTTGTTAAGGAGCTAACCTGTGGGGCTGAATCTGCACCTGTGGAGATTGCGCGTTCAGTCTTCTTCAATAAAATGTTCCAATCTTTTAATTTTTGAGCTTCGGCACATCCTTTTAGGTGCTTTTGAAGAGCCTGAGCTTGAGAAACTTCTTTACAGTCAGCACTAGCTCCTGAGTTTTTGTAGTGATATAATGCTTTGTCTGCTTCGCCAAGCCTGCAGGACTCAACGAATCACACATTGTAATATGAAAAATTCAAATTCAATTTAGGCACCTCTGTTGAAAAGGTACCTGAAATATAGTGTCCCCAGTCGGTAATGAGCTCTTTTGTAAGACGGATCTATCCTTATTGCCTCATTGCATTCTGTGACAGCATCTATAAGGCGACCTAACCCTATCAAAGCAGCACTTTTGTTGCTTCGATACGTTGCCTTACTCGAATCGAGTGCGATTGATCGATCATACAGAGCTAGTGCCTCTGAAAATCGTCCTTCCTTGTATTTTTCATTTCCCATGTTCTTCAAAGCTTCAGGATCCGTTGTATTCATCATATATAGAGACTGTGTAAACTCTCCACTAGGCTGCCTCATAATGTTTCCCATAAGACCATTACCGCCAAATTTAGGAAGGTCTTTACTTGGTCGAGGAGCCGATGTTTTAGGATTTTTGTTTCCGGTAACATTCCCGTTCCCACGTTGCGATAAGTTACCCAAATGGCCTAATAGCCATACATTGCCTGAAGTGGGTCGAAGCAGAGGCTTGCCGTCAATGGTTTTCCGACTAGTTCCGACAATCGGGACTAGCTGTCTGGACCAATTTATGGAGCCTATTCTTGGCTTACCCTCATTAGGTTGGCATACTCTGTTTTGTGCTGAACTTGACGAGGATGAGGCCGAGCTTCTTGCAACATCCGAGACCGATACTCGTCTGTCTTCATTCTTAAGGTTACATTTCGTCGGAGTAGGAGAAACCAAATTCCGCCTTCCAGTGTGTTTTGGGTCAACTTTTGGCGAAGATTTGGACAACTTGGAGGAGTGGACGAAGGAAGTTTCAGGTTTGGCTCGCTGCTGCTTGGAATTTGCCAAAGGAAGCTTCTTCAAATAATCGAATTTCGAGATCTTTAAGGTATTGTTGCTAGTCTCTGCGGAAAGTGAGTAAACAGAACGGCGATGAAAAATCACTCCCATGAGACCACAACCCGATTGGCTTTCCATAGAGTACTGATTCACTCTTCCCATTTTTCAATTCTCTGCTTTGTCTTAAGCCGATAGTTAATAGAAGAAATGGTTCACCTAACTCTGAAGCAGTTGAAATTGTCAGGATAGGAATGCAAGTACAAGAGTGATGTACATTTGCACAAGTTGGACAAGAAATTAATGAAACAATTGCTTACAAACTTGGGGGACAAACCATCGAAAGAATCTGTGAATTTGCAAGAAAAGAGAGGGGTAATGACTGATTTGTTAGCTTGAGTGAGAGGGTTCAGTGGCAATAGGCTTCAATCCTGAGGAATTGTACCTATATAAACTTGGCAGAAGTCCATCGACTAGGGACTAGAGTGGCCTCCAAGAAACCAACTTTTTTACTTTGGGATGTGGAGAGTTTGCGTTGGGTCTCTATTTAAAGATTTAGAACCTGTGGACAAATAAGGGAGCATCTGTTATAGAGAAACCAATAATAATAATAATAATTGTATGACACATACACTTTTCTTTATCATGAGAAACAAGGGGGGAAAATAAGGAAGGTAAAAGAGCGTCTGTTCAAACTTCAAAGTTTGCAACTTAAAAAAGCGCCAGAATACCTATGGATAGTAGACAACGCAAGCAACCTGTTAAAGACAGAATATTTTGTTGTGATGTGTGTAATATGGATTTTCCATTGCCAATTAAAAACAATAGTTTTGTTTCAGTTACTACGCTAGCAGTTAAATCCTAAATCCTAACAAGATAACATAATCGAAGTGATTCAAGCTGCTATTGCAAGTGGCTTTGCGTCCCTTAATTTTTCTTCTCATTCGACGGTTAACTATATAAAAACCTATATAATTTTAAATTTAGTTACATAAGTCTCTGTCATTCTATATATAGTTAGTTAAGTAAATTAGTTTCTAACAATATGTTAAAATTAAATTAAAATATTAATCAATTATCTTAACTAAAGGACAACGAATTGCTAAGTAAGGGGGATTTATAATCACAATTTCATAATATTAAATAATAAAATATTAGAAAAATAACGTGTACTAGTAATTATCAAAATAAGGACACATGTTAAATTTAAAACCTTAGATATCTTTTTTTTAATAGAGAAAAGCAATACATGGAGAATTTCAATTGTGTTTCTCACTTATTAAATTTATCTCCCTCACTTTTGGCCATGGGCATTAACAAACTAAAAAGTTCAAAAGACAAATTCAAGTTTCCTCATAACTTTGTAAAATTTTTAACATAGCAGTCTAAAAAGTTAAACTACTTTCACGGATCATTTTCGTTTCTTTGAGTATGTATATTTCTTCCATATTAATTCGTCATTGAAACTCATACATAATTATCTATAAATGATCTAGATTAAAGAGAAGATAGATGCAACCGTGCGTTGATTAGTTTTATTGGAAAACAAAACTTTGGTGTTGCCAATTTGTAATAATAGATTCAAGAGTGAAATATACGCTTAAATTAAGAATGAGATCCAACCAATCGTTAAATGTGAAAATTTTCCTTTCTGATACAAACAATAATAATAACAAAAGATAGAAAAAGAAAGGCCATCTTCTAACCGAAAGGAAAAGCTTTGAGTGAAGGGCTTTGAAACGTAATAAAACCAAAAGGGGAAACGTGAAACTTCTTGCTATACGGGAGATAAGGTTGCAGCAGCTATCCTGTCCATTATTTCCTTGCTTAGTTGGAGATGAAACCATCAGGCTCTTAGCTTTCATTTTCAAGTTTTCATACAATTTCGGAAAAGGGGCTGGTCATTGTACAATTATTTTCTCCTCTTAGAATAATGCGGGGTTTGGTAGCAGCGACAATAACAAGTGTTAAAAGGTATCCATGCAAAAGAGCCCGAGACTTGAAAAAAGAAGACTCTTGAGTCCATCCCTCCTCGTAGAACCCTGCCAGTCGGTGCCGGCTAATAAGCCCTCCCCTACCAACTCCTGTTATTAACATCCCAGCTTTAGACGGCATTTGTAAAAATCTTGATTAGCCTCAACTAGGGCGGGAATCAGTACTTGGTGTTTGTTCGTAGATAACACTAATATTTGGCTTACTTAGAATTGTATTAAATTAAACTAGTTCCAAGCAGTGGCAAAATTAATCACTACGAGCAGAAAAATAAAATCATAATTACATACATCATGCTTGACATTTGTGACAATAAGTAACAAATTTAGAGCTTTCAGACTTTCGGTCTCATAATCGCTTGGTTTTATGGGAGAATCCAAAGCAACTGCCGACGTCAAGTTCGAGGGTTTAATGTTTAGTAGTTCTTAAGAGACAAATTTGACCAAATAAGTGACAGAGCAGAAACTTGAATTTCTGATAATTATTCTGCAGTAACAACTAGGAGTCAATTATTAAATTATTGATCCAAGTCAAACGATGCTTTGCAAATTTAATCCTTGTATGATCTGCTTGACGATAATTGTTATCTGTTAGAGTTTTACTTAGTAAGAGCCATGCATTTGAGCATATGGCAATCAACTGAGCAGCAATGATGGGTTTTGGATCTAAGCCAGCTGGTTAATTGCTGTGCAAAGCATTCACGAAACAGACTGTACTACAGAAAGTCATGATGTACTGCGAGATTTTTGTGGTTCTAGACAAGAGGTGAGGTTTATAATATAAATTTAATAGCATTTTGTACGCTCCAATAAAGGAAAAAATGTCATGATTCAACTTTTCCGTATCCCAAGTGTTTTAATTCCCATTCTTTTCACGCAGGGTAATTATCCATTAAGTGTTCTTTCGGCCGACAAAAAGAGAAACTTCCTCTTTCTGTTTTTAGGCGAGGACATTGGGTAGGAGGACCCAAATTAGGGAGGCAGATGAGAACCAAAGTCCCCGCCCAGTTCTATAAAAGCTAGTCAAAGTTTGCTAATAATGATTCCAGTATCCTGTCTATTTTCACTTCTACGTCAAAAACAGCTTTAAATAACAGAAAAAATATAATTATAAGTATAATTATTGTTATTTTTTATTAAGATAACAGAATTTATATCATTAAATAAAATGGCATTGTTAAAATTTTTTATTAGACAATAAAATGAATAATGTTTTCTAAAAGCAATAAATTAATTTCAAACTAGAACAACAATGTTGAATGGATTTGAATCTAACAAGGTACTGAATTGGATTTTCTAGACAATAGTATCTAATAAAAAAAACAACTGTTTTTCCTTTCATTAGCAACAAAATACATTAATTTTCATTAAGACACCAATATATAACATTGAAAATAATCATACATATATTAATATATACTGGCAAATGATAATGACCAAAAAACTTTATTTATATATGTTATCGTATAGTCCATAATGAAATTCAATTTTTAAAATATTCAAAATATACTAAAATAAGACCTATATTATTTTTCTCTGATCCATACGGAATATAATTGTGTCAACTAAAAAGCATGGATCGAATCTCGTCTTGTTTGGGTTGCCTTACATATTGTTACTTGAGCACGCCCTTTGGGTCAAATATTCAGCCATAGGCTTGTATACCTGAAAGCCTCTCGACAATATTGTCTCCGAAATCCAACCACTAAATCGCCAGCCGGCAAAAAACAAAAGATTAGGAAAGACATATCACTAAAAAAGATAATGACAAGATCTTTTGGAAATTATTAATCAATCGACGACAAACACTTTCAGATATACACAAGGCAGTGCAAGGCGCAAGCCAATTATCTCGTCTCATGTCTCTTTCTTTGTATACTACATTTTACATTGTGAATTGGTCCATTTCTTTAACTTAAAAAAGGAGCACGTAAACTCTTTTTCTCCACTGGGATGTTACAATTATGGCATGAGGCTTGGGATAGACTGATGTTCATGCGAGGTTGAAGTATACGATAACAGTAAAGAAAATAAGCGATGGTGGCAACCATAGCACGTGGATTTCAGTGGTGGGCAATGGTTCTCTTTGATCCAAAGCGTAAAAGATGAAAAGACGAGAAGCGTAGGGCATGTCGTGTGGAAAGGGCCGCACTTGCATTTTACGCAAAGAAAAAGCATGTGTTAACGTGATGCAGAACCTGAACTCCCTTCAAAACCTCCCAAGCTTCAGGAGTCAGCATATGATTGGGGACTCCTAGTTGGCAACATCCTCTACATTGGGATCGACCTCAACACGACGTTCTGGGTTCATGTCACTTGAACCTATGCTCTTCCTTCATAATGTCAGCAATCCATATCACAATTAAGCCGCATTATCCTATAAGAATCATATTCAAATACAAAAACAATTTCCTGGTAGATAATGGCGTTGACAACCCATGTTCCACTTGCCAGCTTTACTGTCATTATTGAGAGAAGCTTTGCTAATCCAAAGCAAAGAAGCAATCATGTTATGGTAATTATTTACGTTTCAGCATGCAAGTCTAGGACAGCTAACACCTGTACAGGAGCGAGAACAAAGTAGCTTGAAGTTGCAGTTGGTGTATAGTTTTCGTTATTTGAAATTCGTGAGAACAGGCTTATTTCAACACGCTTGTTCTTCAAGCATTTCAACTTCAATTCCTCTTCAAATCAATTTGTTCTTCATTTTGAAGTTAAAACACTCCATTGATAAGATGCTCACACCAAGATTATCAAGTCATACTTCAATTTCCAATTGACAACTTCGAGTTTAAAACCAGGGTGCATTATAGTTTAGCCACAACATATTCTTTTGAAACTTTTTATGCTGATAATTCATGAGAAATCATCAACTTCAAAGTTGAATATTTAAATATGAAAAAAATCTTAATTTTGGATATTGATATAATTTTAAGATTAAAAGATAAATATCTTCCCTTTAATTTAAGAAATTTTAACTTTTTAAAATTCTCAAAAAAATCTTTTGATTTTTTGGTTTTCTAATAAAAAACCTTTCTCTTAGGCTCAATTAAAAAATAATGAAAAAATACGAGAATATCATATATGGACTAATGAAATATTTCTGATACGATAACTTAACTCAACTTTTAAACCCAATTCAAACTAATTAAATTTAACTTAAATTGTCAATTTAAAATAATTATAATAAATCAGTAGTTTGAGTTGGATCTAATTGGTGTGTTCAAGTTTAAGAAATAGGTCAAATCCTTATAAAATAATATTTAACTAATTCACATGTGATACTCATGTTACACTTTTTATCTTTATTTTTTAACCAAATTCTAAGACAAGAACTTTTAGAAAATTAAAAATTATAAGATTTTTTCAAAATTTAAAGATTTATAAGATTTTAAAATATTTTTAAATTTAATTATATTTATTAATAAATATTAAATTAATTTTATAAATTAAATTAAGATATTTATAATTTTAGTAATAATAATTTTAATTAATCAAATATATAA
>JANIIA010000006.1:16177109-16219437 GCA_027478495.1 Erythroxylum alaternifolium | reverse complement strand
AACAATTAAATATACCTTCATCATTAAATATCTAGTAGTCCTCATAAGAACAACATTCATATTTGCTAGACTATATGATAAAACAATAGGTGCACTTTCCTATTGATATTTAACATAGTTAAAAAAATGCAAACATCAAGTTTTTAGTGCTATTGTTGGGAACTAGGATGTTAGGAATGCTTGGCTTTTAATCTAACCATTTTTTCTTTTTATATTATTTATTTTAAAATTTTATTTCTTGATCTTATGTTTGTTTATTAAAATTATTTAGTTTATAACTAGAAGTTTTCATTAGTACTTAAGTTAGATACAAAGATTGAAAGGACTTTTCTATAAAATTTAAGAGAGAGAAACCTAAAAATTTGAGGTGGCTACAATTTTTGAAGTTACAACTACCAAATACAATAGCAGGATAGGAAGGACAATACATTATAGGGTAATATGCTAGAACACTTACTAGAATATGATATAGCATTTTTAGGCAATAATTGAAAGCCAATAATTTTGAGATCAAGCCTAATATGATTTAGATGGTTCAATGATTTATGCACTTTGATGACTTACTTGGGTTCCAAATATAATCATTTCAAATTTATTACCACATGGAACAAGCTTGATAAGAAGTTTTTTAACTAGGTGCTTTCCTCTAGTATAAACAACAAAACTCAAGAGAATTTTATCCTTTCAACAATTAGATAGTAAGACATTGTATGAGATGTAAGAGAGATGGAAGAGAAAGTATCCACAGTATAGACTCGATGTGGGATTGCAAATGGAAACATTTCATAGTTGATTAAGATACACATTTAAATAGTTGATCAATGTAACTTTGGGTGGGACTATTAACTTTAAAAATGTTAAGAAACTATAAGAGGTTATTGAAAATATTCCCATGAATAATTACTATTAGGGAAATTTAAGGTTGAAGACAAAAATAGGTAGCATCCATAATGTAGATATGGTGACAACGTTTGAGGTGAAGTCGAAAACATCGAGTAAAAAGATCGGTAATATATACAAAATAAGTGATGAGTTGCAATATTTTTGGTGGGGAACATCCTAGTCATAAATGTTAGGCTCCTTATAATATAAGATAACTGAAAAAGTTATTTTCCATAAGGAATTAATATCAAAGTAATCTCTATAGTAACACCTATAATCTAAGGTAAATAAACTATTATAACTTTTTATGTAATAATTGAAGATAATAAGGATAAAGTCCTCCACCTGTATTTTAGTAACAATAATATAAACTAGGAAAGCCGACTTTTAAGGAGCTAATTGTAAAATTCATTACTAAATTTAAGGCTTAATTCTAGATTATTAAAGTGTCTCTTTGAAATCACCAAGCCTTTATCCAAAACCTAGAAAGCCTAAATGGACAACTTGCTAAGCTTTTCTTTAAAAGGTAGTAAGGTGCTTTAGAAAAGAGCTAAAAGTTGAAAAGAAGAGAAAGCAAAAAGGAGAAGGTTGTTGTACATGAAATTATTTTTTGGATAGATAACTAAGTGGTTGATAGCTTCAGTCCTGAAAATTGGTATAGTTCACAAATCTATTACTATATCTATAATTTTATTCGTAGTTCATTCTATATTAAACTTTAGAATGTTGAAGTCTCCTTTTCCAAAAAGAATAAAATTAGCCCAAGAGTTTCAGTAATTTAAATGTAATTTAATTACGCATCTAGTATACCAAGTTTTCTTAGTTGGGTTAATAAGGTTATAAAAAATAATTAGATTTTTTATTTCTTATTTTAAGAACAATGGATTTTCCTTGACCAATACATGATATTCTTTTAATCTTTCTCATAATCAGTGTAATATTGGAAGGCTGGAAGTAATCTTCTATACCAACCTAATTTATTCTACTTTTCATTAGGATTACTTTTTGTTTGTATATTCTTATAGGATAAGGAGAAAGAGAAAGAGGAGGAGCCAAAGAAGGAAGCAATCAAAGAGTACTAGACAAATGTTTCATACCTAAGTAAGCTTAAAAAAGATAAAAAGGTAGAAAATTTGGGTAAGTTTTAGAGCTTTTTAAAAGATAATCTCAATATTCCTTTTGTTTAAGCTCTTTAACAAATGCCAAAATATGCTAAGTGCTTAAAGAATCTCCTTTTTAACAATGATTACTTTTAGTGAGGAGTACTCTGCCATCTTACAAAATAATCTACCATAAAAAATCAAAGATCCAGTGAGTTTTACTATTCCTTATAATATTAGTAGTTTGTCAATAGAAAGGGTACTAGAAAATTTAGGAGCAAATATGTAGCACCCCACTACCATCTGACATGTGCCTATATGCCCATCAGACATTCGAGCACATGCCCGACAGAAGCGGTGCGCTAACTATATCACTTTCACTTATCTCATGGCATTATAATTTAAAAACATAAATATCACAAAGTTTAAAACCCAAATTTCTCATCTCATTTCATAGAACATGATATACAATGTAGCACTAAATACAACATCCACGTAAACAAAATGTCAACGATCTATCAGAGTCTACAGCTCTGTTTACAAAACATGCTACATACACGAGGAATTAAAAAAATTATATCTAAATCCTTCAGTCCAGTTGACCGACCTTTGCATCATTTCTTCTATCCTAAAAGTAGTACCAAGTTTCTTCTAGAACGTCTTAGTATCGAAGTCGCCTATTGTACCTAAAAAGTTAATGTTGCAATTTTGGTGAGTTTTGCAAACTCAGTGGATTAACCACCCTCGATAGTTCATTCATATCACAGAACACAATAACTCATACAATCACATAATTCAAATCATTTCATCTATCATCATGTAGCATCACAAAACACTTTGTTCAGAATTTTCACATTTATTATTCAACACAATTCAAAAATAAATTATAATCATTCAAAACATACATATCAAATATATATGTAATGTTTGTGAGACTTAAATTCGTTTATTATGTTGTTATGACTGAGTGCCTTTTTCACTGTCCCGTATCCGTTGTGAATACCGGACTCATTAATATTGTCCCTTATCCGTTGGGGATACAGGGCTCATTTTACATAGTGAGTCATAGGCTCTTACCAAATTATGAGTTTTAAGCTCTTTTGCACTGGCAACTCTGGTCACAACTGGCTTTATCTTTCATGCATTTATGTAATGAAATGCACCACATGTATTCAAGCATTGTGTTCAATAAATCACATTCACATTCGGACCTAAGTCTGGCATTCAACAATAATGTTGAGAACACTTATTTTGTCAAATTCATATACAATGAGCACTTCCAATAGTTTTTATGCATCAAACGCCTCGGACACTTAATGTTCATAATCAATACATACACAACATATAACAATCCACTATCGAATTTAAACAAAAAAAAATCAAAGTGAGATCATCTAGGTTACTCACAGTTTGCTCTAGATAACTTATTGCCTCGAGGTCTTGGCAATGTCTGGATGTAGTTGCTCTAATTGCTCCTCTATATCATGCAGAGATTCACATTCACACATTACTACTTTACACATTCACATGAATACTCAACCATATACACATGTATATGTGTTATATATAATGTATGTTCAATGACAATCTTGGGTATAATTCCTTAACACACATCTTATAATCAATTAACATCTTTCAATCATTATTTAATATCTAATACACTTTACTCACTTTAATCACCTCATTCATCATCAACTAGGTTCATTTAAGATCTCATTCAAACCTAAATACATCGTATGGAAGCAATCCAACATTAATTGGTTCATACATTACTCAAAAGTCAACTCTTTTTCTTCATAGGTCTACCCACGATCGTGGTATCCCTGCGACGATTGTGACAGAAACTTTTGGGGTTGGCCACAATCATGGTAGTCCTATCATGATCGTGACAGAAACATTTTCTAGCCAGGCCACGATCTTGGGTTAAGTAAACTTATTTTTTTCAGGTTTTGATCATGGGGTGAAGGCCATGATCGTGCCCTGCACTTTCTTCCTCCATTCACACGAATTCAATATGTATTCTAACATTAATTTCACACCAATTTTTTAGAATTCACTTCCTTATAATACAACCTCATTTCATACTAATTCAACCACTAATTTGGTTGCATTAAACTCTCAAACCTCTACTCATTTGATTCATTATTTTCAACTAAATCTCATTATTCATGAAATCCTATCTTTTTCCGTAATGTATCTCATTCGTAAGCATCAAACAATTCATTTTCCAAAATTCATCATTTTGAATTCATAAACTCTTCATTTATAACTCCATTTTGGTTCAATACCATCTACACACAAATCAAATTCCATGATTGAACATAAACACCAAAACAGAACATATTCATTACACTTTCATCATCAATTTTATGCACATATTCTACTTCATTTTCACCTTCATTTAATTCCTAAATATTACCTTAATTCATCTCATTTCATGACACCATAAACTTATAAATTAACACTCATCTTAACACAAAGGAATACATAACTCTATTTACCTCTTCATCCACATATCATCATATTTCAAACTTCCTTTTTTATAATCATTCATCTCTTAAATTATCGTCATAATTGCTTTTTACCAAACAATTCATGAATAATATTAACTCACTAAAATTTAGAACATAATCTATTTACTAATACACCTACGTTAAAACACATATAAAATTCCACGATCAAATCATCAATCTCAAATTACTCATCATGAATGTTTCATTTAACACTACCCATGAAGATTAACAAGCTACTTACTCAATAAAATTCCAAGTTCTTCAAAAACACCAAGAAGCCCTAACTTCTCATGTCACATGATCATCATCCTGAAGGTGGATTAGGTTAGGTTTTCTTGTGGCGAATGAAGGAGACAACAAGATGGAAGTAGCAATTGATAGATGGAAGCAAGGTGTAATGTTGATGAAGGTTTAGTGAATCAAAATCATGAAGAAGAAGAGAAAGCCACAAAGAAGATGAAAACAAGAGTTAAAATGAAAGACATTAAGGAGAGTGTCTTGCAAAAATGTGAAATCGTGAGAGATGAGTGGTAAGTGGTAGTGACACTTATCACCTTCCTATGGTCCCATTTAGACCCTTATTAATAACTAGTCATTAATTTAAATTTCTATTGTCATTCAATACTTATTTCTACTACCATTTATCAATTGTCTTGCCACTCGACATTTTTCCTAATCCAAAAATACACAAAATTTTAGAAATTTCCTAAATTTCATTAAAAATTATAGATTAAAAAAATCTAAATCAATATTTATACACACCAATTCAATTTTCAATACATATAAGCTACAATTCATATCACAAAAATCACATTTATAAATCAATTATACCCAAAAATGTCAATGAATGCATATATATTCATTTTAATGTGTGAAAAAATTAATATTTACATGTGTGTGTATGCTATATTATGCATGAGCATTAAATGCACTTTCTAACTTCTCAATAACCTCTCATGTACAATATTCTAGGGTTAAAAAATATTAATTTGATGTTATATGACATGTTTAATATATTAGTATTAGGTGTACCTAAGCTAACTAGGATAAGCATTTAATTAGCAGATAGGTTAATTAAATATCCTATAGGCATTATAGGAGATATTTTAAAAAAGTTTGACAAGTTCATCTTTGTTTTTAATTTTGTGGTTTTTTATATGGCTGATGTTATAGAGGTTCCCTTGACCTTAGGATAACCATTCATAACTACTGCTAAAGTTATGATAGAAGTGTGTGATGGAAAATAAATCCCAATTGTAAGGGACAAAGAAGTAGTTTTTAAGATATCCAAAGTTAAGTACTTGCAGTCTTTAAATTTATATAGAGGGCTATCTGGTAATCAGTTGTCAAATTAGAATTATGTACCATGACCATTGCAAATTCTGTGTTTGACATGGGGATGCATGAAAGTCCTAGTTTTTAAGATGTTCTAGAAAGTTAGGAGAAATTAGTTATCACCTTGATAATCCATAAATTCTCTTCTTTTAAGTGAACCATATAAATCCATTTCACCTATAGGTTTTACTTCTCACTATAGAGCTTCTTTGCTAATAAAGATCTGGCTATTGTTCTGACTGAGCTCACACTTATGTTGCCTTCCTGCTTGGGTAAACAAAGTGGACTCCATTTGATGTTAGGAGTCTTCTTTCTTGTAGAGGATCCCTTCTAAATGAAATCTTTTATAGTTTTGTATATCATTTTCATAACATATTTTAGTAATGCAAGGTGAGAGCACCAATAAACATTAACATTGTGAAGCACACTTTAGCAAGTTGTAATTTGCATCTATACAATAAGAATTTATTACACTAGGTGTGAAGCCTCTTTTTAATTAATCTAATAGAGGAATACAATAACCTAAAATGCATTAATAGGAGGAGATGGGAACTCCTAAGTACCTGAAAGGAAGTTGCCCTAGTTTTAATCTTAGAGAGTAGAGAATTTGATAGGCGCATCGTAACGCTAGTTAAAATAAAATAACTAGACTACTACTGTAGCAGTGGTGAGTCTAGGTTGATCCCGCAGGGTTTGTTCGGTTAGCTTATGAAATGAAATTAATTGATGTTTAGGTAATCGAGGGTTTTTGGATTTAATAGGAAAATAAAAGAAAATAAACCTAATGAAAATAAATTAAAGAAAACATACAAAAAATGATAAAATAAAGGAATTCGGTAGGGATTTGGTTCTTTGGTTCAATCTCAGCTTACATCCTAATTAAGCATAATTCATTGTTTGTTGTTCTTTTATCTCTGTTAGCAATTATCGGTCATAGATTAACAACAAGCTCTGTTAATCCCAATTTTTCCTTAGATCCTAGTTAATTACAAGGTGCTTGTTAATTAACCCTAGCTATTGGGAAACTTAGAATAAGCTCTCGAAGTTTATCTGGACAACTACCTTACGAATAAGAAAAACAGACCAATCTAGGTAATAATCACATAAGCTCAAATTATTTGACCTATGTTATGTTATCTTTAATGATTCGGATCTATTAGTTGCTACATATGAATTAAAAATACAACGATTACGTATTGCATTCGATTCTAGCAATGGGTTTTCATAAAAAACGATTCGATAGAGAATTAAAACCATCATCATTCAAATACCCAATCAATCTATACAAGATAACATAATCAATTTCTAATGAGAGAAAGAAACAAAAAAATAATAAAAAAATGCTTAACCTAGGTCGTCGTCATCGATTTTGCCTTTGAATCGGCATCGAAAACTTAGCCTTCCATGGGACTCCCAAGAAAAATCTTTATCCCCCAAAAAAAGACCACCTTTCTGTCTCACTACTACCACTGCTGTTCTATTCTGTCTAGCCTCTCCTCATTGTGTTATTAATATGACAAATAAACTTCTTAGTCCATCTCTAATTTTCACATCTCCTTTTTTTTCTTCTACTACCAGCTCTCTATTCTCCCATTCTTTAAACCATACGGTAGCATGAACGACAGCATTTGCATTCTTTATAACCCTTTTGTAGTGTTCAATGCCAGCTTTCACGTTTAACACTAGCGTTTAATGTCATGCGTTAAATGTAAGTGATGCTAGCGTTAAACGCTAGCTTCCTTCTTCTTTGGGTTTTGTTATTGTCATTTTGTCTTTGATTTAATCCACCTGCATGCATGTCGTTTTGTCCTTCAACTCCCAACTGCTACATGGATTTTGCTCTCTTGTTATTTTCTTCATTTATCTAGCAAGCACTTTTAATTCTTCTTCTTTGTATTTCGATTTTTTTCTTTTTCTTGTCTTTTGATTTTCTTCTTTTTGCTCCATAAAGACAAGTGAAAATTAATCTTTGAAGAGCGGCCCAAATGTAGTGCTTTTGACTCACTTTAATTTCTTTGCTTTCAAATTGTACCTAAAATCATATATAAATTAAAGTGAATATCTTAAGCATTTTCGTATCATTAATCGCTAAGTGTAAATGATTAAATGTATTAACAATTAAACATATGCCAATTTTTCCCACAATTAGCTTTTCTTCGTCCTTGGGTAAAACATCCAAATTAAGCTCAAAGACTTGGAACATTTACTCAATTCTTATATTTTTCGAGACTATATAATTATAACCAAAGATGAATGACTTTCAAAAATCATAGCAAGAATTCAACATTTACTCATGATCAATCAACAAGCATCATCTTTAGAAATCGAACAATCTAATGGTAGACTCGAAAAATGTGTTTAAGTAAAATATATCTCTAGGTACACTCAACATCATTCATGATCATGACAATCAATAACTTTGCATATCATTTCATTTCTCCACCATTATAATTCACATGCAAAATCATGGATCAAAGGACTTTTCAAGATTGTAATGTGGGCTAAGATAATGTGAGATATATTTGGGTTAAGTAGCATGAGATTCATTAAAGCTAGTGAATCAAATTCAACACTTAATTATACCATCAAGTGCAAAAATCCAGCATTCACTCACTGTTATGTACATCAACTATGATGAATACAAAAACAAGTTTCCCAACTCAAACTCGAGCTCTCACACACAAACCACATTAAGCATAGCCAAATCGAAGGGATCACTCATACAATTTATGCCAACAATACATTGAAACCACAAAAAGTGAATCTTCCAAGACAACATCTACTTCATATCCAATATACTCAAATAACCCATTCATCACAACTTTAGGAGAATGCTTTAATCATAAACAACTTTTCAACATATATGCACTTGCTACTAGATGCATTTATTTAAACATATATTTTTTCATTCTTTTTCTTTTTTTCTTTTCTTTTCTTTTCTTATGCTTTTCTCTTTTCTTTCTTTCTTTTCATTTATTTTCTTTTATATTTTTAAACATTAAAAGAAACCACATTAACATGGGAATTTCAATTACAAAACATCCCAACATCATAACAAACCCATATATATAGACACCCCCACACTTAGAATTTTGTACATCTACAAACCTAACAAGCACAAATGCTCAACTAGCTTATGGCTTGGGTAGGACATTTGGGTAAGTATAAAGCATGTAATGTAGTTAGTACACAAAGAAAAAGTATAAAGCTCAAAGTGGTTTATCAAAGGAAAAACCATGTCAATAGGATAGGTTATTTGGCTAATGTAGTTTATGAAAACAAAGAATGCCTACTCATATCCATGTTAATGCATATGATAAAAATGTGGTCTCGAATAGAAATTCAACACAAAATTAGGTTGTACATGTCATGAAGGTCATATATTATCAAAAGACAATGAGACTGATATGGATGTTTCTGTTTAATAAGGCTCAAAATCTCACCAGCTTTATCTACCACTAGTAACTATTATTCTAAAGATAATGCACATCAACTAATCACAAAGACAAAAGTACATGTCAAAGTTGCTATGAAATTCTCTAGTCAATTCATTCTCTACTTATGATTAAATAGTCCTAGAACTAATAGAAAACGAGCAAATGTTTCTTTTTTTTTTCTTTCTCTCATTTTGATTGAAAACTTAAACAAGCAAAAATAAAGCAACAAAGAAATATGCATGCATAAAAAATAAATGCGAAAATTTAAAAGCAAAGAAATTTACTTCCCTTAGGTTGCCTCTTAAGAAGCGCCTTTGCTTAAGGTCGTTGGCTTAACTCCTCCTCATGTGACAAAATTATGATCTTTTGATGACACATGCGGTTCTTCAATGTGAGTTTCTTTAGGATAGGTCTTGGTTGATAATCGTTCCCATTTAGCTCCTTATCTATCCTCAGACTTTCAATCTCGACTGAGTCCATAACCTCGAGAAATATTTTGAAAATCTCTTCACCTTTTTCTTCTTCATTTAACTCCATCAATATGCTATGTAAAGGTGAAGAGTTAGTTTTAAAAAAATCATGGACTCAGTACTTACCTTGGAGCTAAATGAAATATCCTTGTCGACTTTGAGTTCCTTCTCAACTTCTTCTCTTCACAAGCAATTCCTTAAGTACTACACTCAAGATTCTTAAGCTCGTCTTCACTCTATAAGGTTTTTGCACTAATATCCATCGGGTACTCCTCAGGTTGATATGGTTGCGTCTCTTTACTTTGTGATGCTTAGCAGTTGATAGCTTCCATCAATTAATCTGCCTAGCTTGTTAAGTTTTAGATTCTAGAACTTGTTTCCTACTGGAATTGCAAAGTGTTAGCGACATACATATTAACTAATTCTTCCAGGGATGTACCTGAGTCTTGATAGGAAGATTCTAGTCTGTACAGAAATTGTTGTGCTTCCTGCAAACTATCATGGAAGTAATTAGGCTGATTATCCCATCCATAACAAAAGTTAGGTTGATCAATCCAAACATTGTTATATTATTGAGAATATGAATGAACGAAAAAATTACTCTCATCCATGTGAAATTTAATTTTTAAAATTTTTCATAAAACAAAAAATGAAAAGATTACGAAATAACTAAAAAGAAACTAATTATGAACAAATATATACAAAACACCAATTAAAATCAATAAAAAAATTAAACATAGCATTCCTCAGCAATATCGCCAAAATTGACAAGTGCATCATAACGCTAGTAAAATAAAATAACTAGACTACTAATAGTAGTGGTGAGTCTTGGTCGATCCCACAGGGAGTGTTCAGTTAGCTTACGAAATGAAATTAAATGATGTTTAGGTAATGGGGGGGTTTGGATTTAATAAGAAAATAAAATAAAATAAACCTAATGAAAATAAATTAAAGAAAACGTGCGAAAAATGATAAAATTGGGGAATTTAGTAGGGATCTGATTCTTTGGTTCAATCTCAGCCTACACCCTAATTAAGCATAATTCATTGATTTGTTGTTCTTTTATCTCTCTTAGCAATTATCGATCGTAGATTAATAACAAGCTTTGTTAATTTGGATTTTTCCTTAGATCCTAGTTAAGTACGAAGCACTGGTTAATTAACCCTAGCTATCGGGAAACCTAGAATAAGCTCTCTAAGTTTATCCGAACAACCACCTTACGAATCAAAAAAATAGACCAATCTAGATAATAATCACAGAAGCTCAGGTTATTTAACCTATGTTGTGTTATCTCTAATGATTTGGAACCATTAGTTGCTACACATGAATCAGGAATACAACGATTACGTATTGCATTCAATTTTCGCAATTAGTTTTCACGAAAAATGATTCAATAGAGAATTAAAATCATCATCATTCAAATACCCAATCAATCCATATAAGATAATATAATCAATTTCTAATGAGAAAAAGAAACAACAAAACAATAAAAAATGCTCAACCAAAGTTTTCGGTGTCAATGTCACCTCTGAACTGGCATCAGGAATTTAGCCTTCGATGCATCCCCTAAGAAAAAGCTTAAGCCCCTACAAAAATTTCCCCAACCGAAGACCACCTTTCTGTCTTGCTACTGCCGCTATTGTTCTATTATGTCTAACCTCTCCTCATTGTGTTATTGATGTGGCAAATAAACTTCTTAGTCCATCTCCACTATTTACATCTCTTTTTTTTTCTTCTGCCGCTAGCTCTCTATTCTCCCCTTCTTTAAAAGCCTACGCTAGCATGAACGAAAACTTTTGCATTCTTTACAACCCTTTTATAGTGTTCAATGCTAGCTTTCATAGCGATAAATGCAAGCAATAGTAGCGTTAAACTCTAGCTTCCTTATGCTTTGGGTTGTGCTGCTGTCGTTTTGTCTTTGTTTTAGTTCACTTGCTTGTATGTTGTTTTATCCTTCAACTCCTAGTTGCTACACGCGTTTTGCTCTCTTTTCATCTCTTCATTTTTCTAGCAAGCACTTTAATTCTTCTTCTTTCTATTTTGATTTTTTTCTTCTTGTCTTTTAATTTTATTCTTCTTGCTCCATGAAGATAAGTGAAAATTAATCTTTAAAAAATAGACCAAATGTAGTGCTTTCAACTAACTTTAACTTCTCTGCTTCCAAATTGTCCCTAAAATCATATATAAATTAAAGTGAGTATCTTCACTATTTTTATATCATTAATCGCTAAGTGTAAATGATTAAATGTATCAACAATTAGACACATATCATAATTATTCCAACATAAGAGCCTACGATATCTGATATATAAATAGAGCTTTTATTATAGTTGAAACTGAGACCAGAGACATATTTAAAGAAATATAGTGATTTCATAAGAAGGCATATTGGGTCATGGTTTGCTCCACTAAGTAGAGAAGATCGTTTGTAAAAAAAAGTTGAGATATTTGAAGTTTACTACATTTATAATGATAATTGGAAATTTTGAAATGTTAATAGTGGTAATCCTACTGAGAATTTCCATAACTATTGTGAAAAGATATAGAGATTAGGGTGTCCTAAACTAAAACCCCTTATAGCCTTGAACACTTGTGATGATTCTCTATTCCTAACTACTGAAAAAGAAACTAAGTTAATACAGGGCTTGATCCAAGCTACAAACTTGACAAGATAGTCGAATGCTAACAAAGAGTTCAAAATGGAATCCCAGTTGACAAATAAAAAGCCTTTGTGAATTTATTTTCAAAGCATAAGTTTTGATTTTTTTTATTTGAAGCATAACCCCTTAATATCTTCTGTGTAAGGCTTATATTGTCACCAATGTTCCCACCCTTCATATAGGCACCTTGACTTAGATTAATGATGTTAGGGAGTATGGAATCCAATCTTTTAGCAATTATCTTTACAGTGATCTTATAAACGACATTGCAACATGAGATTCTTCTATATTGATTAAGATTGGAAGGATTAGGTCATCTAGGGACCAAGCTAATGTATGTCTTATTCAATTCTAACAACATCTTATAAGTGTTGAAAAACTCCATAAGTGTGCTGGTCATTATTGGTCCTACTTGAGTCCATTTATTTTGCTAGAATTTTACATTAAAGCCATCAGGCTCTAGGGCCTTATCAAGATTAAAAGAGAATAAAATCAATTTGAGTTCCTTAATACTGACCTCTTTTAGAAATGATGCAACATATTGGTGTATGATAAGAAACTTAAGAGAGTTAGTTAGTTCCCCTGAGAGTGTCCTTCACTACTTTTTCCTAGGATATTAGAGAAATGTTATTGGGCTAATTCTTTAAGTTTTTATTGTTCTCTACTTCACTACCATTATAGTCTTTTAAATATAGAACTATGGAGTTGTTTATTCTTCTTTAGATGTAACTATAGAATAATTTTAAATTCTTGTCCCCTTTTTTAAACCATTGAACTCTAACTTTTTTTTTTCAGTTGTGTGTAGTAAGACTTTAGAAAGTTAAAGTAGTTCCTAAGCTCTAAAGCCTTATTAGCCTTAAGAATAAGATCGTAAGGATTTTTTTAAATTAACCAGAGCTAAGTTAAGGATTTTGAGACCTTTTACTTGATTAAACTTCAAATGATCCTTATTATGCTTTAGTAAGCTTTTATAACCTACATTAATCTCCTTTAAAACCATTATACATTTGTAACTTTGGCTCCCTTTACATGTTATGTTTGCCCCCTTTTCCACTGCTTGTGAGAATTGGGGATGATTCAAAAGTGAGTTAAAGAATTTAAAGGCAACTTTCTTACCATTCTTCATCTAGTTTAAAGTAAATTCAATATAGGAGTGGTCTAAGATAAGAGAGTTACCAAAATGTGAAGCATCTAACCATTTTTCATTCACCAAGCACCTGTCTAACTTTCTTTATATGAGCCTATCTCCACTTTGTCTATTGCTCCAAGAACTTGTGAATCTAGGGTTTAAAGCCCTAGTGCAAAAGTGTGGTTGGGTAATTCATGATGTCCAGTTGAAGGATGCTTCAAGCTACTGTTGATTTCTGAGGGGAGTAAGCTATAATTGTAATCTCCTAATAGAATACAAGGAGAAAAGATGGATTAAACTTTACTTTGGAGGTTAGCCTATAGACTTGCTTTTTGAAATTCTAAATTGAAAGCATAAATCATAGATATGGCTAATTGGTGATTTGGTTCCTCAAAAATTACCTCATAATACACCATTTGGTTTATGTTACTCTAGGTTACAAGTTGTATAAAGGAAGGATCGAAAGCTACTATCACTGTTCCCTTTCGGTGGTATGAGTGATTACTTAGGATAGTACATTCCTTTTGTAAAAACTAAAGATCTTTATTGAATAGGACCAACTTTATTTTAATCTTAAGGATCATAATAAAATAAGGCTTTATTTGGCCAAAGATATCCTTTAAAACCATCTACTTATTTAGGCAGTTAAGCCCTTTAGTCTTCTATACTAGAAAAATCATTAATTCTTTTTAGTTTTGACCTTTTTCTTCCATATAAAATTAGATTCACGGCTTAGCTCAACCTACTGTGTTTGAATGGCTTTCCCTTTAAGACAAAGAGTTATATCACATTGGAAATTCAAGTTAACGTTTTCCTTAATTCTTAGGGCAACTTCCTCTGAGATTTCTATAGGTTCATTTTCACCACTTCCATTCACTATCTCCTTTGCATTACTTTCCTCTTCTATGGTATTGACCTATGTTTGAGTAGGCTTGTTAGGTTCTTTTCCTTGTGTGACCTTTAATTTCTCAACAATATTAGTAGTGTCCTGTGTTTTAGGCCTCTATAATTTAACTAGTCATTTTCTAAGTGGCTTCCAAAGATATGTAATCTTGATAGAGTCCTTTACTAGTTCTCTATCACCATTGAACCTTATTATCTGCACTATATCAGGGAGCTCTTTTCTAGCCTTATCTTGAAAAAAATATAGACAAAACCAATCCTTTTTTAAGTTCATAATATTATCATCAAGGGAGATTGGTTACCCTATTGTAGGTGTAGTTAATAGCTCAAAATTTATAATAATAATATCGGTTTCTGCATCTTTAATAATCAAGGTTTTCCCTGAACATGTCATGGTCCTAGTTGAAGGACCTTCTGGGTCATATCCTTTGAGGCAAAGAAAAAGATGAATAGATCCTCCTCTATGACAAGGTTATTTACAAGACCAAGCCTTCTCTAATGAACGTTTGTCCATTAGTTTACCACTAGGTATGCAATATGCTTCTTAAAAAAACCTCCGATTAGAGCTCCATTCCATTCCTTGGCTCCCATGTGAATAACCTTAATAGGGGGAGAAACTAAGGCTTCCTTAAAATAGGGAGGAATATAGTATATCCTACCAAAGCTTTTAACATCTCTTGACTATTAGGGAAAGGAGCGGACTCTTTTAAAGAGAAGGGGTTATTCATCAAGGGGGTTGACTGTAGCACCCCACTCCTATCTGACATATGTCTATATACCCTTTAGACGAACGTGCACATGCCCGACAGAAATGGCGTGCTAACTTTTTCATGTTCATTACATTGCATGGCATCATAATTAACATAATGTCTAAAACCCAAAATTTTCCTCATTTCATTTCATGAACCATGATTTACAATGTAGCATTATAACCACCATCCATGTTTATACAAATATCAACCTATCAAAGTCCATAACTCTATCTACAAATTATGCTACATACATGAGGAATTAACAAAAATTAAAACTAATCCTTCAGTCCTAGCTGATTGACCTTTGAGCCATGTCTTCTATCCATAAGGTGTACAAAATCTCTTCTAAGCAATCTTAGAAGCTAAATCGTTGCTCTCTCGAACCTGAAAATGTCAATGTTGCAATTTGGTTAAGTTTTGCGAACTCAGTTGAGTAACCATCCTCGATGGTTCACTTTTATCATGCAACATAACAATTCATGTAATCATCTAATTCACGTTATATCGATTATCATCAAGTAATATCATGAAACACTTTGTTTATAATTATCACATTTCAACAATCCCACATAATTTATGATTTCATTGTGATCATACAGAACATATTCATCGATAAGCTTTCACATATTTCATACAAGAAAAGTTCTCAAGATATTGCAATCGCTCAATTTATTCACATCATATGTGTATGCAATGTTTATGAGACTCAAATTCATTTATTACGTTGTTATGACCGATTGCCTTTTTCACTATCTTGTATCCGTTGTGGATACTAGGCTCATTCATACTATCGCTTATCTGTTGGGGATATAGGGCTCTTTATACATGTTGAGTCATAGGCTCTTATCACAGATGTCTGAGCTTTAAGCTCTTTTTCACTGGTGACTCAAACTTGTACAACTTATATCTCTTAATTCTGACATCCACAAATTACAAAATTTATAATATTAGAAAGATAAGAGAATAAGATACAACTTTTATGAAGACAACTTTGTCTAATTTAACCTAAATAGGACATGATTTCTATCAAGGGTAGTGTTGCAGCCTATGCCAGAACTTAATTTCAAGCTAAATTTTAAGACTCTTAAGGATAGAATTAAAATCTAATTCCCCATGAAAATTTTACCCATATGTCTCTAGTTTAGTCTAAATCAAAATCCATCCAATTTAGATATATACAGATTAAGATATGGCCAAAATACAGATGCATGTTCAGTAAAAACACTCCATATAACATACTCCAATACACTTCATTACCAAAATTCTATCACTTCTTTATCATTTCACGTTGATGATTCAGTTATACCTAAATTTTCAGTTTATTATTCTCTACACACAATTCATAATTTCATGATTGATTATAACCCAAAAATTGTACCTATTTACATACTTTTCTATACCATTTTTTCTGCACTTTTGTCTACTTCACTAATCATCATTTAACTCTAATTATCACACTTTCTGAACATTTTTTACTGGACTAATCTTCATTTAACTCCTTCATCACTTTACCTATATCATTGAAATTGCTTCTTCCTAACACCACTTACGTATGCATTCATTCATCTTGCTACATCACTCACGCATGCAACCATTACAACATTAAAACATCATCAAAATGTAACTTACGCTATCCATAAAACCTAAAGCATAACTTACTTGATTTAGCATAAATTCCAACAGTAGAGAGAGGATAAGATTCGGTGAAGAAAAGCAAGGATAGAGAGAATCGAAAACAATAATAAGCTGAAGTATGGTAGGTGTAACGCTGATGTAAAAATCACGCATATAAGCCAAATACCTAAGAATGGATAAACATGGTGTTTCGGTGATGGATGAGTAAGGAGAAAGGTGGTGTTTCGGTGGACTGTAGAAACTTCCCTCTACAGAAACGTGATTCCTAAGTGGCTAGGTGGCTCCATCAAACAATTCCACATGTCACCATTGCATGTAACCCATTTGTCATCAATGTAAGGCTACCACATGTCACACTTCCATTTGTCTCTTATTTCTACATTTTTCCTAGTCTAAAATACCCCAAATTTTACAGAAATTTCCAACATGTCACCAAAAATACTAAATCAATTTTAATACACCCCAATTTTCAAGACAAATAATCCTCAATTCACATTTTAATCACATTAAAATCACTTATACCCAAAAAATGTTAATGAATGCATGTACAATTATTTTAATGAATGTCAAAAATATTTACGTGTATTAATATGTCATATGATGCATGAAATGTACTTCTAACTCTCAATAAACTCTTGTATATTGTGTCATAGGGTTCTAACCCTGATCATGGGATAATGGAATGTTACATTGACATTCCCTAGTAAGGGATGGTGTTGAGGGGTTATCAGAACTAGAAGATTATATGCATGACATGGGAGCTGACTTTGCTAATAATAGTAAACATCAGCTTTTACGCTAAGCTAAGAAGCAATTTTTGTGCAAATTACCAAAAGGAATTGAGCAGAGGAGCAAAGTGGTTTGGACCAAAAAGAAGGAATAAAGGAGAGATGTGGAGATGTAGAGAGAAGGGACAGCTTCTCCCACAACATTCTTTTACTTATAAGTATATTATTTTTCCCTTTCTTTCAATTAGGTTTATGAAAATTTTTGAATTTTGAAGCATCTTTCCTTAAATATATCCACTTTATGCATTAAATCCAATTTTATAGATTGAATTAAAGTTTGAAGCATTGTGGAGTTAAATTGAATTGATTTATAACTTGATGTAAGTAGTTAACTACCTTGCAAATTAATAAACTTTATAATTAAATAAACAATGGAGAATATTTATTGATCCTTGTTTTGTTAAATTCATTCATAGATTTATAAACTATTTAAGTTATAAGTGATAAATTTTATTTATTTGAGGTCAGGAAAATGCTTAAGTATAGGTGAATTTGATAAGTGCTAATCATACTTCGGTTTTAGTATAATTTGAGAGCATTTTGCTTGTGTTTATATAGTTTTTATTAGAATTGGTACTCAAGTTAGCTTACATTTTTTATAGACCTTATTTTAGCTCCTCAATGGAGAAGGAATGAATTTATACAAATTTTGAGTTAACCTGGAGAACATTTGGTATGACCTTAGAGGAAGGACTTATAACACAAGACAAATATGGACCTATCATCTACCTATATAAGCTACTGGTCTATTTCCTTTCCTTAAGAACTTTTACTATTTGAAAAAAAATGGCCCAAACATGTACCTATGCTTATGCCTTCAAAACTGATTTGTCAAGATAAAACTTTAGAAGTGCAATTAAGGATGTAAATATCGAGTTATTAAGTAAATATAGATATAATAAAGACCCATGTTGGTACCATACTGATGATAATTTTTATGAAAATTTTTAGGTTTTTATGCTTTAAAAGATATAGAGGGGGTGGGGATAAGAGTAACCATAAAAGCTAAACTGTAGTATCTTAAGATAGGAGCAACTTTGGAGATAAAAAAAGGTATTCCATTACTATTTAACTAAAGAAATTTAAGATTTCAAGAATTCATAAGAATGAATTCTTCTCTCTTGTTTTCTTTCTTGATTATTTTTAGAATTCTTTGCCCTATAATGAACTAAATTTGGATATATCTAGATGGGATGAACCCTAAAACTCTGTGTTTGGATTGATTCTTTGATTTAGTGATATACCCAAGTTTTCTAATGACTTATTCATGATTATATCTTATGTTAAATTGAAATATGTTAGCATTTTGATTTAATTTGTTTGAGAAATCATATGCATAAATATATCATGAAATGAAAGATAATAGTTGTATGAATTTAAAAATATGACTAGATAAATCTTTTGGATTAGAGTTAAATATATCAAAGAAATTTATAAAACGATTGATACATTTTAGAAGTTTTGAATATAAAGAGATTTCAACTAATCAACTTAAGGATATGGATTATATGTATTGATAAAGAATATGATTGTGAATTTGAATTTTTTACTAATCCAAGAAAATAAGATTAATCATTGAATCAAGATAAATTTAAGCATAGAAATGTTTGGGAGGATTATTTATCTAAATCATGATTGTCAATCGATTGTTTCATTCTTGTCTATTGCTTTATGTTTTTATCTTATATTATAACTAGTACTTATAGTTCTCATGGAATTGACACTCATATTCACTAGACTCTACTATAAGAATGATAAGTGTGCTTACCTAGTAATCTTTAGCAATAGTTGAAAAAGATGCTCTCATCAATATGTAGCAAGGTTTAAACAATTTGTTAAGGCTTAGGCCTTGACCTTAAAGGGCTATGGGTTTAAATAGACTCATAGGTCTAGGCTATATATAATAATCCCACATGGCCCAAATTGATTAGACCCATTTGTTCAATGGACTTAGTCAATCAAATCCATGTGAATTTAGTGGATTTGAACTTATGAACTATTAAGGTTAATGCATAAGCCTTACCTATTTGTCTACTATCTTTTTTATAGTACATATTTGATTAACTATAACTATGTTTTTACTTCTTAATAGACTTCTCCAAAGTATAATTCTCATCAGATGATTAATTTATTCTATTTATTCTCCTTTTATTAATTTCTTAATTTGTATATTTATTTATTTAAATAAATATTTTTGTTTTAACTTAAAATTAATTAAAACTTCTTATTTTTATAAGTATTTTTAATAATAATTTTCCTTAATTCAATTACAAGAAAGTTGATAAAATAGTGAGGAGCTTTATTTCAATTCAAATACTAACACAATAAAATTATGTAAATTTAATAAAGGCACAATTTATAAGTGTCAAATAGTCCACAAAGCAAACCTTATATTGTATGTTATTATGGTGAATAATGTGATTTGAGGTCATATTCATCAAGTTTTTCTCATCTCATGAGCAAATATGAAGCACTTTATAGAACACTCTTTCCCCTATATAGAGATATATTGATCATAGTGTATATTACTCAATTGGATCATATCTACACATATAGTTGGATGGTACAAACTATCTTAAAAGAGAATAAGAGAAGGGAAGTGTTTAGAAGTCTTTGTTTTTAATGAATATAGTGAAGTAAATAGTTGATATCACCTCTAGTTAATTGCTTAAATAACCAATTTAATTATTTAATTATAGGTTTATAAAATTTCATGAAATTAATTACAGATTGTTTTATACTATCGTTTTTTAGTTTAATGCATTTCTTTCGGTGGAAATAATAAGCATTAGTTATTTTTAGCATAACTATTTTTTAAAACTAGAATTGTTAATTTAGTTATATTATTTTTATTTAATTTAATGCAATTCTAATTCTTTATTATATATGTTTTATATTATTCTTGTAATAATTTTGAATAAGTATGTTTGAATAGAATAGTTACTTGTTGATCAATTATTATATGATTAATTATTAGAAACCTAATGACCTTTTATTTTCATAGGTAATTGGGATAATAATTAAAGTTTCTATTCAGAAATTTGCATCATATCAATTAGAAATGGTAACAACCTATTATTAAAAGTGTCAGTAAGGAAACTATATGTTTTAGGGAAATGATTACTCCATTCGAGAATATTATTATAAAATTAAAAAAGGTGAAAACTAAATTATGAAAACTAGGATTTAGAATATGAAAATCCAATATATACTGAAAAACCAAGAGGCTCCTGAATTACGAAATGAAATTATAGAGAGCTAAAAGTAAGAAATACTATAGTGGGACTATGTGAAAAAAAGGAAAAAGAAAAAAAAGGACTTCCACAATTCCCAAGATTCAAGAAGGTTAATACTAATCACTATGGGAAAGGAAAGGTCCTCTTAAAAAGAATAATATGAAGAGAGTGAAATCCTATAACTGTCGTAAGAAAGGTTGTTTTCTCATTATTGGCATGATTCTTAAAAGGTATGAGAATATAATATAAATGAGTACATTATATTTAAGATCTACCTCAGATAGTAAAAGTGACCAAGCTTGCGAAGGAAGGAGGTTTGGCGGAATAAGAAGTTAAAGTTATAGATACCAAGTTATAAGAAAGTAAACTAAGAATGGAAGTCCACTAGGAATTTCTTTAAATAGGAGAGTATAATAAGCTTATAGGGGACGAAAGGGTAGAGGATCCTCATAAGTTAACTCTAGAGGAAAATTACAGAGATGAAGGTGTTAAAAGATTTATTGAAGTCTTATAAGGCCCTACAATAGCTAAGGAGGTGAAAAAAAAGACTATAGAGATAATCACAAAAAAGGGTAATAAGGGAGAAAATGAATCAATATGCTCATCTGAATAATAGTCTCATTCTCTAAGAGTTGGAAAATTAATAGGGAGGCTCTACAAGAGGCTGAGAATCATACAAAAGAGGAGGAGGTTATTAACCATCAATATAGGAAGGATAAGTACAAATAAGGAGCTCCTCCCCATAATAAAGTTGAAGAAGTTACCAATTCCCCTAGTGTATAAGAAGTTTTAAGAGGAAAACAAGAAGGAAAGGCCTAAAGGGTACAAAAATTAACCCCCATGTCTACAGTAGCATGGAATGTAAGGGGATTGAACTACCTCACAAAAAAACAAGCAATGTAGGACTTTTTTAGGGTCTAAAATCCTATGATAAAGGGTTTATTAAAGACTAGAATAAAAATAGCAACCTAAATCATTGCACCTAGTTTTTACAAAAAAGGGACAATCCTTACTACTAATCTGAATTGCTCAAATAGGAAAATAATTGTATTTGCCAATTTCTTAGAGTTTAATATGTTAGAATACATACCATACATCATGTCAGATGATCCACATGGTGATTGAAGATAACAACCTACTAGGCACCATATGTATTACTTTTATTTTTGCTTTCAATTTGGCCATTCAAAGAATTAAACTAGGTGCAGCAGAATTGGATTTGATTTTGCTAAAGTTCTCTTATGGTAGTCAAGCTTAAATCACAAAGCTCAACTCAGCCTTTCCTTTATGATCGTCAACTAATATTTACATTTATTTTTTAATGCTTCATGTCACTTGTGTTTAAGTGTTTCACTGTACTCTCATAATATAAGTGTTTTTCATAAATAATAAAAATAGACAAATAAGAGAGCTATGTCAAGGTCATCCTTTTATTGAATCAAAGCTACAAGATATAATAAAAGGAACTCGAGTTTCTTCCTAATTAAAGAAGTCTTTAAGAACATTGCTCAAAAGAACTCCCTAATTAAAGCTTTAACAAAGAACTTTCTACTAAGGCTTTCAACTCTATTATAAATGATTGAATGTACAATGCTTCACACAAATAAACTACATAGGATACCTTTATATAGGCTTATAAGCACTTAAGGACCATATAAGCTAAACAGCCCACTATCTCCACTAACTCCACCAAAATAGTGGGGAGATGCCACTTTTTCCATTAACTCTATTAAGTTAGTACGTAGTCATGCACTTTAGGCCACTAGCTTCACTTTTGCAAATAGGAAAATTGTTTAAAAGATGCATATCCATTCCTATATCATCTGGTAAACTTTCCCACAACTTAAGGAAGCGCTCCCACTTTGTAATGTAATGCTTCAACTTTTATAAGCCACTGCATATACTTTCCATGTGTTGCTACATCATCGCAATTTGAAGACAAGTGCCTTGATGCACCTTCCATTTAACCACCCCAAGCCATCTTTGTGAATGGTCATTTTAAGCATATTTTTGGTGTATTCACATTACTTCATAATCTAAATTAGCCAAAGTTTGTCATTATATAGTAAACCTCGCACATTTACATACTTTATGACTCCCTCATTAAATCTTGCACTTAAATTTGATAATATGCATCATTGTGCACCAATGCATGTCAATGTTCACCTACTCTCGATCTTTTATTGATAATGTCATTTTCCTTGCCTACCGACAAGTATTTTCCTTTTTCTATGAATTTGAGTTCCAAGCATTGGCTAAGGCTCACCAACACCAGGGTCTAACAACAGGAGGTTGAGAATGTGTGTCGGGGGAGTATCCACCCTTTATTGTTGAATGATGATTTCAACAGTATTTTACATCTGAATAAAGTGGAAGGAGAGTACAAAGGCTTTAATCTTTTCAATGATGGGTTTGAGATTGCATAAATAGAGTGGAAGTCATTAATCTCAACACAAGATGGGAACTTCCTAACCTAAAATAATAGTTAGTAGGTTTCTTATATCCTAATAAAAAATTTTGATCGCTGAATGGTGAACTCAAAATGGTTATGTATGTTCCCTAAAAGCAAAGCACACTATGTAAACGATATTTCGTTTGATCATTCACCAATAGAGGTAAACTTGGGGCTTTCTACTCTTAGGTACTCATAATTCATATTTAATAATTCTCTCATAAAGGTGGAGGGTTATGAGGAAGTTGTTAACAATAGAATGGAATTTCAAGTAGAAAGGTTAGTAGCCTATAAATGTGATAAGAAACTAGAGGCCATCAAATTTCAGCCAAAAGAATGCGATCAAATTTAACAACATAAAGAAAATTTTTGTAAACTGAATAAAGCAACTAAAATAGATATAAGAGGAAATGTATTCCAAATTTGAAGATAATTGTTTGATGGTTAAAGAGAAAATGGACTTCACAAAATATCCTTAGGCTTCAAAGCATCACTCTTCCTTTCTAAAGCAAAGATCAGGAGTGTTATGCCTCCAAAATGGGGAAAATAACTCTAGTTACTTCCATAACTTAATCCTATTAAGAAAAAATAAAAATAATATAGTTTTTATCTAGGATGTTGGGGGGAAAATTTTTAAGTCCAAAAAAAAAATTCAAGGTGTAGTATTTTCTCACTTTAAGGAGTTCTTAGGATTAAAAAGGTAGTGCCTCTCAAATGTGTATGTATTAAATGAATATTGCTCTGACATGGTTATTAAAGATTAAGGATTACTATTCTTAGCTCAATTCACTTCATGGGATGTCAGGAAAGCCTTATATAGCCTTAACCCTAAGAAATCTCTAGTGTTATATCATTGGAATGCCAAGTTTTTTCAAAAGTCTAGAGGGAAAAACTATTTAACAAGGGTACTATTTTGAAGGAGTTTAAAAGGACCACATTTGTTTATTTCCTACAAATTCTAATCCAGCTATGATTATGGACTATAGGCCAATATATTACTATAATATGCTTTGAAAAATAATGGCCAATATGTTATCTATAAGGCTAAAGGAAATACTTGGGAGTGTAATTAGCGATAAAAAATGGGCCTTCATTAAGAATAAAATAATTAGGGATAACATAATGTTAATTTAGAAGATGGTTAAGGATTATTATAGGAGGAAATTTGTAAATAACTATGTATTCAAGCTAGATATCATAAGGCGTATGATTCAATATGATGGGAATTCATTCTAAAATGGTTTAAAGCCATAGGAATTTCTGTTCAATTTAGAAAATGGATCATAATATTTCTCTCTATGGTCTCCTATAAAATTTTGGTTAATGGGAAATCTACTCTAATTTTTCAAGGCAGAAGAGGTTTAAGATAGAGGGATCCTTTGTCCCCTTACATTTTTATAATTGAAATGGAAGTTTTCTCTTAAATACTAGATAAAATAATCAGTGAGAGTAGCCAATTCAAGTTCCTTTCAAAGTGTAAGAGGAGCATAATATCTTATATAGCCTTTGTAGATGATATCTTATTCCTTTATATGGCTTATAAGGAATCAATATAAATCACTATAGAGGTATTAAGTAAATTCTCTTCAATGTCAAGAATGGAAATTAACAAGGAAACAAGTTTTATCTATGTATCGAGACCTACGGGGAATATGTTTGTCTATTAGCTGAATTTATTGAAAAATTGGAGAAATTACCTTTAAAATACCTAGGAGTTCCAATTTTCCGTGTGAAGTTGAGTATGAGAGACTATCAATCACTCTTGGATGCAATACATAGAAAATTAAGGTTTTTGAATAATAGGTATATTTCATATGATGGTAGACTCCAATTGGTAACTACCACTCTACACAACCTACTTATACCTTGGTTTAATCACCTAGCTATACCCAAAGGAGTGATAAAGGCTATGGAAAGATCACCAAAGAATTTCTTATAGAGCGGAAGCCCTACTAACTACCTACATGCTAAAGTATCTTGGAAGGAAGTTTGTAGACCTAAATTAAAGGGGGATTGAGTATATAGTCAATTGAAATTATTAACAACATGTTTATGGCAAGATAAATCTGGAGCATCCTTAAAGAGAGGGGGTCCTTATGGGTGAGATAGGTCTACAAAAATTACTTACGAACTTCCAATTTATGAGGCATTACTCCATAAACCAATTCCTTATGGACACTTCAAAAATGATGAAATTGAGAGATAGGATTCATGGAATTATAATAAACCATAGGGGAAATATGAAGGAATCATTTTTATGTTTTGCAAATTGTAGCGGTTTGGGACCAATTTTTAGGAGTTAAGTATACCAACAAATCAAGCATATACTTCCCTTTCATCCTAAAGTGAAAGAGCAAATAATGGAGAAATAATAGACTAGGACTATAAAGGGATCTGGAACAAATTTGTTTAGACCAAACTATGGCCCTAACCTTGACAAGGAAGATATCACTATATGCAAAGGAGGCAAAAATGGAGAATTTCAGAGCAAACAATGCCTGCATACTTTTTAAAAATTTAAGGAAGGAGCATAAGGTAGTATGAAACCTGTATGTTAGTCCTAAATCTGGCTTCATTCTGTGGCTAGCTACTATAAACAAATTACCCACAAAGAGTTGAGTTAAAGTAGTGGAGCTAAATGAATTATGTATATTATATAAACAATGATTAGAAATAATGCATGATTTATTTTTTACCTGTGAGATTATTAAGAAGATGTCGAGTTATGCCCTTATCCGGAGAAATTTCAATTGCCTTGTGAGCTAATTAGAAGATATAATGGCATGGAATAGCATATGTAGGTTCACCTCCTCACATAAGATACTCTTTTCCATTACGTTGAGTAACATCATCTACATAGCTTTGGGAGAGAGGAATAGTAGAGTTTTTTAGGAAAAAGAGAAAAGCAAGAAGTATATGATTATAGAACTAAATAGAAGAATTAAAGAATGGTTACAAGCCTAAACAAATGGGAAGAGGTTAGAGTCAAACAATAAAGTAACAATAATGTAGGATGTATGAAGCAGAAATAAAGAGATTACACACTTACAAATGGGGAGAATCCAATGAGTACAATGTTACTATGACATAAATATTACTTGTAGTCATGAGCTAGGATGTTATGTTATTTTCATAAGTTAGTGGTCATATGCAAATTGTATCCTTTCTAAGTGTTGCCTTTAGGATTTTGTAAGCAATTAAGTATGTGACCCTACTTCTGAGGTTCATATCATATAGTATTAATACAATTTTGTTATTGTTTTAAAAAAATATTCCAATAGTATAGTAGCTCAAGTAGAAGTGGGATCCACATTTGTATGTACAGGTCAATGTTCAATATAGCACACAGTAGATGCACCACTATTTTCACCTCTTCCATTTAAATACATTTATTGAGCTGTCGATTTCATTTCTTTTGGGATTCTAAGAAATAATATGCAGAGATTAAGTTCTTGGTAAACACATTTTTGTTTTAAAAGCATCTTGTTATTTGTACTATCAATGTCAGAAACCATGGCACAAAGGGATCTAACTACTGCAACTGCTCGGAAATACAAACCTGTACAATTTGATGTCCCTGGAACAACTTTAGGCCAGAATAAAATTAATGCATTCCTAGGAGGGGTATGCCTCATGTTATTTCATCTTAAATGGTTGATTGTCTTTATTGATTCTGTATCAAGACCCCTTTACATTATTTTTTTCATTGAAATAAATTATTTGATACACCTGGAGTTCATCTCCACCACAGGAAATTTGCAATTGTTTATTCCGAGGACTTGCCTATCCTTACTCCTTAAAGTCGTCCAAAGGGAGCAACTTTACCTGTATGCACTCTTACAAAGTGTCCTTCAAGATTGTTCCTAAATATACTCAATTAATTAAAATTTGAATAGTAAAATGATGGAATTATGATGGATTAAATGGTTTTTCTGTATTTTAGGTGGGCCTTGCTCGGATTGATGTCTTAAAGGTTAATAATTTCAATATCTTGTGAGTTCTTTGTTTATGTGTGTGTTAAAATTCTGGTTAATTCAGGTTCTCCCATAAACTTCTTTAACATTCTATGGTCAAAAAGCTCTACAAATCCATATTTTGCCCATCAAAAAAGCTTATTAATTTTACCAAGTAATGACGTTCCTAATGCAGAGTTAGTGCGATCATATGTTTCATGTTATATCTTTAACTCCAAAATCTTACAGAAACAACTGGGCATTTTATTGATTCCCCCTACAAGAAGAAATCGAGTAGATGATTGGAAAGGACTCGAATTAACATGTAGATTAAAAATTAATTTTGAATTTTTTCTGTTTTACTCCTATTGTTTAAAGTATTCTTAACCTTGCTGAAGCTATGATCCACCCAATACATATATGTTACAATACTTGCTTTTTTGTTTTTTACTCTACGTCAGATTGTTGAGTGCTTGCATGATAAGGAAGTTATACTTTAGAAGGTATCTAATGGTTTTCAATGAATATTTTGCTGGATTACTTTCTAATTTCATCACCCTCCTTTTTTCTTTTCTAATTGAAAACAAACTAGCTTAATTATGTATAATTTCAGGCACTCTACCAATCTTGAAGTTGCTTTCATGATTCTTATGGTTAATCTTTCGTATATGATGGATAATATATGAAGTTGTTCTCATCGACATAAACAAATCTCGAGTCATTCTAGTTACATTTATAATTTGGGAATTGGTCTCTGCATTTATTATTTAATCTATAAGAATTGTTAAAGTTGTAATTAAAATCTTGTAGACAAAGAATATTCTTTTTGTTGGTATAATTTAATGATATTTTATTTTTTACATACAATTCTTCAAAATATCAATTATTTTTGTATTATATTTTTGCATAATAAATTAACAAAAAATCTAAATATTTACAATAATATGGATTAAAAATGTCACAAATAATTATAATTAACATGATATAATATTTCGTTAAAATATATGCTAAAAATTTGAACATATTTTACTAGCTAAAACTTTTTAACTATCTTTCCAAAAACTTTTTAACTATATTTGAGTAGAAAATTCTTCATTATGATTAGATTTCTCCTTTTACTATTCTTGTCGTATCCATTTAGAGAGTATGCATGTAACGTGAGAAAGAATTATATGGAGAGTACGCGTACAAAAAAAATTGAAGTATTATTTAGATTCTTTTGGTGTGGATGGTTGCACCGAACTAGGATATTGGTGTACTGATTGGACTTGGCCGTCCAACAATATCCCTGACCCTACTTAATTTTCATCTCCTAAATCAGCGTAGTAATTGAACAAGGAAAATATCAACGATCATGAAAAGATTGAAACATTAGGGCCCCGGACTTTGTATCTTGAATGCTTAAACAACTAATCAAACCCACAATTCACATATTTGTAAGCCGAAGAAAAGGAAAACAAAAATAGAGAGGAAGGAGATTTTCTGATGTCAATCAATTATAGCTTAGATTTTGTTTCTAGGCTCTGACTTCGGTCAAAAGCCGTGGTTTTAGATAAGTTGCTGATGCAGCATCACTCATTGAAGTCATAAGTAATTCATGCATCTCGATTCAAGGAAATAACGAATTACAATTTAGAAGATTTCAAAGTTTTCTGTTAATAAAAACGATCCTCTTAGGTGAAAGAAAGCCAATTAATAAGACAATAGTCCTTTATGGACATTACAGCACTCGTAGAATAATCTATGTTCCAAACAAAACATCACAGTTTGATAAAGAGGAACTACTCCTAAAATTTTGTTGCCACCCAGCCACAAGCCCAGTGGGAAAGATTGTCCTTTTTTGTCATGAAAGAGGTGTGTACGCGTAATCACAGCGACCGTCTGTACTGGAGTAATATTTTGTAAATGCTAAATGCTAGAAAGTGTGAATGCATAAGGCATTTTTGAGGTGGCGATAATAAACTTGTTCACTGCTACGCATTCACATATTTTACAGGGAATTTTTCTTTTTCTTCTAATCTTCAAAGTCCTGTATTTTTCCAAACCGTTCCACATCTCTTCCTCTCTTTCAAACTCTTTTAACTTATTAGCCAACTCTCCGTATTCTCTCTCCTTCGGTCTCTCTCTCATTCACTTTTGAGTTTGACCCGTTGCCCACCCACCGGCAATTCTTTCTCTCCTCCGATGGAGACACCACCCTGAACTCCTCCAGAGATCTTCTTTTGTTAATGTACTCCTCTTTTCTGTTCTGGCTTTCGTTTTTTCTATCCTTTACAGTTATTAAAAAAAACAAACTTAACAAATAAGCTGCTCTTTTCGTTCATTTCTCTTTTTAGTTTCCATTCTCAGGAAACCCTAATCTGCAGGGAAATGGTAGAAAAAGGAAAGCTTCCATAGAAATCCTCCAAGCCTTTATCATATACTCACTACTTTTGGCTTCTTTTCTATTTTGTCTCTCCATTTTATCTCTTTGCTTCCCGCAGCGTTCGACAGAAACTTTTCTTGTTACTACAAGACAAGGTATATGCATATTTGCCTCTATTTGGGATCAGGCTTTGGAATACACGCAAACCTTGTTAAAAGCTGATTTAGGAACGTTATTGTCTCAATCCGGCTTTCATTCTACTTGATGGGTTCTTTTACAGTATTCCGATAACTGCTGAAGATTTTAGCTTTTCTCATGTGCAACATAGCAACTTGCTAGTATTTCCTCCTCTTTTGGTCAGGTTTCACAATCTTTTTTCTATATTTACCTTCTTTTTCAGGTGATTTCCAAGCTATGGATTCTGGTAGTTCCTGTAGTATGCAATCATCAAGTGGTGGTGATGAAGAGTATGACTCAAGGCCACCGGAGTCGTCACTTCCGACGTTCTTGGGACCCTCCGGTCACTTTGGCCGCTTGTCAAACATACAACAACCTTCTCCTCTCTTCGATCCGTCTCCAAATATTTTTGGTGCTTTCTCTCACTCTCCACCTAACCCAAATCCCAATTCTTCTTTACTAAATCTTGATATGATTGGCCCAGGATTCCTACGATCTGATCATGTTTGCACTGACCTTGGAAACAACAAGATGCGAGTTAGCTCTTCATCGTTAACAACGACTCACTCAATGTTGGGTGTTCAAGGATCAAACCCAAGTCCAGTTTCATATGATAAGGGAGCACGATCTTCTCAATCTTCTGACCAAACACGTATTGTATCTCGAAACCCCAAGAAGAGAACAAGGGCATCAAGAAGAGCACCAACTACAGTCCTGAGCACAGACACTTCTAATTTCCGAGCAATGGTGCAAGAGTTCACAGGGATACCAGCGCCACCATTTTCTGGCTCTCCATACTCTCGAAGATTCGATCTTTTTCGCACTGGTTCCAGTTTGAGGTCTGGTCATCATCTGGAAACAATGGGGTCATTTTACCCTCTACCTCCCTCTTTACAAAAGGTTCATCAGCAATCACCACCGGTACCTTCTTCTTCTTCTTCATTTTTGAGTCATAACATGGTCAATGCCACCAACATCGGTAGTGCTATTCCAGACAATAACACGACCATTACCACGAACATATTAGCCACAGAAGGTTCTTCGAATCCAAATTCTATTAATTACCACCCATCTGATGATCTTGGAGGCCTGTCTAAACAACCGCAATATCTGATGTTGAGCATACAGAACCAAATGTTCCCATACCAATCTCTTCTACAGACTCAATCGCTTCATCCTTCTCTTAACGTTAACAGTTCTGCGACTTTATCTGCTGAGGAACTGGGCTTGAGAGAAGTACACGTTAATTCAGAACTTGGTGGATTATTTCCAGGTCATGACACAACAGAAGGAAGGAGACTAAGAGATCATGATAATAGCTGGAAAGATGGTTTGGGATCTGACGATGGGAGTCAAGATCACCTGAGGGTTTTTTATGGTCAAAGTAATTATAACAACTCCCAAAGAGTCAATAGCTGTAAGTTCAACTACTCGGCTTCTTCATCAGGTTTGCAGCATGATAAGGGTTTGGAAAACGTGTCTGATTCATGGATTTGTCCTTCTGAGTAGGAGAGAATAATGGGGTTTTATGGGTTACGTAAAGTTGGGAAGTTGGAGAGGAAACTACAGCATGAAGAAATTACCAGGCTAGTTAACCATATGAGGTGGATGGTAAGCGTGGTGGTGGTGACGATAATGGAAGCTAATAGCTAGCTAGAGATGATGGAGCACAGATTGTGTTTTTAGCATCCGTCAGTGACTAGACCACGCTATTATCTAGATTCCGGAATCATAGCATCAGCTCTCTTTTCTCTCTTCTTTGCATCCATGAAATAAGTGCAGCAACTTTAAATCTTTAATTAGCATCAAGCCAATGATCAGAATTAGAACTGTTTGAACAACGTGAAATTCAGACGTATCTTTCCTCTTTATAAATTATAATCGGAATATTTGTGCAAACTTTTACTTTCAAGTTTTATCGTCACTTGATTCGATTCGGTTTTCCAGTTCACACTTGACTTGTTACGTTTCAATTTTTCTCTCTTGATTGAATTGGGCAGTTGGCACTTTATGTTGATTCACATCGTCTGGCTACACTTACTGCTATGAAGCTAATATGGAAACAATATTCGTACATTCTCCGGCTGAAGAATCATAAGTAGGACGGTGGCAGTTTAATAAAAGATTTTGTCCGCTGGGATGGGAGAATTTTGCTTCTTGCTATTGAATGAGTGGTCCACTTCTTGACGCTATCGAAGGTTAGCACTTGCACTCAGTTTTTGATGAATTACAAGAAAAAAGGAACATATATATTCTCTTTCTTTTTTGTATCTATTCCCAATACATGCAAGTCCGTAAATTTTAATTAGCTAAAATATATAGATTTGACTAAAACCATATTATTTTTAAATCATTTAGATTTTAGTTCTATGCTATACATATTAAATTCACAATATATATATATATAAGGGCTATTATTATTCACTTTCAATAACAAGGGACTTGATTATACTTTAGAAAAACTAAGACTCGTATAAACTTGACAGATATATTTTCCCCTTTGTCTATTAAAAAATTTATTTACTCTCTTTTTCTTCATTCATTTTTTTTAATTTTGCTATTATCTTTGACTCAATGGATGAACACTCTTAATTAAACTAGCATGTCTTTACACTATTTCTTATAGAAAATTTATTTAATACCTTAAAAACTTTTTCTCTATTTATCTGTATCATTCTTTTACTTTGATTATTTAGTTTTTTTTATAACTTGATTCCTAATTTATATTTATTATATTGATTAAATGAACATAAATATTCATATTATTTTAAGTTAAAATTATAATCTAATTTTCAATCACATAAATTCTTATACATATTATCATAATAATTTTTATCTAATATTTGGTTTCTTTTTTTACCAATATTATACTTTCCGCTTCCATGCAACATATCTTTTAGTTTGGCATGAATGTCACTTGGTCCTTTATGGCTCAAATAAAAACCAAAAATAACAAGTCTTTTTTCCAATTATTTATTATTATTAGAAATGGAAAGGCTCCACCAAAAAAATGATCTCTGGTATTGAAAAGTCTTCTATATTTTGATATCATGATCTAGTAATGCTTATTAAACTCCTTTCACTCATATCCGAAAACAATTGTAAAAATAGAAAAAGAAAAGGAAGTATATATAATTATTCATCCTCTAAAACGCTCATTAATGGACATCGATCAATCATGTCAGTTAAGGAGTAAGGCTACCACGAGAGTAATTAGTGGCAATGACTAAGGGGAATTCCACATGCCGCACAGACATAAACAACAAATTGAGAATATCCATTATTTCCTTCTAATGGTCTTGTTTCTTGCTCGTCATGATTCCTATAACTAGTAGAGTTCCCGAGACAAGCCTCCTATTCAAGAAAGAATTCAAGAGACCCAAGTACTCAACCGTTGTTTGCTTGAGGACATGGAAAGATTCAAAGATTTTGCACTTTCTACCTTATATTTTCCATACAAATGGTAGTCACTTAGAATATAAATATAATCTAAATATTGGAAACCAACGACTCTCTGTAAACATGCTCTGAAGGTCTTGCCTGCTCTCCTAGCTAATTAGCTACAGGGTTGATCAGACCAATCCTAGTTGTTGCGACTTCATATCAAAGCACAAACATCTCATTTTATTTTAGGTGAAATCATAATCCAACTAAGTGTTGTTTTACGCCACATATGCGTTTAAGTAGTATTATAGCAAATTAAAATAAGACGCAAATAAAAATCTGCGCACAAGTAGACAACTTAAAAACAACAGCAGAATCAATCCGGACAACATGTATATAATTTAGCGAAGCTGTTACAATATATGTGATGAGCACGTGATCCGCGCACTCCTTTCCTTCATGAGTATAATATAATGGGAAAAGATCTTGCTTTGTCATGTATAGTGGATTTTGATCTTATCTGATATTCTCATACTAGAAAGGGAAGGTAATATTTAGATTAAGCAAAAAGGAAGTATGCAGATGGCATTAAATAAACCTCAAGTTGGTTTTATTTAGTTTTAGTTTATTTTTCATCAAGGGATTAGAGTACTAATCGATGACAAAATAATAAGCTGAAATTTATTAATGAAGTCAATGATGATTAGTTCTTTCGCAATTGTTGATTGGTTCTCCTAGATTTCCCTCACATGGTGTGTATCTTTTAGGCAATAAAAGAGGTTGTGGAGCTGAATGAGAAACTCTGAGGAGGAGGTAGAAAGAGAATTTGATAAAACAAATCTTTTGTGACTCATTATGATGGGTAAAGGAAATGATTAAGCGTGAGAATTAGCGAGGATGGTACCAAAACATAGGGTAGCTCATCACTGCAGAAACACAGTAATTGTGATTGCTGATTAGCCTCCCATGACAATCAGAGAGGGGTGATGAGGATGAGGAGATCTTTGAGAGGTGTGGTGACACGTGACGTCTTCTCTTTTGGAATCAAAATGGCCCACTCCAGAGAATTATCTGGGTTTTAGCAATCATGACTGTTCCTCCCTATGACTTGTCCTTCGTCACCTCACCAGTCTACTAGGGTCATGTGGGAGAGACTGCAACTTAATGATGCTCTCATTAGAATTTAAATTTTGTTAAATATTCAAAACCATATCTCATGATCACATTTCTTTTCACTCACAAATTAACTTTCCTGTGGAGGAAGTTGGGCTGACTGTCCAGTAAGCCTGAGCATCGATCCTTTGGAACTCTGCTAACAAAGAGAAAAAAGCAGCTACTGTCTACTACCTTCTCCTTCTTATATCGATGGCTTCTGTTCCAATCAATTTCCCTCTAATTTGATCTTTAGATATATCTTCAATTGTCATTGGTGTAAGACAGTATACGTAAGCAATGATGAAACAAGTTTGGAATCTGATGCAAATTCCTCAAGGACTTGAACCGGTAACTCTTGTCTTAGGCCAGACTCATGCTGCAATGTTAGACTATTAACATCTAACGATAGAATTATTCTTATGCCTTTTTGACAATGTTTCCTGATTATGAAATGGGAGAGTTTCCATCACATGAAAACATAATACGACTTTGAAAGTTGCCACCAAGAATCATGCATTACACATCCACATGTTTAATTATGTATGTTCCACGCCCAAAGTCTCTTGTTAGTTGATTTCAAAAAGAATAAACAATTCCAATTACTTCAAAGAGTATTTCTTCTCTTCTAGAAAGAGTAAAAAGTGCATGATAATTTGTCCTCGTGTGCTACACATTTTAAAACAAAGCATAAAGCTAAAACATAAAGAAATGGGCAAGGATTAGTTATATTATGTAGATTAACTATAGTAATTCAAGAAATTTGGCATATCCTAGTCACGTCTCCATCTGAAACCCAGTTAGGTAACCCACTATATAGAAAAGTCCTCGGTTGGAAGGGAACATTAGCAGAAGCAACCGTATATTTGATAAACAAAAAAAAAAAAAGAAGGTAAAGTTTATACCTTAATTAGTCATCCTAGACTTTGCTCCTGAGGCTCCTCTCTCTATGTACGTATCATACTAAACTTTGGTTTGATTCGAAAATCCAAAGTCTTGGCGAGTTCTTGGGGATATTTTGATTACAAGATTCCTTTCAGAAAGTGCATGTGTTTGGGGCGCATATCCCCAGCGAGTTCGACACCAGACGTACCAGAGAACGCATATGTACCCCACTCCACAGCTTACTGTGATGTGAATTTTCTTGTTACGACAGCCTGCCTAAAAAAATGTATCGCTCTCATATTAATATTAATAACATTAAGTTGCCATCGGATGCTATGTAAGATTTCACGAAATGAAATGTAATGGGGCTCTAGCAAACATTGAGGCAAGAAATTTGTCTGCCTCGACAGGTCTTTTGTGATATTCATGAACCCCACATGTCCTCCACCACGCATTTACAATCCTTCTTTCGTTGAATGTATTGTCTAAATCAGAAGATCAATGTGGTGACAGCGGGCCATTAACAAAATTGTGTTTCTATTTTGAACTTTATTTATATTAAAACTAAAATTAAGTTTAACAGATTCACTCAACTCAAAATTAAAAAATTTAATTTGAATTAATCAAGTTTTAAGTTGCGGGGTAGATCAAATTCAATTCTTTCAAATGACTTGAATTTCTTATTTAAAATAATATTATTTTAATTATTTATCAAAAATATTTTAATTTTTAAATTTAATAATTTAATAATTGTTTTAAAAAGTGAAACTAAAAGGATATTGTCGAATTTTAAATTGTGTTTAAACTACCTCTTGAAGAGTCTAAAAGAATATCATTTGTCTTCCTCTAACAATTATATTTCATAAGTTATTACTTTCAGCATTAAGCAATTATTCAAAAATCTATGATATCTTTTAAATGATGTTACAGATAGACGTTGACATTATATTACTTTATGCTTTTGTGGTTTAAGTGTTTTCAATCTCAATCTTTAATAATTAAACGTTATTAAATATTTTCTCATTCTTAAACGCCGAATTCATTGCTACATATTTTTAGTTAAAACCTAAAAAGTAGTAAGATGATATCGAATCTTATCCAATTAATACACGTGACACCTTCTACGTCTGGCCACTTAATAAAAATGATTTTATTAAAATAAAAAATTGATCCTTGCATGACATCATTTTACGTTAAACAAAATTCTCAAGACATTTGGATTAGCAGGGAAGAACATCGTGTAAGAGGCGTTTCCTTTATTTAGAGGAAAAAAAATATTAATTAACAATGGTCCATGTCAACAAGTTTTTCAAATCAACACTTACGAAAAAAGGATATTATAAATTTTCAGAATTAAAAGATAAAGAGAAAAAAGTCTTAAACTATAAAACTATTAAGTATAATTCTTCTTATCACGAAACAAAGATGGTACGAAAAAAAATTTGAGGAAAATTATTTTTAATGTGCAATTTTCGTATTATTAAAACTAGTTTTTTAAGTTTTATTTTTAATATTTAATACATAATTTGTATTAAATTTAGCTTTACGTTAATCCATGTTAGCATTAACGTTAGTGACTTTTGTTTAGTGCGCAACATTTTTTTAAATTTTAAAAATGTTGGGAGACGTGAAACTTACGTTAATCTTGAAAAAATGAAAATGAAAACACAATCCTCATATTTCAATCCAATTTTGAGATCGTTTAAAGAATCCATGTGTTGGATAAATTTGTTCTTACTAATCTGCGATGGAACACGAAGTAAATGGAAGCATTATAGTTTTTGTGATTGCACTTCCTTTCTATTCAGGTAGTGGTTACAATTAGGGACGGATTCAGAAATTTTTTTGAGTGAGGGGCAAAATATTTAAAATACTCTTATATTACTGAAAAAGGTACAAATATTTGTATATTTGATAAACAAAAAATTACATCATTGTCTTGAGCTTCTTACGTATAAGTATATAACTTATTACAATCGTTCCCTACAAGTCCTCATATTTTGATATCGCTGTAAAATTCTCATTGTCAATATTATTGAAGATATCTTTCTCAGTATATGTGATCAAAGCGCAAGCAATTTTTCACTATCTTCATTGTAGAAAATACTCTTTCCACCGATGCAGTAGCAATAGGCAAAATCAAAGCTAATCTCACAAGTAAAAACACCAAAGGGTACACAAGACCCTTTTTTGTTTCAAATAGCTTCTTAACAAGATCACTAATCCCATTTAATATCGAAAATTGATCATCAAATTGCATATGAACAATATAATTGTCAAGTTGATCACCAAGAGTAATAAGCTCTGCTTTAGAGAAATCAGAAGGATAAAATTCAGCAAGTTGAATCAATTTTTGCTTATCAAAAGCATAAAAAGAGTCATTTGGATTCAAACATACCTCACAAATAAGCAACTTGGTATTTACCTCATTGAATCAATTGTTGAGCTCTTGAAGTTGCATATCAATTATAGTGTAAAATAATTCCACTTAATAATGATGCAATTCGTCATTTTTTGTGCATTTAGCCTTGACCTTCCCCGATGTACAAAATTTTCATCTATATTTGGAATGGCAATATCATAGTTCTCACAAAATGAAGATGTTTCATCAAATAAGGACTGCCACCCATCATCCCTCATCATTTGTAATTGTTGTTTGGAAACTTTAATCAAAGAAATTGCATTGATAATGTCTTGATCCTTCCTTTGCAATGCTTGAGATAATTCATTTGTGATGCTCAAGATTTTTTCCATCAAATGCAAGCTAAACATAAATTCATAAGATTGGATAGAATCAAGAAAAGCATATGCTTCACCTTTTTGCTCTAAAGTTGTGCCCTCTTCCATAATGATCTCTAGAACATCAACTATTTAGTCAAACATCACGATTAAGCTTGATAATGATCCATGATGTGTGCCCCAACATGTGTCACCTAGTCTTTGAAGAGAAGTTTCTTAATGTAAACCTTTACCACTTAAAAGTTCACCATTTTTCAGCCCTTCAACAATCTTACTAAATTGCTTCTTACGAAGAAGTCTTTTCTTTTACAAGAACCTCCAACTACATTTGATAAGCTTGAGACTGTGTTAAACAACAAAGCAACATGTACATGATTCTTATCTACCGCTACAAGTGCTAATTGCAATTGGTGAGAGAAACACTCAACATAGTGAGCTGAATTATTTTCTTTTAAAATCAAAGTCTTCAAACCATTAATTGCTCCTTGCATATTGCCAGCTCCATCGTAGTCTTGCCCATGTAGAGCTGATATACTTAATCCATGCTTTGAAAACAATTCATTTATTGCAAACTTTAGTGATAAAGAGGTGGTATCACCAACATGAATAATACCAATAAATCGCTCAAGCACACATCCTTTTGCATTCACATAACGTAAAACGATAGCCGATTGTTCTTTGATTGAGATATTATGAGACTCATCAATAAGGATAGAAAATAACCCACCTTGAAGATCATTAATAATGGCATTGAAGGTTTCAATTGCAACGGCTTTGACAATATCCTTTTGTATGTCAGGAGCAATGACTTTGAGATTTCCGCAGACATTGTTTAAAACAACATTGTTGATAGCTTCATTATGGTCAGCCAAGAGTTGTAAAAGTTGAAGAAAATTACTATTATTATTATAAGTCTCTGATTCATCACGACCATAAAAAGCCAATCCTTGATGTAAAAGGAATCGAACAAAATCCACTGATACAGTGAGTTGGGTAGACAGTCCTTCCGAGCTTGGTTGGATTGATTAGCATAACCAACTTGAATATGTTGTTTTTTATTCATCAAATCTTGACATTTCTTCCAAGCTATATTGTGAAAGCTATTAGGACCTCCTACATGAATATGAAATATGTCTTTTTTCTTCCAATTGTTAAATCCATCAATAACAAAAGTATCACCACTTGCTTGACTTCCAATATCCGGCCTAAAAAGATAGCAACATAAGCAAAATGTTGCATCTTTTATAACACTATACTCTAACCAATTGGTGTATTCTTTAAACCAAGATGGAACAAATCTATGATAAATATTTCTAAGTTTTCTTTATAGAAAATCATGCTCAAAAGGTTTACATGAACCCTTTTGCAAATAAGCTCTTCGTATTCTATCACGGTCATTAGGATGATAATCTGAAATTTTTTTCCGCAATCTTGGATCAGACTGAAGATCATCTAAATTGACTTCTAAATGAGGATGCTTTAAAGGGTTGGGGCTAGAATCCTTATTTGTAAGAGGCCTTTTGAGAAATTTGTCCATAACTGAAATCAAAGTTAACTAATTGCAGAAGATATCATGATATACAAACAAAATATGTACATAAGAACATGAAGAAAGAATAATGTGGTAAGAAAAAAATGTTTGTTTAAGAACCAACAGCTGCATTATTATCAAAAAGAAAAAAAAGCTACATTTGCTAATCCATCACTGTTTTCAATTAATTATAAATTTCATATTTGATATTTCTACAGCCCCCATTTTATTTATTTTCCTTAAGCACTCATTGTCTCATTGCCCATTCATCAGTTCAAAAAATTTGTTATTTGCTCTCTTTCCCTTTTTGTCTCTAAATTGGTAAGAATCATTGAATTTCTCCTTATGTGTTTTGAATTACTAATTTTCTTCTTTTCTTTCTTTTGATTATTTTACTATTTAGTAAAAGAAAATCTACAAATGCTATAATGACTCGATCAGTTTCACATATCCACATAAAAAGATATTATAAAAGTATCATATGGGGACAAATTGAATACAAAATAAACAAAAAAATTATCTATTCATAAAAAATAACTAATTAAAACTATTTGAATAATACTTTACACAGATGCAAAATATGAAATAAACATATAAAAATTAAAATTTTCATATATATATATAAAGAAAAAGCAATCAACTAAATATTGAAAAGAATAGAAGGCAATCAATTAACTTACTATTTAAATGCATAATTTATGGCAAATGTTGATAATTACTTGTTACTTTGATAGGCGTAACTCAAAGATTGCAACTTTGAGAAGATGAAAGCTTTGGGTGTGGTCCTCGTGGAGTTAGGTGAAGAAGAAGCCAAAAAGGCGAAAAGTAGTGTGTTGAAGAAGCCAAAAGGGGAAACAATCTCAATAAAAAAGTCAACTAAGCATGTAGTTTTTATCTTTCTATTTGTAGGCTTTCATTTAAAAAAGTCATGGGCCCAAATAATAGTAATCTTAACAAAAATGAATGGGCTCAGCTTTTATTTTTTATTTGATATCTTAATATTATTAATTTTTTTGTCACTAATTAAATTAATGGGGCAAAATTTTATTTTTTATAAGATCAAAACTTAAAATAATAATATTTTTATATGAAATTTTTTGGAGGCAGCGGGGCCAATATAAATCTGTCCCTGTGTGAGAGTTTGCATCAACGAGTAAATGTTATCAAGTTGGAAGACACGTTGCGTGAGCTTATGGAGGTGTTGACGAATGAAGTTGGAACTAGCGATTAACACCTTAGTAGCTGACATGTGGGACGACTGAGCTACAGTTGGTTAGCAGTTTTGGTTAGAAGATACACCTACGTTTCATGGCTAGAGAAGTCCATCCACTGACGCTTAACGAGTTTCTACCAATGATAGTGAGATGGCTGCCATCGTAGCCTATTGGAGATGCTGGACAAGGTTGATGGTGGTGGATGCAGTCCATCAAGAAGGTGGCTAGAGTTAACAGTGTCTCCAGTAACAAAGGCGATACCAACTGGTCTCTAGCAAGGTAGTAGCTAGCGAAGACAGAAAGAGCAAGGTCGAAGCTAGGGTTTCATTCTTTTGAAATTAGGATTTCCTAAAATGAAGCTAAGGAGTGTTTAGAAATAGGTTTAGGAAATGGTGTGTTTGGAAATAAAGATATCATATTCCAAAGTTAGAATAATCCTTGTTTGGATATAAGGCACTAGAACAGATAAGGTTATTGGCAATGAAATCAAACATCATTAAATATTAAAACATCGTTGTAAATATTAATATGCAACGAAAAATAATCGTCGCCCTAATGCTCACTGAATCTCGGTAGTAAAACAATATCCGTGATGTATTCCTGAAATTGTTGCAAAAAGGTTTTGGATACACAATTTTTCCTTCGATAAAACATATAACCAATGAGAACAAATAACATTGTACATATGATTTTGTGACGTATTTTTTTGTAGATAAAAGTTTCTACCTACTAAATCATAGTCGTAGGTAATTATTTTTAGCGATGATTTTTTTTGTAGTAAAATAGTTTTAGCTACTAATTTTTTTTTGTAGGTAAATGTTTTTAGAGACGTTCATGTAAATGTAGGTAATAACATTTTGGGACGATTTTTTATAGCTAATAGTTTTTAGTGACGATTCTTTTTTTGTAGCAGAATAGTTTTAGCTATTAATTTCTCGTTGTAGGTAAATGTTTTTAGAGAAGTTCTTATAAACGTAGGTAATAACTTTTTATGACGATTTTGTTTTTGTAGCTAATATTATTTAGTGACAAAATTTTATTTCAAATTTAAATATTATTATAATTGTTAAAAACAAATTTATTTTAATTTATTATAACTTTTAAGACAATTGGAAATATAAATTAGTTACATTTTATAATTAATTTTGGTGACATATTTTTAAATAATAATAAATTGAAATAAAATAAACATTAAAAATGGAATGCATTTTATATAAAAAATATTTATAGGTCATATACAAACTAAGACTCCTTATTGTCGTCACTACTATTGACATAGTTTGAGCCTAGTAATTATTTGACCATCTTTTTAAGCTTGTTCAATTCTTTTATATTATGATCTAACTTAGTCTTTAGTGCTCGGTTCTCCTTTTGAAGCGCCATGACATATGCTGGTCGTGACGAAGATGTACTAGTAGGTTTCGGGTCATACCCGAGACCTTTGATATAACCCGATCTTGTACCAAGGACATTGTTGCAAATGTCATCGACATTGGGTTGATTCCCCTCAAATAATGATGTCTACAACAAATCCTACATCTTGTCCTACAATTTAAAGTAAAAAATTGAGTTAACTAAAAAAGTATTACTTAGTATTACATAGAAAAATAAATTGTAATATTAATTTATTTGTACT
>JANIIA010000006.1:16132741-16142941 GCA_027478495.1 Erythroxylum alaternifolium | reverse complement strand
GGTAAGCAGGAGGCTGACAGAGGGGACGAAGGCAAGCGTGCAATGGTGTGAGGGAGGGAGGCAGAGCAGACAGAGGCAGTTGGGTCTGGGCGGGCGGGCGTGGTGTGTTGTTTCATCAGAGGCAAAATGATGTTGTTTTTGCTTGCAAGAAAAGGACGTTGTTTTGTCTTGTATTTTCATTATCTGTATAGTTGGAAAATGACATCTTTTTACTCTTAAGGCAAAACTACGTCGCTTTATTGGTGCAACAAATAATATAAACATGAACAAAATAACGTCAAAACGACGTTATTTTGCTCTTAGCTAGTAGGCGAGCCACGGGCCACTGACTGAGCCTGTGACATAACGAATCGAGCTGACTCGTAAATTACGGGCCACGGGTCAGGCTGCTCGGCTCATCCCATGACCGTGGCCCGTAATTTACAAGCCATAACTTGATCCGTTATGCCACATGCCATATTCAACCGACCCATGGATCAATTTAACTGGGTCAAGTCTGTTGAACGACCAGACCAGTCCGATTTTAACCTGCCTAGCACAGAGTAGCTTCGCTGCCTCTGCTACTCATATCTTACTCTCTTTCTTTCTCTTTTTTTAATCTCATAGAAGGAAAAAGGAAAAAAAAACGGAAAGTTCCAGATCAAAGGAGCAGATAAGCAAAGGTCACTATCGTCAATTGACACATATCCATTCCATCTGCTCTCCTTCGAAAAGAGCGAGGAAAGCAAAGCCCAACTCCTCACTGTGCTCTCTCTCATACATTACAGGACACAAACATACGCTTAATAAAGTAAGAGAGAGCAAACGCCAATTACCATTTAGCTTCACTTAGTTTTGCTTATTTACTAACTAGTATTTGCAAATCAGCACCAACGACTAGAAGAGGATAATAAATAAGGTTAGAGCAAAATGGAGAGGACAACTCCGGTTAGAAAACCACACACATCCACCGCAGATCTGCTCACGTGGTCGGAGAATCCGCCCGCTGATTCCCCCACCTTCGGCTCCGCCACTCGCTCTCACCAGGTAGGTACTTAACCGTCTCTCTTATACTTGAGCGTTTTTAAACGCAATTTCGCGCTTTTAGTTAATCCTTCAGTTGATTGAATGATTTGTAGCCGTCGGATGGGATCAGTAAGGTGGTCTTTGGAGGTCAAGTCACGGATGAGGAGGCTGAGAGCTTAAACAAACGGTGAGATCTGGTTCTTATTTTTCCATTTTCTTTTGGAGGCAATAAATACAAATGTTGAATGGACCAGCTTAACTGATTTTATTTGCTTTTCAGAAAATGTCAACTTTTGTTGTAACTTGCGTCTTTTTGAGATATTTATAGCTTTCCCTCTTTTTCTTTTACTTGCTTTTACCCGATATATCACAAAAATCTCTCATTTACGTTTTCGCTTATTTGATGTTCTTTAACTCTCTTTGAGCTTTCTCGGCTGATCAAACTTCTTTACATCAGACTCCTTTCTGAAAATTGGAAAGATGATCTATTTAGCTCGGATCATATATCTTGTTTGTTTTATTTGTTACTTGCGCACTTGTTGTTGTCAATTTTCTAGGACCGTTGTCCTTCGTGTTCATTTCGTTGGTTTTGTAGATCTGTTTCGTGATACTATTTGATGAAATCCTAGGTTCAAAATTAAATTTTTAGTGGCAGTTTAGCTGATTTTTTTGGCTCATTGTTGATTGTTGATTGTTAATTGTCAAAATACATTTTTTTACCGAGGAAGGGATTAATCTATGCCGCCAGGCTTCAGCAATTACGAAGGAGAGCATGAAGTTTGTGCAATTGATTAATTTAAAAATTCTTGTCCGGGGCAAATTAGTTTCTGAAATATGACCACACTTTAACCTTTTATCTCTACCCAATTTGGCTTCTTTTTCTTTCTTTTAGAATAGCTGATTGAGATGTACAGCAACATTACTGGAAATCTTATTTAGATTTGGAACTAAACATTCGTTTCTTTTTAATCCTTGCTCACGTTTCTTTTCGTTTTACAGGAAACCTTGTTCAGGTTATAAAATGAAGGAGATGACAGGCAGTGGCATTTTTTCTGGTAAAGGAGAAGAAGCTGCATCTGAACCGGATCCTACCCCAAATAGTAGAACAGGATTACGCATGTACCAGGTAGTTTAGAGATCATTACGTATTTTTACTTCAATACTGGAGGTTAAATCAACTAAGGTTTTATTCTGTAGTAGTTGAGTTTGACTATTGGTTTATTTGAAGTACTGTCTAAAGGTTCAAGATATGAGCTTTGATTAGTTTATACTGCTTTTAATTAAACCAAACTGAACTATACTGGTTTAGTTTGGAAATTATCTAATACAGTAATTGGCTTTTCTTTTCCAAATTTGCAGCAAGCTATTGCTGGAATCAGTCATATTTCATTTACTGAAGAAGAGAGTGTTTCCCCTATAAAACCTAGCACTCTGCCTGAAGTTGCCAAACAGCGTGAGCTGAGCGGTACCTTGGAAAGTGAGGCTGATGCAAAGTTGAAGAAACAACTTTCAGATGCTAAGTGCAAGGAGCTAAGTGGACATAACATCTTTGCTCCCCCTCCTGAAATTTTACCAAGACCAACAGCTGCTCGTGCTTTGGCATTGAAAGAAAGCATTGAACTAGGGGAGCCTACTTCTCAGGATGTAAGAATTGCAGTCAAAATTTCCATAGATGTTGGTGGATGTATCAATAAATTAGTTTGCTCCATCGTTTCCTCTCTCTCATTACTTGGCTTAACTGCATATCTTTTTGTGTCTGCACCTTCTTGTGAGAAGTTCTATTTCTACATTCTTTTGATTGGAAGGCATAAACATTTCATATCCAGTACTACGTGATAAAACTTTTCATATTCAGTACTATCAAATTTTGTGGAACGCATAATGAACATTTATTGGGAACTTCAAAAAATAACTATCTTGTATAGAATTGCAGCCAGCTTGATGCTATCAAGAGACGTGCCTTTGTTTTTCTTGAGCTTTAATTTGATAGTATTTGCTGGAGCTTGTGAGAAGAGTCTCCCCTTAGATTATAAGTTATCTGTAGATCACTCCATTGAAGTCTCATCGTGTTCTGCTTGCTTGAATTTTGGAACGTGCTGGGGCCAGGCAACTAGTGAGTTGACGAAGACAGCCAAGAAAATTTATGAAAAGAAGTACTCGGAGCTATCAGGAAATGATATATTTAAAGGCGATGTCCCTCCATCATCTGAGGAGAAGCATCTAAGCACAGCAAAATTGCGAGAGATGAGCGGCAATGACATATTTTCTGATGGGAAGGTAGAGGCCCGAGACTACTTGGGCGGCGTACGCAAGCCTCCAGGCGGCGAGAGTACCATTGCCTTGGTTTAACTTTGTTAGTCTAACTGTGATTTTGTCAATTGTGTCTGTTTATTTTTTTCCCCCTCTATTAACATCCTAGAGAGGGTTGTTTCGTTATATTATTTGACCTTTCAGAAATTACGTCTTAGGCTTTAACTTGTCAAACAGCTGTGAGTTCTGTGGACTATCTGCCAATTGGTTTGTGTATTCTTGTGGTTTTTGCTTGCTTTGGCAAGATGCTTGGGCTGTTCAGTATTATTTTTATTCTTTAGCATAAAATTGTCATCACTATTCTATTATCTTGCTTCTTAACTTGTAATGTTTTGTGTTTATTTGGTGCTCTGTCCTACAGGCCTCTAATTATTTTTGGAAATCCAAAAAATACTTTAAAATTTACCGTCAGGGAATTCGTGTTAACATTCAAAATGAGCTCAGCTAATTGAATCATTTATCCAAACTGAAATCAGTTGGCTGAATCATTTGTCAGTCATAAAGGAATGGTGCGATTTTTGTCTAACTTAGTAAAGAAATGTTGAGTTGTAATGTTTTGCGAGAAGTCAAGAAATTTTAAAGAAAAAAACCAAGGAAAAGCTGGTGCATGTCTTTTCGTGCACCTTTTTCTCCTGTCTAGCCAATAGCCGCACCAGAAGCCAAGGACGATTCCTAAAACACGAAAATTCGCAAAATATGCCAAAAGAATATAGAAAATGCCTCAATTTTCAAACTGACACCGCCGTAATCTCGCAGAAGATGCTGTTCGTTTCTTACATATGCCATATTTAAAACATAACTACAATTCTTATTAAATTTTTGTTAAAAATAACAGAAAAACTATTAAAATGATGAAATTAATTTAAATTAATAATTGGATTTAATTAATTTGTATCGATTTTAATATTTAAGTTAGATTGTCTTCTATAATATTCATAGAATATTTTTGTCATCATTAAAATATGATAAAGAATTAAAAATAAAATAGAAAGAATTTTTTTAATTTAAAAAATTTTAAATTATAGATAAGATTTGGGTTTTCTATTTTAAAATGTTAATATTTAAATTAAAACCCTAAATTTTCAAAAGTCATGCCAGTGTTTAGACACCACGATGAAGGAGGGAGGGAGTCGGCATATCATGTGATGAAGTACCAAAAATATGAAGTGAACGTTGTTAAGGAAGTAAATCCCGTGGGGTGAAGAAACAAAGTCAAATATGTAGTGAGAAAATCAAGGGAATTAGTTTCATCTAATCTACGAGATACTGTTAACAAACAGATTTAATAGAATCGTTTGACACAAAACGAAATTGGCATTTTCTTAATCAAAAACAATTATTATTTATTAACAAAAACAGCAGAAAGAACAATCCCTGGTGTGGATGTGACTGCGAGTGAGTCGAGCATATGAATAGTGTGCCGACTCGACTTCATTTGAATGGCGTGAGCGTGAACAGTCAGTGTAACAGAGTCCGTACACAAACCTCTCAACAAAAACCGTCGGATCGAGACACCACAACTATGGAGCCAAACACCGACCAAAGACATTCCTGCTCTCTTTCTAATGCCCCAATTCCCAATAACAGCCATATGTAAAAACTTCATATTCCTACCATCTTCCTTTTGATAAAAACAGTAGGAAAAGAGTAGACCACCTTGTACACTGCCAAAGCGTTTTAACCTTTTTCTTTGTCTTTTATTTTGATTTCTGATGTGGGTTTTGGGTCTTTGATTAAGGAGTTTCCTTCTTTCTTTTTTTCTTGTTTCTTTTCGGTTGATACCGTGTCCGATACGTACGTTCCTGTTTTTGTCTTTTTGTTTCATCATGTTTAAACTGGGCGAGAGAGAGAAGAGGGTTACGGAGAGTAGGGATAGGAGTGAGGAGTTGTTGAATGGAGGTCAGAATGTGCCATATTTGAGTTTTCTTCGTCATCAAAAGTCTAGGCCTCTTTTGAGTGACTCTCCCTTGAGTAGAGTTAGTCTGTTGTCGTCTGAGAACTCGCCTTCTTCGAGTTCTTTTTTTAATGGGTTTTGTTCACCTGGGGACGGTTCACCTCCTGTGTTCGAGGAGGCCAAGTGTCAAAGTCCCTATTACTTAAATGGACTCTGTTTGGATTCTAAATCATCTCGTGACTTTTATAGCATTGATGAAAAATTACTGGACGAAGATGGCTTGGCTGAAAATTTGTATAGTATGACTATTGCAGAGGAAAGAAACCGTGGCATGAAAACGAAGGCGGACCCCAATGGATTTGGTGATGGCTCTCTTGGTGGGTTTGTACAACATGATATTATAAAATATGGCTTTATCAATGAGGATTTTAATTTTGGAGGTTCAAAATCCTCTCCCCGTTATGTTACTTTGAGTTCTGAGGATGACATCAGGTGTACGTTCCATGGCTTTCAGGGTGGATGCGATAAAGGTGTTTGCCATACAATGGGGTCTTTTCTTGCTCGTGGTCAGTCTAACGATTTGTGCTCTGGGTCTGATCGGTGCAATAACCGAAGCACTAATTTGTTGCAGCAAAGGATGAAACAGGGGAGGGATTGGAGTATCGGGGGAACGCATGCTTCGAAACAATCTGCTACTAGGCCTTGCCTTAATGAGGCATCAGTCCTTCCTGAGCATTTCAATATGGATCCTGATGGAGGCAGACGTGCCATGGATTCATCGGGTTGTCCTCAGTTAATGCGTCCCACCTTAGATGTAAATATTTTCAATCCGTTGTCAAAAAGTATAATATTAAAAGAAAGGACTAGATCAGTCACAAGGAGTGGGGTTTCTCAATCTGTATTGTCATTTGAAGGAACCGCTGGTATTGAAGCCTTTAACTGTGAGGATGGTCTCATTATACAAGAAACAGGTTTGGATCATTCTGCTATTAGAGGACGAGATCAAATAAGATGTACCAAAAAGAATTGCTTCAGTGATGTGAATAATCTACGGGGAAAAAACGTTAAACTTGATATTTGTGGAGGGATGTGCGAAAATGGTCAGAGTTTAAGTAGTTTTACCCCATTGCCAGCTATTCCAAGTATTAGCTCCTTGGCTGAGATCCAGGGATACATATACTTACTGGCACAAGATCAAAATGGTTGCAGGTTCTTACAAAAGATTTTTGACGAGGGAACAAGACGAGACGTTCAAATAATCTTTGATGAAATAATTGATCATACTGTTGAACTCATGTTGAAGCCGTTTGGCAATTATGTTATTCAGAAATTATTGGACGTGTGCAATGAAGAACAAAGATTGCAGATTGTGCTTATGGTCACCAAAGAATCAGGAAAGCTAATTAACATCTGCTTAAATACATACGGGTAATCTTTATGAACTCAATAGTTGACCTTTTCGTACATTGATTTTAAACACTGATCATATAGTTGTATCTTCAAAATTTTCCTTGCACTATTGTACAGCACAAGAGTGGTGCAGAAGTTGATTGAGACTCTCAAGACAAGGCAGCAAATTTCGTTAGTAGTTCTGGCTCTGAAACCTGGATTTCTTGATCTCACCAAGGATCAGAATGGAAATCATGTGATTCAGCGGTGCTTGCAGTGCCTTAGTGATGAGGATAACAAGGTGCAGTCTTTATTTTTTCCTCTGATTATGTTGCCATTACGTATTACATATGGTGTCTAATATCATACTGATCTTTTCTTTCTGTTTGAGCTCTTCATAGATGCTAGTCTAAGTTGAGTTTGTAGATATATCTCCTGAATGGTACTACATGCTTTTAGCCAAATTGATTTCAAGTGTAAAACATTTTCTGTCAAACTTGTCTCTCTTTCTTGGATAACAATGTGAAGGGAGGGAAAACTCTCTTCTTCTCATAGCTTATTTTTGCTATACTTGCAATTTAGTGAACATGGCATAGTATCATATTAGTAGACGGAAGTGGTTTGGGGAATGCTTGAAGCAGTCAGAAGTGTCAATATACAGTCCTTTAACTGGTCATAATATTGGCAGATTAGAACTCACAGAACTGCGTTGTGGCTGAAAATGTAGTTCCGTCACATGTAGGGCGTGGTGTATGCGAACAAAAGGACTAATATATTAAACTTTGTTCTTAAAAATCAGTTAGAGCTCAAAACTATCTTTGGGATTCTAGATGTTGACAATGACATGTTTTCAGAAATTTTGGGAACTCTTGAGCTGCACCGCCGTGTCGAACAACTAAGTCCAATTTTCTTTTCTGTCTATTCTCAGATGTCTCTTTGCTGCATGCTATGCTTTAACATTCAATAATGTTGTGCAGTTTATTTTTGATGCGGCTGTAAAGTTTTGTGTTGAGATTGCAACTCATCGACATGGATGCTGCGTAATGCAGCGATGCATTGTACACTCCAAAGGGAAAAGTCAAGATAGGTTGATAACCGAAATTTCTAAAAACGGGCTTCTCCTTGCTCAAGATCCTTTTGGGTAAGGCATCAAAGCGATTGAATTACTTGGAATGCTTATCTTTCTCTATTTGTCCACTGAAACCAATATGCTATCACAAACTAGACCAAATTATATGTTATGACAAGATGCTTGTTTGTTTTAGTTATTCTTTTGTTTGATTTTCATTGAAATCAGTTTAAGGCAGGTGATTCTTTTGGAAAATATTGATATGTTTCTGGTACATGATGATAGTTACCATGATTGATAACTTGGTTATATGAATTTTAGTTTCTAAATAAGACTCGTTTGCTCTTTTACTGTAACGTATGGTCGACTTGTTCATCTTTTTCATTTGTTGGTAGCTAAAAGGAAGTGTGAGGTAAACAAAAATAGTTAGTTTCCAGCATGTTGTGAATCCTTTGGCTCTAAATCCTTGACATGTTCCAGAAACTATGTCGTGCAATTTATTATCGAGCTGAAGAGCCCATCTGCTATCACCAACTTGCTTTCTCAATTCAAAGGTCACTACACACATCTCTCGACACAGAAATTTAGCAGTCATGTGGTTGAAAAATGTCTCAAGTATTTTGAAGAAAACCGATCACAGATCATATATGAACTACTCTCAGTGTCACACTTTGAACAACTGATGCAAGATCCATATGCCAACTATGTCATTCAATCTGCTTTAGCCGTTACCAAGGTATGAAAACTAATACCTACTTTAGAATATGGTTTTGTGGTTTGATATATTGGTTTCACATACAATAAAATTTCATCTCAAAAACAGGGTGGCCCTCTTTACTCTTCACTGGTTGAAGCAGTTCGACCCCATATGATGTTACGTACCAGCCCGTATTGCAAAAGGATTTTCTCTCGAAACCTCCTGAAGAAATGATGTAATTTTTACTCCTCCAAGAAATGCCGCCAGGCACCAAAATTCTCCATATTTTCTACCTATCCCATCAGAATGGCTGCTGATACTTTAACCTCTAGGGAATATTGATGGCATCCATGAGTTTCAAAAATAATGCATAGGGAGAGAAGAATTTTGTTCCACTTTGTTTATCATGCTGATACCCAACTGTATGATTTTGTTGTCTTGTTATGTGTTGTCTTGCTCATCTAAACTTAAAAAGTGTATTGTAGTTCCTAAAGACGCAACTTCGAAGTATCTGTTTTGTCTCAGAGTTTTGTATTATGTTAGCCTGGATTTCTTTCTTAATTTCCATTTATTCCAGTTAGCATTAATGAAAATGTAAGTTTGATAAGATTGAAAATTATAAAATTAACAAGAGCAGCAAGTCAGTTAACCACAAGATCAGATCTGTCAGGGACATATTGATGCTGGTCAGGACTGGTGTATTGTTTTCGCGGAATGTTTAATATGCTTTTCATTTTGAATTCAACTGTAACTATTGAAATTAATATAAGAAGGACAGGTGTCACGACACACAGGACAAGCATTTAGACGAAACATCAGTTTACGTTTGTACTTCACAGCTTTAAAAAGTTACACACTGAACAAATAATCTCACTAACGGAAAGACAGCAATTACTACCGAAATTGAAATATTGTTTATCGACGTGCTTATCAAGAGAGCAACAGATACGCTGACTAGCTGATGTATTATATTGAACATGTAAATATTGGGGTCACCTATTTTGACACTACACTTATAAGGTGCCACCATACAAAGGATAGATTAAGGATATGTTTCCCTAAACTCGATATGTAATTTTCGATTTTATTTTTCCTTTAAAAAAAAAGACAACAGTTACTTTTAAATAGTGGTTTTCCTTTTTCTGGATTTGCTCTTTGGTCCACTTCTGTTATTCTCATTCATTTTCACATCAAGAAGTTTGCTGCTGGACTTGCTTTTCAGGTTTGGAAAAGGAAGTAATTAGGGCCTTAATTTTGTTTCTTTTTTTTAACCAAATTGACACTAAATTCTTATATTGTTATTAATCGACCAAAGATAGAAATTGATATTTTTAATTATTATATTGATTATCATATTTTTACTTATCAAAAAGTATAAATAAAATTACTAATATTAATAATAGATTAATTTATTTAAAATAATTTTAGATTAAGTATTTTATTATAATTTTATGTTATTATATAATAGTACAATTATCTAAGATGATTTACATATTATAACAACAACAACAACTCTGAGTCTAAATCTTGTTGATATGCGAAATTTGAGGTCTAATAGTACGCAATCTTACACTTAACTAGTAAAGATGTTCTTTCTAAATGAACTACATGAAAAGAAAGAAAGAAAGAGAGAGAGAGAGAGAAGGGGTAGTAATAGTAGTAGTAGTAGTAGTAGTGGTAGTAGTAGTAGTCGTAGTCGTAGTAGTAATAGTGGTAGTGGTAATAGTAGTAGTAGTAGTACTAATAAGAATAAGGAGAAAGTCAATAATATTAACATTAATAATGCGAATAATAATAGTAATAAAAGTAATAGTAGTAGTAGTAACAACAACAACA
>JANIIA010000006.1:16028070-16038674 GCA_027478495.1 Erythroxylum alaternifolium | reverse complement strand
GCTCATAATTATACCTTTTATCTATCTTCTATATATAAAAAATTAAAAACATACCAATCACTCTCATTCCTCTCTTCCATTCCTTTAGATTATGAGAGGAATGGAGGATTGCCCAAACCTAAGGAATGAAACTCTTAGGTCTTCAATGATAGGTTCATACCAAACACCAATTTTCATTCCATACCCATACCCCTATTTCCATACCCCCCAAACAAGCACCCCCTCAAATTAAATTTTAAAAAAGTATAAAATAAAATAAAAAATTTAATGGAGTTAACTTTTTCATAAAATGCCAAATTAATAATGATTTAACATTATTTATTTTTTAATAGTTAAATAATAAGGTTTATCATCACGTAACAAAGTAAAACTCATATTCTGAAATTTAAAATAATTGTTTGTATTTTTTATTAATCCATATTTAATTTATTTAAAATATTAAAATCTTTTATTAGTACATGAACCAACTCACCTTGCTTCTTCCAACCTGACCAAAAGATAACGAAGAAAGAAATAAATAAAGGACAAAGAACCAATCCTAATTTATGTAAAAAGGAAACCTAAAGAAAAACTCCAGGATAATAGAGAATTCCATTTACCTTAAACGGAACTCGTTGCAATAGAAGAAGAGACAAATCAAGTGCATGAAGTATAAGGCAATGGTAGGAAATTGTTGGGATGTATGCTCCAATCTCGAGTGGGCCTCGCCAGAATATGTCAACGGTAAAAGTAAAATAAAATTATCAATAGTAAAAAAAAGTTAATGGCGCCGATAAATATTAAATTACCGTTACCACCTTTACCTCCAATAATTACTTGATGACCGAATCCACCAGAAATAATAGCCGCGGTAAAAATCGAATAATGATTGTAAATGTCAAAAAAATAAGGACATCAAGATTTACGTGAAAAATCTCCTAAATAATTAGAGAAAAAATCACGGGCTAAGCCTGTAAAATTTTCACTATATGTATGGATAAAATTTCTTACAATCACTCAAATTTCTCACCCACTAGAATATAATTGCAATTCTAGCAACTCTAAAAAATTATCGCTCTTTTTTTTACCTCACACCTCTCTGTGGATATTATCCAGAGCACAAGACTCACTCAATACTCTCTTTGTGTATTGAGCTTTATTGCTTTTCTTTTTCCTCTCTGCTGAATGCTGCAAATTTCAAGCCTGTTTATAGGCTCCAAGGATAATGAATTTGTGACTTCAATTTTGGCCACATCTTTAGCCAGCCATACACTACAAAACTAAAAAGAAAACAACAACCATGTCTGTCACAATTTGTGCTTGGTCGGTGGTGGGATATTGGGATGGACCCATTAATTCTCCCCCTTCAATCCCAACCATCACATATTAGAGGAGGTCTTCATCTTGCTCTCAGTAAGAGCCCATCTTGGCGAGTTTGACATACAACTCGAACTTCTCCTTGGGAACAATCTTCGTTAACATATCAACATCATTTCTATCAGTGTGAATCTTCTGCAACTGAAACGCCTTCTCGTCGACGGCAAGTCTAAGCCAATGATACCTTACGTCAATATATTTCGTCCGTGCATGATACATAGTGTTTTTGCTCAAGTCTAAAGCCTTTTGACTATCACAATAGATTATGTATTCTTCCTGCTGCACACCCAATTTTTGAAAGAATCTCTTCAACCAAACCATTTCCTTTCCTGCTTCTGTTGTTGCAACTTACTCTACTTCGGTAGTTAATAAGGAAACACATTTTTGTAATCATGACTGCCATGAGATAACTCCCCTTAAGAATGTAAATAGATATACTGATGTAGATTTTCTTTCATTAAGATCACCGGCTATATCTAGATCTGTGTAGCCAATAAGTACGGGTTTTTCTCCTCCAAAAGTCAAACATAACGTTGAGATTCTCTTAGGAATATGAAGATCCACTTTACTACTTCCTAATTTATCTTCTAGGGGTTTAACAGAATCAACTCACAAAGCCAATTACATGAGCGATATCTGGTCTTGTACACACCATTGCGTACATTAAACTTCCGGCCGCTGAAGCATATGATACATTTGACATATCTTCTCTTTCTTTCTCCACTGATGGGTATGATTTCTTACTTAACTTGAAGTGAGCGGCAAGTGGAGTGCTAACTAATTTAGCATTCTTAATATTAAACATCTCGAGAACTCATTCAATATATTTCTCCTGCGATAACTACAACTTGCAGGACTTTTGATCTCGAGTAATCTCCATTTTAAGAATTCTCCTTGTCAATCCCAAATCTTTCATGTCAAATGCCTTTGACAAATCACCCTTTAACCTACTAATCATGTTTGCATCTGGTCCAACGATTAGCATAGCATCAACATATAAGAGAAGGATGATAAATTTATCGTCAGGGTATCTCTAGACATATGTACAAGGATCTGCATTTATCCTTTTGTAGCTTTAATTCACCATAAAAGAATCACACTTTTTATACCATTGTCGTAGGGCTTATTTTAACTCATATAAGCTCTTCTTTAGGTGACAAATCATGTCCTCCTTTCCCTTAACCTTGAAACCGTCTAGCTATTCCATGCATAGTCTTCCTCTAAATCCCTATGCAAGAATGCAGTCTTTACATCGAGCTGCTCCAACTCAAGGTTTAAGTTGGCTACTAGATCGAGTAGAACTTGAATAGAACTTATTTTCACAACCAAGGAAAAAATCTTGTCAAAGTTAATACCTTTTCTTTTGAGTGAAATCTTTGACAACCAATCGAGCTTTATATCTTACTAGGTTCCCATCATCTTTCTTCAGCTTGTATACCCATTTGTTCTTGAGTGTTCTCTTCCTTTTTGGAAGTTTCACGAGCTCGTACGTGTCATTCTCTTGCAAAGAATTCATCTCCTCTTGCATGACCTTCATCCAGTAATTTCTATCTCTGCAAGATTGCACATCTTAGAAGCTCTCTGGCTCCCCCTCATCAGTAATCAAAATATAATCAGAACTAGGGTACCTTGTAAATGGTTGACGTTCTCTGATTGACCTTCTCAACTCAAATTCACCTCCTTCTGGTGGAATGGGGTTCTCTAGCTCCCCCTGCTCAACAACCTTTGCATCAGTATCATCATCTACAACCGTCTTTTGATCCCCCACGACTGGCTCTTCTTTTTCCTGTTCTGATTCTGGCATTCCTCCTCCTGTGGCATCATATGTTGGAACGCTCACCAGTGTACTATCAACAACATCGCCACTTGTAGATCTTGTAGCATCCACAGTTGTATCTACCATGATCTCATCCTTGTAAAATACCACGTCTTGGCTCTAAACAACTTTCTTTTTCACTGGATCCCATAACCTGTAGCCAAACTCTTCGTCTCTGTAACCAACAAATATGCAAGGCACCGACTTGTTATCAAGTTTTGATCTCTGCTCTTTTGGAACATGCATGAACGTCTTGTAGCCAAATACCTTTAGGTGAGAGTATGAAATATTCCTACCTGTCTAGAACTTCTCTGGAATGTCAAAGTTCAAAGGTACCAAAGGTAGTCGGTTGATTAGGTAGACAACAGTACCGATAGCTTCTCCCTAAAATGATTTAGTTAGGTTAGCCATTTTGAGCATAAATCTGACTCTTTCAATAATGGTGCAATTCATCTGTTCAGTAATGCCGTTGTGCTGAGACGTACCAGGGACTATCTTCTCATGCCTGATACTGTGCTTACTGTAATAATCTCTGAACTCCCTAGAGATATATTCACCACCATTGTCAGTGAGCAGACACTTTAATGGCATCTCGGTCTCCCTTTTCACCATCACGTGGAATTGTAGAAAATGTTGGAATATCTGGTCCTTTATGCGCACAAATATATCCATGTTTTTTTGTGAAAAATTATCAATAAAGGTAAGAAAGTATCTGTTACCTCCAAGAGATTCCTCCTCTAGGGACCACATACGCCAGAGTGTACCAACTCCAATTTTTTATCTCTCCGTCTTGAGCTCTTTTAAAATTTCACGCGATGTTACTTCCCAAATAAACAATAATCATAAGGGTTTATTTTACAATTGGCTAGTGGGATGAGGGACTTCTTAGCCAATGTATTCAACCCTTTCTCACTTACATGTGCCAGCCGCCTATGCCATAAATTTGGTGAAGCATCATCCTCAACTACATTCAGTTGACCGGCACATATCATCGCGGGCATCTTGTACAGTGAACAACATAATCTTCCTTTCACCACCACCAAAGATCCTTTGGTGAGTTTCTAGTTACTGTCACCCATATGATGGTGATAACCTTCCTTGTCTAGTACACTACCAAAAATCAGGTTCAACTGCAGATCGGGAATATGCCACATACCTTTGAGTGTTAATGTTCACCTGACACTAGTCTTCAGCAGATGTTACCGATCCCCATTATTTGTGAGACACTATGATTTCCCATTCTAATTGTTCCAAAGTTTCCTATTTTATAAGTGGTAAAATATTCCCTTTTTAGAACACAGTGGTATGAAGCACCAAAGTCTACTAACCACTCATTATCTGCATCTACAATATGACAACAATCTGCATCATGAGAAACTAACATTACCTCACCATCTTCTGTCAAGACTGTAGTTGATGTGTTTTTGTCCTTCTCCTAATTTCGGTTTGCATTCTTTTGTTTGAGAAGATAGCAATTCCTTCTAAGATGACCTGCCTTACCAAAATGGTAACTTTGTCTCGTCTCCCTAGACTTGGTTCTATCCCTGAACTTTCTCTACCTTCAACCACTACTCTTGCTCCGGCCCTTATTCTCCGTGACAAGGGCTTATGAACTAGCACTTGCAATGTCTTTTCTCTGCAGTTCTTCCTTGAGTAGTCTATTCTTTGCCATAAACATCGTTACCACATCATTTGGCACTGAGTTGCTCAAAGATACAACAAAAGTATCCCAACTATCTGGTAGAGATCCCAACAGTAGGCATGCTTGCATCTCATCATCTAAGGACTTACCAGTAATTGCTAACTTAGTGACAAGTCTTTCGAAGTCATTCAAGTGTGTGTAACTAATCGTCCCTCTGACAGCTTCAAGTTCATGAGTTTTCTAATTATGAACATTTTTCCTTGAGCATTAGTAGCCTCGTACATACCTTCTAATTTCTTCCAGAGAACTTGGGGATCTTTTTCATTCTTCACATGGTTGTACAAACTAGCATCTATCCATTGGCATATTGTACCCAATGTCTACTTCTTTAATTTGTCCCACTACTTCTTAGTCATAGCCTTTAGCTTAGCACTGTCACCTTCAATTGGATCATAGATATCTTTACAATTGAGGTAATCCTCCATTTTGGATTTCCACACTGAGTAATTTGAATCTGTCAACTTGATCATTACCCTGTCATTAACCATGCTGAGCTCCTGGATCTGCCGAATCAAAGGCTTTGATACAAGTTGTTAGGATGTATGCTCCAATCCTGAGTGGGACTCACCAAAAATGGTAAAAGTAAAATAAAATTATGACGGTAAAACATGTTAATAATGTCGATAAATATTAAATTACCATTACCACCCTTATCTCTAATAATTACTTGACGATCGAATCCATCAGAAATAATAACCACGATAAAAACTGAATAATGACCTAAATGCCAAAAAAATAAGGACACAGAGATTTACGTGGAAAACCCTTAAATAATTAGAGGAAAAATCACAAGCCAAGTTGGTAAATTTTTCATTATTTGTATAGAGATATTTTGTTACAATCACTCAAATTTCTTACCCATTAGAATACGATCACAATTCTAGCAACTCTCAAATTTTACTACTCTATTTTTACCTCACACCTCTCTGTGGATGTGATCTAGAGCACAAGACTCACTCAATACTCCCTTTGTGTATTGAGCTTTGTTGCTTTTCTTTTTTCTCTCTGCTGAATGCTGCAACCTCAAGCTTATTTATAGGCTCCAAGGATCATGAATTTGTGGCTTCAATTTTGGCCATCTCCAACCAACCAAACATCACAAAACCAAAAAGAAAATAGTAATAACCATGTCTGCCATAATTAGTGCCTGGTCAGTGGTGGCATGTTGGGATAGAGCCATCAAAAATGGTGACAAACAACCGGCTTTAGTTCAGGTGATATATAATGACGATGACGATGGCATCTACCATATAGTAGTCCTTATCCCAAAGTATAGTTAGTCGAAGTAGGTTTGAAGTGGCTTTTGACGTGCTTCTTCAAAAGTATAGCAATCTCATTAAAACGGGTTTAGTTCACGGACACTCAAAAATAATTGAACAAGTAATATGTAAGATTAAGAGTACTCGATAATGAATGAGATGTAGCAGTTTGGACATAACAACTTCAAACTTTTGACATTCATATGCCCATATCGTAGATGCCATAATTTAGATTCATTTCCTTTAACAATAATAGCATAATTCTCATCACTTGACACTTCAAATGCAAACAACTTATTTGGTGTCATGCGAACATCAACAATAACCTGATCTAATTTTTTTTATCTATAATCGCTTAAGAAGCATCTTCGTATAAGATAGAACATCCACTAGCTATAATTTGCATAACATTTAATAGTTTTTAAGATAAAGTAGGAATAAAATAGACATCGTAAAGGGGCTTTACATCACCATGGCCATTGTTAACTTTAACAGTACATTTTCCTTCCACTTGCATTTGTTTATCATCTCTAAGTCTCACCTTCAATTTGTAAAACTCGGTAAACTCCTTAAACAATGATTTTATTCCTGTCATGTTATTAGAGCATTAGCTATCCAAAATCTAGATGTTACTAAAATTTGTTGTGTTTTTTTATACGACATAAATAACTTGGGTTCCTCCACTTCTTCTTATTTTGCATAGCTTACTTGCTTTCCGTTTTCCAGCATTCAACTTTTACATACCCAATTTTTTTGCAATTGTAACACTACGCACCGCTATTATCCTTTCAAATGGAAAGCTTTTTCTTCATTCTTTCATCTAACCTATTCAATCTTACTTTATAGGATTGCAGTGATCCCATAAGTTCATCAAATGAGTATGTAGCTAAGTCTTTTGACTCTTCAATAACTATTACAATATGATCAAACTTTAGATTCAAACTTCACAAAACTTTTGCAACAACTGTTTAACTGGAATCTCTTTTGCATATGATCTCATTATATTTACAATTGTAGTAACTCTAGACAAAAAAATTGCAAAAATCATCCACTTTTTATATGTGAGGTTTCAAAATTTCTAAAAAGAGATTGAAGTTTCACTGTGATTATCTTTGAGGAGCCTTAGACAGTTGTTTGCAAAGTCATCTAAGCTTCTGTTTTTGTTGTTGCTATTGTAATTTTTGAACAAAATTGATTCTTGAATAGCTTGCTAAATAAAGAATAATTCTTTTACGTCCTTCTTCTTGTTTTCTTTCAATATGGCTTCGTCATTTAGATTAGGATACCCTTTCTTTACCAAGTCCCGCAAATCCTGAGATCGAAATAACGTCTTCATTTTAATCCTCCAGAATTCATAGCATTCACCTTTGAAAATAGGAATTGTCGGTTAAGAAAGACTCATTGTGCTACCATTAGTTGCAATAGTTTGTACACCAAGTTATGAATGAACTTGGCTGCTTTGATACCACAATATTGGGATAAGCATGAAAAAAATAGAGAAGTTAAAAAACAAGTGCAGAAAATTAAAAGTAGCAAACAAATATTTAAAGTATATTAAACTTGACTATTAATTGAAAGACGAACGAGCATTTTAAACAGTCTTTGCAAAGTAACAGAGAAGTTTAATAATAAAAAAAAAATAATGACACAACAAGGACAAGATCTAATAATTGAAAATAGAAAAACAAGGAACTAAACAGCCGTTACCAGATATAGCCAAAGATTGTTGTAAAACATGGTTAGATACTGATAATATAGTTAGTAATCTTGAATCAATATCCAACATCTGATACTATAAAAGAGTATATAAATTGAGGCTAATAATTCTTGTATTTCTTTGTGAATGAGTACAATAGTTTTATACACAATAAAAGATAAAGTGAAATATGTATAAGATTTGCTAGGATCTGCTGCTTCATCGTTGTCTACAGTTATAATGACACTATTATCTACTGCTATCAATACTTTGTCGAAAATTGCTACTTTATTGTTGGGTCCTGCTGTTGTATCGCTAGGACATACAGTTGTCATTCTATCATAAAAAATTGCTATTGCATTGCTAGGGTAAATGACAGCTACTATATCGCTGGGACCTCCTGGGGCTACTAGTCTTAAACTACTGACGGTTGAGCCTGCTACTACTGTTGGAATGTGAGTTTGCTACTTGGATATAGTAGACACCCAGTTACACTTAAATGTTAATGTTAGGCGGTCTAAGGCTGTGATGACTTTTGATCTAGAATTGCTAACCATAATGAAGAATGATGCGTTCTCTGAGTTTGGAATTTCTAAGGCACCTATACTGTCGGTTGATCCAATGATAATTTTAGCCAAGTTAAGTGAGGTAATGGCTCAAACTTCAACTTATACAGAACATGCTATTGATGTTCGAACTCGATCCCAACTTCGAGATACTCAAATTTCATTTTCAAAGTCTCAATCATTAGTGCTCTATTTTGGAATATTCGTGGTTTGGCCAATAAACTTTCAATTTGAGATTGTAAAAATTGGAGAAATTTTATGTGTTGTGAATGGTTGTAGTTGTTAAATCAATGCTTGACTTGTCGGGTATGAATGAAATAAGACGTAAATTAAAGTTTGAAAGGATGGTTATAACTGCCATAGGTAATGTCTAGGTCTTTCATAATAAGGAGTTTTCTTGTGATATTTTGTATTAAAATTCTTAACTGTTGACTCTGAAAATGTCCCATTCTTTGATAAGTCAGTCTTAATACTTTACTTTTATCCATGCTTTTTTACTCTGTGGTTAAGAGAAGATTGTTGTGGAATTCCTTTGTGCCTACTACATGCCCTAGGTCGTTTTGTAGGAATTTAAATGTATGTCTTTCTATGGTAAAGAAGATTGGTGGGTTGTCTTTTCAAGTTTTTGAGGCGGAGGATTGTCATAATTTTTTGGCTGCATACTCCTTGGTGGATGCTGGTGTACAAGTTCTTGGTTTACATGGACCAACAACAGAGAATGTACTGAGAGGATATAGAAAGGACTTAGTAGGGCTTTGGTGAATACTGAATGGTTATCCCAGATGATTGTGAATGTTGAGCACTTGAGTCGAGTTCAATCTGATCATTCTCCTTTGCTCTTGAACATTGCTGATAATTGCCAAGCTTCTGGTAATAGAGCATTTCAGTTCCAGAATGCGTGGCGCTTACAGAATGAATTTTTAGACATGGTAACGCAAAGCTGGATACAGCCTTACCCGATCCGGCTATTATAGATTCTATATCAAAAAATACGTAGATTAAGAGTATGCCTTAAGTAATGGAATCACCTTTGTGTGTGGGAATTTTACGCAAAATGTGAGAAGGACTATAGATGAGGTGCTAATGGCAGAGAGTGCCTTTGAGGTGAATGGTACTGTGGATTTACGATAGGCTTTGCAACTAGCTTATGCAAAGTACAAATGTGTTTTGCTCATAGAAGAGGCATCCTGGTGACAAAAAGCAAGGGTGAAATAGATGAAGCAAGGAGATGTAAACACAAAATTCTTCCATGTCAGAGTGAAAGAGAGGAGAATCTAATATTCTATTCAACGAACTTGAGTTCGACTGGGGAATGGATATCAGACCCACAGTTGATCCAGGATGAAGGGTTGGGTTTCTTCGAACATTTATTATGTAAGGAATTAGTGGATATTTATGCTATAGATGGCCTGGTGGATCGTGTGATTCATCCAGTTGCCTCGTCTAAGGAGAATGATAAGCTCCAATCCCTTCCGGAGATGAAGGAAATATATGTTACCTTAAAAGAAATGGATGAGGACAGCGTAGCAAGGCCGGATGGTTACATAGGCAAATTCTTTGTTTTCTACTAGGAGGTGATTAGCGGTGATGTCGTTCAGGCATTAAAGGAGTTTTTCTTAAGGGGAGATTTGCCACAATCTTATACCTCTATGTTGCTTGTGTTGATCCATAAGGTGGTGAATAAGTCTCAGTTTTCAAAAATCCACATGATTAGCTTGTGTAATTTTATTCAGAGAGTTATATCGAAGCTGATGGCTAAAAGGCTACATTCTGTATTACCTCAGTTGATATCTCCTCAGCAGGCAGGCTTCTTACTAAGGGCAATTAATTTAAGATAATATATTATTGTCCCAAAAACTATGCATGGATATGAAAAGGAAGACAAGGGGAGGAAATGTGGTGTTAAAGCTTGATATGGCAAAGAGATATGATCGTATGTCTTACTATTTTTGATTAAGGTTCTCAGGAGGTTTGGCTTCGAGGAATAGTCCATTGATTGGGTGTGGCGGTTAATATCAAATTGCTGGTCTTTGGTCCTAGTTAATGCAGTACCAATAGGCTATTTTCACTCTGCTAGAGGTCTCTATCAAGGAGACCCTCTATCTTTGACACTTTTTGTAACATCCCGTTTCCATAGAACGGGTCGGACCAGAGAAACGGGTCCAAGTGAGGTAAATCAGAGAAATTAGGAAAACACATCTCATGCTCA
>JANIIA010000006.1:15706943-15738261 GCA_027478495.1 Erythroxylum alaternifolium | reverse complement strand
CAGCAAAGAAAAGATATGAGAATATAACTGTTAATTGTAGATACTTACAAGTTTCTGTGCATACTCTTGGTGGGTAATAGATCCTCCCGTATGTACGGGAAGACTCTCTCCCTCGGGTCCTCCACATCTGTTGGCCGAATTACGCTGTAAAACCAAAATTGCCTCAGTTGATGTCCAATATTGCAGCTAACGACTCCATATTTCTTCAGAAATATAAGGCGGTCGTACAGCCGCCCTACATATCGCACCAACAAAGTAGCAATAATATGTACGCACTCTCGACTCCCATACTCTATATATCATCCCATCCAATTGAGAATTCCAAAAAAAATCTTTTTGTAATAAAAGGAAAAATATTTGATAAATATTTTTGATGTAATAATAGTTATCAAATTAATGTATAAAAATTTTAATTAAAAAAGGAAATATTAATAATTTTGATCGTACCTCAAACTCATGATAGTAAAATTTCTTTATCGCCTAAAAGATATTCTTCCAACAATAGCCCTCAGCATCAATCTTCTCCTTGAATTTTGCTGTCATATTTCTTGAACAGGGTCTAAATGGAAAAAATCTATAATATAAAAACAAATAAATTTATACCATTTTTAAAATTATAACCTATAGCTTAATTATAACATATAATGGTTCATGTATTTTCACTTACATATTATTGATTATTGTGATGTATTTTCTTCCTTTGGGTCCCTCAGCTCCAGGCTGTCGACTGTCTCCTTCATCCGTATTATTTACCCTTGATATCTCTATCGATATAGGGGTACTAAATGATGTAGCCTCATCTGCCAGTGTAGTAGGTGGAGGGGGTGAAGGGGAGTCATCTGTAGGTGCTGCAGCATGAGATCCTTCACCTCTACAATATAAACCTCCAAATCGTGGTCTAAATAATTTTGGTTGAGTATCTTGTCTTCTCTTTGGTGTCATATTTCAACCTGAAATCAAAATTTGATTGAAGTTTATAGAAATAATACATTTTCATTTCAATAATATGTATTCTTATTAATTCTTCTTATTATTATTATTCAAATAATTATAATAATTATCATATAATAATTGATACAAATAATAAAATGTAATAATAATAACATTAATACTAAGTACAACATTAATACTAATAAAACAATAATACATGATACAACTAATAAATTTAATAATAATCAAATTATTAATAAGTAGATCATTAATATTAAACTAATAATATTTATCAATTTCATAATATTAATCAAACTAATTATATTAATACTTATTATTAATAATAATTATTAATAATTAATGACAATATTGATAAATACAATAAATTTAATATTAATAAAATTAATAATAAGAAAAAGATTAATAATAATACATTAAGACTTAGAGAGTTAAATGAACCCGAAAAATCTATTAGTAAGTTAAATCAACTCGATCTATTATCAAATTCACACTTAAATGTTAAATTCGAAAAATTCACACTTCGAATTAAGCATTTTATCGAAATTATCAAATTCTCAAATTCACACAACAATTACAAAGAAAATTTGAAAACATCATAAAAAACATTTTATCAAACACCTAATAAGCAATATGTATAATCTCAATCTAACTACAAATCAATTGCTTTTTTCCATTATTTACCAACAATAACACATATAAACAACAAATAAACCAACAATTACACAAAAAAACCCGCAAACAATAACAATAATTAAGCAAAATTTCATCACCAAACACCCACGATTAACACTAAAACATGCATTTTTTTTGGAGAAATATTACATCCATTAGAGAGCTTACCTTAAATGACGCACAATGAGCCAGAAAACTGTCAGAAAACGGCCAAAAAATGCACTGAATGATCGGATAGAAGAGTCAACGGATGGGAGGAGAGAAGAAGAAGAAGAAATGGCGGAGGGGGGGGGGAGACGGTTGGGTTAAAGACGATGGATCACCGATGGAACCGACATTCCGTTAGTGTTCCGTCGGTAAATGGTGGTGATTTAATAGAATCATTGACGGAATGTCTGTTCCGTCAGTGATTCTATTAAATCACCGTATCGTCTTAAACCAAACGGCAACGTTTTATTTAATTAACAGCCGACATTTACCGACAGACCATATATTCTGTCGGTATTCAAATTTTCTAATTATTTCACTGCCTATTTTTACAGCTATATTTTGCGACCAAAACCTCAATTCTGTCGGTAAAGTTATTTAACATATACCGACGGAACAAATTACGTCAGTATATAATAGAAGCAGAACCACTTTTACCGACGATACTTATTCCGTCGGTAAATGTCCGAAGCTACTTAATTGCGGGATTCATTCCCACAATTATTGCCGAAGGTTGTGGCTATATCATCGGTAAACTATAATCAACTTTACCGATAGACAGCATTCTGTCAGTGAATACTGTTCAGTAGTCCAAAAATACCGACGGAAGAGTGTCCGTCGGTATATATCTGAAGCAATTAAAATGCGAGAAGCATTCTTACAATTTTTGCCAACGCCAAAGGTCGTGTCGTCGCTATATGTCGTCGGAGATTTTGCGTGAAATTCATTCCCTCTAGTATTGCCGACGGTAATATATCTCTGTCGCTATATATGAACAGTACAATACATTTACCGACGGTTTGTTATTTTCTGTCGGTAAATAGCTATGGTTTTTATTCCGTCGAGAAATGTCCGTCGCTAATTCACGATTTTCTTGTAGTGTAAGTTTTTTTAAAATAGAATGATTATTCTCTCTAAAGATTGGTTTTGTTGTGATGTGATTTAATATTTCCTCTAATGTGTAGTTCTTGTTGTGTAGGTGCTAGTGAATTTATAATCCTTTCATCATTATGCAAATTTTGCTATAACTGTCCATTTCCAACATTTTATCGTACTACCTACCATTATTTATGCCCCTCCCCTGCATATATGTTTTCTTAAACATATGGCATAGAAATTCTCCAAGCCTTATATATACTGGGTTCAAATCTGAATTCCAAATATAACCTAATGGCTTTTCAAATATTAAAAACCAAAAGAAATTTAGAAGGAAGGCATAGTGACATTATTATAAGGATCTTCCTAAATCATAAACAATCTTTTTCAGATAAAGAAAGTCAAGCCAAAAGACTATATTAAGATCTTTCTCATTTGAAATCTTTACCTTTCTGTCCACTATCGAAGATGAAAATATTCTTTGTTTAGATTTCAAACTCTTTCCATTTCCTTAAGTTTCAACCATCCTTATTATAAATTCTTCTCATTGTTACTTCATTATCTATCACAGTCTCTATCTTCTATTTCAACTTTAGTATTTACCCTTTTTGAATTCTCTCATACTTCTCTATAACGATGGCTCCCATTTATCACTCATCTTCCTCTTTTTTAACAGACTCTAATAAACTGAAAGACGTATATATATAATTGTAATTCTTATAATGTCTTCAAAAATTCCTTCAACTTCTTTAACTTTACTTCTTTACATAAGTTGTAAAACTTGAAGTGGTCTCTATTATAGCTAAACCTCTTGCAACTTTTATGAGAATTAAGTAAAGGAATTTGTAGACTCTAAATCTTCTTTTTTTACCACTAATTCTAACATCTAAATTCCTTTTTTTTATAACTATGTAAGGATTTCCTTATTTCAATTATGAACATGGTTTCCCTCTTATTACAAGGATTCCTTCACCTATTAATTCTTCTAACCCATCCCTACCTTATTTAACAGAGGTGAGTAAATTAAACTTTCCTCTCAAATTTGATCGATTTCAAGCTTATGAACCTGTAAATCCTTGGCCAAAAAACATAAACCAATGGGCTAAGTGGGTGGATAGTTTATACCCTCTATGTCATTCAGGCTAGGAGAGACAGGGCTTTATACAATTACTAACTCTTTCTAGGAGTTTCTTAAAATGTCAATCTAACCTTGTATATGCTATTTTGAAATTCTAGAGTCCTTCTTACAACTCTTTTATTTTTCCTTTTGGTCGTGCTTCAATCTTATTAAAAAATGTCTTCTTTCTAATTATACCATCTATAATTAGGGAAGATTTCCTTTGTTTAGTCAAGGAGACCCCTGGTATAGACCCTGGTGCTTTAAAATGTTCCTCATACTTTGGGTTGACAAATTATAAATAGTTATGCCTCTTCCAAAAATCCCATTTCTGAAGAAGAACATGTCAAGTTCATTTAAATATTGTCGAACCAACTTATTTTTTGCTTTGTTATCAACAAACCTAGTTTGGAGTTCCTTCGATTTTGCAAATAAATGACTTTTAGTAAATTTTCTTCTCTTGGTTTTTCTTCATAGGATTCCTCTATCGAAACTTAAGGAGATGTCTTTTTAATCTCCTATTATAATGACTTAATCTATGTGTATGGTTTATCTAGCTCTGAACTTTTACTTACTTCCTTGAACTTAAGGAAAGAGAAGGACTGCATTCCCCTGGCCCTAATTTTCCTAATTTCCTTGGTCTTCGTCTATCTACTAGTTTTTGTAGCAAGCCTCTTAAATTTTTATTGTTCTACTATCTTTAAAGTCAAGGTCCATGGACTAATTAAATTCCTTTGAAGGCTTCTCTTAAAGGCCCTATTGGCTTAAAATTTTCAAATTTTTTGAATCATCTTGTTTAGCTATTTATCATAAACTTTTTTTCTCATTTATACGAACCCTAGATTTTTTATTGTTGGTGATGATAAAGCCTTAAAACTTGGCCCTTCTATTATGGCCTTGAGTTTTGAAGTATATCTTCCTTATCACTAGAGTAGGCAACTTGGCCTTTCTTTAGGAATTCATCCCACTTTTCACTACCTAGTTGGAATTACTTTTGAGGTAAGTATTATTAATGACATGTTTACTCCAGAAATATTTAACCATTATCCTATTCTAAAGTGTAAGATCTTTGTAGCTAGTGTTGCTGAAATGAAGGTTAACCACTCTTAATGGTTAAAAAGCTTTTATAGCTTAGTACCTTGTTTTGATTATACCCTTCTTAAAGGTGTTCGCTTTGATTTAAGTATTTTTGGTTCCTTAACATTCATTCCTAACTTTATCATTATATATTTTAGAATCTTAGATGTTGAGAGCAGAGAAGAAAGCAAATGTACTTCTTAAAAAGAAAAGAAAGCTCAAAGAGAAGTCCCCAACAACTTCTATTTCTAAGAAAGTTAAAACTCCAATTCTAAAAAGTTTTAATAAGAAGTCCATTTATCCTTCCACCAAATTGTTTAAAGTAACAGAGACTATAATGCTTGGGACTGAAGATACCTTTCCCATAGAGAAGACTTCTTCCATTTCTGAAAAGGTTGTTGAGGATATTAGTTATGGTATGTAACTTTCTTTTACTACTTTTACATTTCTTTCCACTTCAATTTCCACTTTTAATATCCCTTTCGTAGAAGAAACGATGACAAAACTTCTTACTCCTTCCTTTCCTCTTTAGTTAGAATCTAGAAAAACTAGGAATTCTCCTGGCTTAAAGATCATTGAGGTTACTTCACTAAGGATAAAACAAGAATTCTTTTATTCTATATATTAATGTTCTAGCCTTTTAATAACTTCTTTTATGTCTTATAGGTAGAAGATGTCTGACTGTAGCAATGAGTTTAGAAGAAGTCTTTGACTAGTTTTTCTTAGATCTCTCTCTTAACATTCACTCTAGCACTGTACCAATAATTAATTATAAAGAACTATTAAGAGTCAAAGAATCTTTGAGACTCACTATACTATAAGAGTTGAAATTATTGACTAAGATTTAATGTAATTCTTTTCTAATCATGTTATCCTATGTTGCCTCTATAACTCATTTGTCTAACTATTGGTGGACTCCTTGAAAAAATTGAAAAACTCTTCACTTGCTTCAAGAAGTCCTTCCATGACCATGTCATATACTCCAAAAAATTAAGCCTCATCGAATATATTTAATTAAAGTGAAGCAAGAAGCTCTCAAATAAGACGGACAATAGCTTAATCAGAAGTTTTATAAGGTTAGGTAAATGGATAAGGAGTTAGTAATTCATTACTACTATAGAAGGACGAACTCAGCTTCTAAAAATAGTGGGTTTAGTAAGCTAAAAAAGACCAGGTTTCATGTATCAACCAATGGGGTAAATTTTGATCCTTTGACTTAAACCAACTATGAACTTTTCTTCCATTTGTCAATTTGTCAACCTGTGGTTAGTCTTATATGGGTTTAAAAATTTATTCCTAAATATTTATTTTTAACTAACATTATTTAATTTTAAGAATTCACACTTGTTCCATTGTAGTTGGCCTTTCAAAAAAGATAGGTACATAAGTCTTTAAATACTTCCCATTGATAAAGCACCTATGAGTTTTACCTTATAAACTTGATAACCAATAGGTATTACCACTTATAAATTCTAAACAGCCCTTCACAAGGTCTACGACCATTTCCCCCATTATTTATCTTTTGTTCCAAGCGATAGGATTAACTTCCATAAGTGGCCTCCTTATTAAAATTTTCGCTTATAAATTCTTTTGTTGTAAAATTTCACTACCATTTCCTTTAGAGCAATTATGTTATTCAATGCTTGATGTCACACTTCATTTAAGCCCTTTAATTTCATTAACATTACCACTAAGAACTTAGATATTTTGAAAGTGTTTTGCTTGGCTACTCTCAATGGGAAAGTCACCACTTCCAAATGAAGAACAACATCATATCTCTAAGTTAAAGTGAATGGGCTAATTTCTATAGTAGTATGTTTAAAAGTATGATACATCCATAAGGTTTTAGGTAAAATGTTATACCATTCTTTAGGATTCTCATCAAATATTTTTCTAGGATTTCAAAAATTATTTTGTTTGATGCTTCAACTTAACCATTAGTCTAAGCATAATATGGAGTTCAATTTAACAAATTTATCCTATAATCTTTAGTAAAATCTCTAATTTTCTAACTTGTAAACATGGTTCCTTAATCAATTGTTATCAATTGAGAAATTCCAAATTTATGAATAATCTATTCCTTAATGAATTTAACTATATATATTTAATCAACTTTTTTTCCAAAAGGCTGAGCTACCATCCATTTAGTAAAATAATATGTGGTCAATAGAATGAAACTATGGCCTTTTGAAGATGATGGATATATCTTTCCACTAAGATAGATGGCTTAGCCTCTAAATAGCAAAGGTTAATTAGATAACATAACTTAAAAGTAGGGATTCATTGAATTCTTCTATATTTTTTACATTCTTCATAGATTTTGGCATAAGATATATAACATTTTAAGATTGATTGCCAATAGTAACCATGTCATCATATAAGTCATCTCATATTTATTCTGAACTGATGTACTCCACTTATCTCCTCATGAAGTTGTCTCATCACTTTTAATGCATCCCACGGCATCTTAAAAAAAGTCTGTCATTACCTTAACGAAACAAGACTCCTTTGATCAATATAAAGTTAAGTGCCTATCGCTTAAGTTTGTAAGGCATTTTATTGCTAGGATTTTCTAGGAAATCTTTGATCTCTACTTTCCAATTATAGGTGACTTCTTTATCGATATCAAAAAATTATAGGAAAATTCCCCTTTTGTAAATGAATGGGTGGGACCTTCGTTGTACCATATTGCACTTCAGAATTAAATCCTGGATATTTTCAACTTAGATGCATATGATAGCTTGTTTGCCTCCTAATTTTCTACTCATTAGAATATATTGAATTTTACTTCATCAAAGAACTCTAGTAATTAGATAACAACAGTATAAGAGGATGACAAAGTCAAACTTAACCACTTACATTCTCCTACCACTTGGCGTAACATTAGTTAAGAATGTCCTTTGATGAGAAATTATTTGGTTCCAAGATTAGATAGAAGTTCCAGTCAAATTATCAAGCTTTCATATTCCACCAAAGTATTAGTACATAGGAAGTCCATTTTAAGGGAGGGAAGATTTTTTAGCCCATTTGGCATAGTTATGACTACCCTAACACTAATCAACTTCTCTATACTAGAACCATCAAATTTCAATTATCATGGCTTCTTATCATAACTAAGAACTAAATGTCCTACATCCTCTTATACCTTAATCATGTGATGGCTTGTTAAAAAGTTAGCTAATGCCTAACCTTTTACAGATTTTTTGGGTAATATATTAAGTTAAAGTTTATAAGAGTCATAAGTTGTTTCCTAATATTTCCTGAGATGACTAACTTATTCACATTTCTATTAAGAAAATCTGTAAAACCACATAGGCTTTATTTTGTAAGAAATAATGCCTTAATTTTGAACAAGCAAAGTATAATGCCAATCATAACTTAACAATAGGTACATACTTCTTTTATATTGCACTAAAATTCTACTTAAATAATAAATAGCTTGATTTTGGCCTGCCTCATTATTTTGAGCCAATAAACATCCAATAGATTCTTCTACAATAGAAATATATAACTCTAGCATAATTCATTTTTGAAGGGACATCAGTATTTGAGGTTTGGTTACGTATTCCTTGATATCATCAAATGTCATTTGATGCCTTTCTACGTAGCAGAAGCATTAAGAATTCTTCAACATTAATAATTTGGAAAAAAAAATTTCTGGTATATTAACAATAAACCTATTAATCTAGTTCACCTGACCTAGAAATCTCTTAAGTTTTGTCTTAGAATAAGGTAGTTTAGCTTTAAGGATGACTTCTGCTTTATTTTTGTCTATCTCAATCCCTCTATTATGAATTAAAAACCACAAGAAATTTCTTGTTTTTACTTTGAAAACATGCTTTAGGGGGGTTTAACTTCAATTTGTTCATTCTCATCCTATAACTTGTAAATTATGGATATGATCTGCGCTCTTTTTTTTAATTTCATAACAATGTCAACTATGTAAAATTCCAAATTGCACCCTATCAAATCATGAAAGATAGTATTCATAGCTCTATGATATATGGCTCTTGCATTTATTAGACTGAAAGGCATTACAACCTATTTGAATTTCCTTATTAACCATGGTGACATAGCGTGTCGTAACACTACTCAAATTAAACTAACCTATAACTATAGCAGTGGTGAGTTTAAGTCGATCCCACTGAGAGTGTGTGTAAAGTTTTTGAAATGAAAATAATTGATGTCTGTGATTGTTTGGGGGGGGGGGGGGTTTGATTGGTTTGGTTTAATAACAAAATAAAGTGAAACTAAAATAATGAAAACATTTGAAAATGATGAATTCTTTAGGAATCCAATTCTTTAGTTCAGTCTCAACCTACACCCAGTTAAACATATTTCATTGAATTGTTATCCCTATAGTTCTCCTTGAACTATTGGTCGTAGATTAACAAGCTCTGTCAATTTTTATTTTTTTCTTAGTTCATAGTTAATTAAGAAAAGCTCGTTAATTAACCTAAATATCGAATAACCTAGGAGACACTCTTTAATTTGAATCAGACAACCACCTTACAAATGAGAAAAACACACCAATCTAAGCAATAATCTCACAAGCTTAGATTATTTAACCTAGGTTATGTTATACTTATTGATATATTACCATTAGTTGGTACAAATGAATTCAAACACGACTATTACATATCGTATTTAAAGTTCCAGCAATGGTTTCTCATGAAAAACAATCCAATAGAGCATCAAGATCATTCTTACATAATACCCAATCCATAAAGGCTAGATAATGTAAATAATTTGAAAAGAGACTAAGAATAACAAACACAATGAAAAATATGCTTAACCGGGTTCTTCGAAATTGATGTCAACTCAAAACTGACATCAATAAGCTCAACCCTCCATCTTCTTTATAGGTCTCTGACGGTGTCTACTCTTCATTCTTTTCTCGAAACCCTTGGAGTATTTTTCCTAAAAACAAAAGCATTTTTTTTTCATCGTACTCTTTCCCATTTATATTAAAAACTTACGATTAAAAAGGGCAAGGTGGCAGTGTATCATGGGTGTAACATAGGCTATTACACCCGTGCACAACCACTCATAATGGTGAGATGTGTGTCATGGGTATGAATGGTGTGTCACACCTATCATGAGAGGTGTCTTACGCCTATGCACTTCACGTCACAGCCATGAGACAATGCTCATGGTTATGGCATTTTAATTGTTTGGTTGTGAGCCATGTTAACAAGATTTTCTTCATGTTCTTTCCATTTTCTTGTCTTCTTCTTACTCTAATCCTTCTTCTTCTTGTTTCATAAAGACAAGTGAGTGCGAATCTTTGAAAAATGACTCAAATATAGTACTTTAGACTCACTTTAGCTTCTTCGCTTCTAAATTTTACCTAAAGTCAAATATAAACTGAAATGAGTATCTTAAGCATTTTCATATTATTAATCACTAATTGTTGTACATAATCAGTTAAGCACATATCACCTAGAAATCTAAAACTTGTTTTGGAAATATCATTTTCGGCTATAAAAATTTTATTAAATCCAAAAAAGTAGTCCATAAAAGAAAATAATGAATGTCCATCCATTACAAATATCAACAAATCTACAATCAGCATCATACATACATCCTTACAAGTAACTGCTTTTAAATCCTTAAAGTGGACACAAATTCTTATCTTTCCATTTCTTTTAAATTCTTATCACTAACCACTCAATATCTGGCTGGTCTAATAAAAGTAGCCCTACATAATTTTTCAACTTCTTCTTTAATCATAACTTAATTTCTTTAGACCACCACGAGGGTTGGTAGTAAAGGTGGAATTCTAGTTTTTTTGGAATTTTATGTTTTACTAACCTTCTACTCAACCTTGGAATTTCAGTATAATCCTAAAAAAAATAGTCCTTGAATTCTTTCAAGAGTTGTACTAGCTCTAACACTTGTTCGTAAATTGGATGCTGATGCTAATCATCGTCCATAATCTTCAGCTTCTTTTTAACATCAGGTGACAAGCATAAATTAAATTCGATGGCATTAACGGTTACCACTAGTAGGAATGAATTTCATTTATCAGCATAGTTTGCTCAAATTTAGTGAACAATAGAATTCCCTTAATGATTCAATTTTGGACCATATTCTTAAACCCCCAACATGAATTTATGGGGTCACTCTAGGTGTTGTGATATTTGCGATAGTCTCTGACCCTAATTTCTTCTTTTGTAGGAATTCTATGTTCTAGCAATAAAGTAATAAGTTTTTCTTACAATAAATAATCAAAGATCTCCTTTGTCTTAGACTTGTCAAAGGTATACTGAACTTGAGTAGATGGAGCATGTATTTTCCTTTTGATATTTTGGGCTTTATGCTTTAAAGAGGGGCAAACACTAGTTCTGAGTATGATGACTTTAGCTACTGTAGAATTGTAAGAATTCATCTTTGTAATATAAATGTTTGCTAAATTCTTTTTTTGGTGTCCTTCTTCGCTAAAAAGCTCTTCATATTTGAAGAATTTTTCTCCTATTTCGTATAAATCATGAAATTTTATGCCTTAGAATTTCTTTCGTAATTTAATGTCCAAACCTTTTTGAGGTAACTTTATATGTTCAATTTTTAGGAGTGTGATTTAGCATTAACTTCTCTTCTTCTTGAATTATGTGATGAGTGTATCTACATTCTCACCTCTTTTCTGAATAACTCTAGATAGCTTTGTTATACCAACAACAGGTTCAGTCCAAAAAATTGGATATGAAACTATCATCCCATTTTAGCCTGGGAAAAGATAGAATTCTTAGGCAACAAGGCATTCTAGGATAAGGATATACCTGTTAATGAATTTTGGAACAACTTGAGCTTAAAATTGTTGAAGTTTTTATAATTGGCTAATTCTTCACATTGTATGGTGAATCTGGCAATGTGCTTGATAGTTGATTGGTCGTCTTCTCCAGAAAGCAAGTTGAATTTAGGAATTTTATAATCTTAAGGATATGGATTGTTGAGGTCAATATGCTCTAGATAAGATTTATAGAATTCCAGGTAGCCAAGCTATCTTAAACTAGGTATATAAAATTCTTAGACAACTTCTCTGACAGTTTTCATATCGATTTGTAATCGTATTTATAATGAGGAAATAATAGGATTGTAGTTTACAACTGCAGTGATACCCTTAAATTGTATTATGATCTGTTAGCTTCATTCTCCCTGCCAAATCCCTGCTACTGAGAATTTAAGGCCTGACTACTTATCGTCCATTTCTACGATTGATGAAAAGGCATCACAAGAACATCCTCTCTTTTATGAGGAGGAATGTATCTTTTCTACAAAGGACATAACTAAAAGGCAACTGCACTTCCCAACTTCCATTGTATTAGGACGATTTGTCAATCTTCTTTGTTAACATCTTAATTAAGTCGACTACGGAGGTTATGTTAGACTTCAATTCTAGAATTTTGTTTGTGTAAGCAACATTATTCCATTGCATCAATTTTGGATTCTCACTAATAGAACAGTTAGCTGAAAGATTTTCTACTAAAACCTTCATTTCCTACTATTGGAGGGACTTCTTCCTCTATGGTTAGAGGCACAACGACTTCTTTTTATTCCTTTTTCATGGGATCGAGTCCCGCTAATCATGCCAAATTATTGGTGTTAATGTAAAATTTAGACATATCAATGAGGAATTCTCCCAGAATTTATACCTAATTTTTTGTTGACGATATAAATGAGTTTTTGAAAACCTAGAAAATGGAGTTCTAAACTACTAAAGATGCTAAAATATGTTTAAATGAGGATATAAGTAAAGGAAATAATTGATTGTAGCAAAAAGGGAATCACAAACTTCAAAAAAGAATTCAAGATAATAAAGATGAATTCACATTATAAAGAAAATTGAAAAATAATAAAGTATTTTTAAAGTAGGCTGATTGTTCTCTTTGGAGATTGATTTGGTTGTCCTGTGATTTAACGTCGTCTATAGTATGTAGTCCTTGTTTGGATATTGATAAATTCATAATTCTCTCATTCTTAAGCAATTTTTTTGTTATTATCGCCCACTTTTCATATTGTAACTAAGCACCTATCATTATTTCTTTTAACTTCTAGGTTCTAGAATTCTACGAATTGAGCGCATTTCTCTCTATATTTCTGTTTTTTCGTTACCTATAAATTTTTTAGCTAAATATTATTAGACTTTCATTCTTGGGCTACTTTGACTTATTGGGTGAATTACTTTTTAAGTTAAATGGACTGAATGATTTTAGGCTATCAACACATGACATTAGCGCAGGCGAAACCATTTTCTATCGTTAGCCACTTCCAAGTTCACGTCTTCTGTATTTTCTTAGTGCTTTGATAAATTTACGAAGCCAAGTCAAATGACAGAAAAAGACGTCCTGAGATGAACAAAGGAAGTGGATAGTCTAGTTAAGTTCTTCTTATACTCGTTCAACTAATGAACAGGAATCCGAGACTTCAACTAATAAACACTTATGGGATATATGGAGTATTCTGTTTCCATAGATTAGAAAACATAGACCAGGAACAAAAAATTACAGAGGAACTATGCTCGTTTCAGCGTCATTGACCCGGTAATTGGAAATAAAGGATACAAAAGATCTTTATATAAAGGCTTAGGTACCCAAATAGTAAGGAATTGTAAAACTGATTAGCAAATACTGTATTTTCTTTCATATTAAAATAAAAAAGAAAACATAGCTCTGGCTATCATTTATTGTTGTCGTCTGCTTTGCTTGCTTTTGTAGCCGGCAGTCAAAGATCGCTCCTGTTTTAAATTATTTGATGTAAGGGGGACTTCTTCTCCGGAAAGAGTGAAAAGATGAGACGAAACAACCTTAGAAGAGAGAGAGAGAGAGAGTTTCATTGAAGAGAAAAAATACTTTTTAATTCAAGAAATATTTTGTTGTCTGCCGTCCACGGTCCACTTCCATATGTTTTTTGAGAAGAAAATTGTTACGCAGCGTTGCCTTTTTCGCTAAGAGTTAGGTGGGATTAGAGACCAGTACAGCATATAACAAGAGAGTTGTGCATGTGTATATTAAATATTAATGCTGTTGTAATGTTCAAGAATCTCTGAATAGGTAAGGACGAAGCTATTTTGACCCCAACTACCCCCACTAGGGTTTAAATGATATAGTATAATTTATTATTTGATAGAACTTGGATCTGAAAGAAATTGTCTCAACTGATTCTTTTGTATAGTTATGTAGACCAATCTTTTCTCATTACAACTCATCCAAGCTTATTTCGATTGGTCTGCCTTTTGCCAACTTTACAGGATATCCGGAGGGATTTTTATAGGGACCAAATTAAATTTATTTATATAAAAAATAAAATTTACTGCTTCCAATTATATGCAGAGTCGCATTTCAATTTTCTAGAAATTCTTAGTAGGAAATACCATTATAAACATTTATATATAAGAAAAATTTATACCTAACCATGATAATTGAAAGGCTAAATCCGTAAATATTATTAAATAATAATAAAGAGGAAAAAGGAGAAGAATTATAGTAAAGATCAAGTAATTAGCAAGAGTACTTTATTATTTCAGAAAAAAAAAGAAAGGATTGAGCATATCTTGCCTTTTCCTTTCCTAAAAGCTTTAAAAAAAATTTTGTTACTTCTATTCTTCTCTACCTTGTTTAATCAATATGTACAACCCAAAAACTGTACGAGTCTCTGAAAAATCTTTTTACAACTATAAACTGATGAAGTTCATTTATATAAATAAGGGGAGAAAATCATTTGACATTCATTTCGAAAGCAACCAAGGTTAAACATCACCCAAAATAAAAGCTCCACTAGTTCAAAAGAAAGACTTGCAAAGTCTTTTTTATGTTTTAAAAAAAAATTTATAAGTTAATCTAAATTAAAGGCGACAATAAACTTCATGAACCCGACCCGACATCTTATACCCAGGCTCAAGCAGCCTAAAATTCAACTTGAATCAAACGGATTTGATTTTTTATTTTTAATGAAAAATAAAAAATGACATTATTTTTTTTCAAAATCGGACCTAACCCGTCAACTTCTGGCTGGCCAACATTAATCTAAAGAGGTTGTTATTATAAGTTAACAAAATCTTGCTTGTGAATTTTACCACAAATGGAAAGGAAAAGTCATCCAATTCTGATTCAATTATAACCTACCTAGAAGAAATAGTTTAAATTGCTCAATGAATTGGCATGATTATATTGTTGGATAAATTATATTTTAAATGTAAAATTTTATTTAATTTTACAGTACTAATTAGATATAAAAATTTTAATTATAAATATAACATATTATCAATTTCTATCATCGACACCATACAAGTTGAGCTCTTCTATGCTATACACTAGATTATATTTAAATAATTAAAATATTTAATAAATTAGAATATTAAGATTTCAGGATTATTTTCAAAATTGATAATTGAATAGTCAATTGATTTATTATTTTTTATTTATTAAAAATTATATATATAGTAATATGAATGAAATTAACTTATTTGACATTTTACGTTAGTAGGGCTAACAACAAGAATTAATGAAGTTGATCCTTAAATTATATTTATAATAAATTAAGACTTTAAATATTTTATTAATTTTTTTAACTTTGACAAATACATAATGAAATAAATTTTTAATTTTTCCTTATATTCTACCATCGTATTAATTGATCATAATCACAACTTGTAAAATTTTAATATATTTATCAACCTCATTCTAAAAAGATACATCTTTTGCTTGTAACCACTACAACGAGGTAGCCCTTGGCTTTTTTATGTGACAATTTTAAAATCCTTGCTTAAAATAAGCTTTTGGCTTACCCTTTGGGGATAGTTTCTAAAATTGTTGCAATTGGCAAGCCTTTTTTCGATATCTTCACAAAAGGCTTATCTATTGGCGACGATTTTAGTAATCGTCATATGAATTCAATAACTTTGGCTTGATTATTTTGTGACTGAACATCATATTGATAAAAATCAAATTTAATATTACTGATAATGATTCTAAGTCTAAAAATAAATTTAGCTAATAATAATGTCAAATCATTTCAATAATTTATGCAATTATAAACTTAAAATTAATTAATATTACATAGATTTATACTTTTAACTTGTCTCTTTTAAATTATATAATTTGACAATTTTATACGGTGTCATAAAATTTACAGATAGTTTTAACGTGAAGTTTCTAATATAATGATATATGATTTTTACTAGAAAAAATATTGATATATGGTCAGTAATATAATATAATAATATATGATAAGTAATGCATATTTTTAATTAGAACTTTAACAATTATTACAGGTAAAACAATAAAGAGAAAAAGATAATGAATTTCATGTCTATTCCATCGAAAAAAAAGAAATAATTGTTTTTCTAGATTCCAAGTGACATAAGACTCAGTAGATAAGGAAAAGGAGTTCCCTATTTCTGGATTTTCAAGAAGGCACCTTATAAATTCCGAGGCATCAATTGAAACAGACAATAATCTTCCCTCAATAATTAATTTATTGAAAGTCTTTCCAATAACTTCTTTGCTTTAACTAAACTAGCAGAAGATACATTGAATGATTTCCTAAGTGCAGTATGGAACAGTAAATTAGATGAACCGCACGTATCATGCGTTTCACTTAAGGAACAAATAATATAGAACAATCACCTTAATTTCTTCACATTCCTTTGAAAAATTAAATCCTAAAAACTAAAAACTAAAAAAGCTAAATAAAGTGGTACAAGGAACCCAAATTTGAACACATGCATATCCGATTAAATGACTCATCATCATCATAATTTCTTAATAGAAAATGAGTTACAAATAATAAATAAAGAGAGCTAATTCAAATGATACTAAAAACCTTAAAGAAGAAGATGGCCATTGAAGGCAAGTGGTGATTAGACTTTGGTAAGTAGATTTGTTACGATCGATTCCTTTTAATAGGGAGAATTTTGTCAGATACCTCCTATCGAAGTTCATTTTTGCTATCAAAAATTGTTGGCCATATTGATATTTTGCAGTGAATTTATGTTAACGGTTTTATTATGAAAAGGAAATAGAAACAAACATGTCATAGATATAATCAATACAGAAGTAGAGTGTACAATTAAATAAAGAAACGAAAAAGTATATGAAGTTATATGCAATTAACAAAATATTCACAAAAGAAACAAAAATCATTGAAACTTAATTTTTTAGCCAACCACAAATCCCCTGCATAAGCACATTCTAAGTTTGCCAGTCAATCTTAAAGATTAATAAAACCCATAGCACATGCCACGAATTAATAAGTGATTTGACATCTTTAAGAATAAAAGGCTTCTTATTTGAATGTTCTTTTCACATTTGACATAGTTCTAAGATTAGTTGAAATTGAGTTTATAACCTATTCACATAAGAAAAGAAAGTTTCTACTACACACATAATTAGTACTTTTATGCATTGTCTTTTTTAAACATAAGTCACAACCTTTATAAACACACGACCAAATTATACAACATATACCATATAATTTTTTAAAGTCTTCTATCAACAATTGTAATGCAAAGATGCTTATCAATGAAGGTAAAGTTCACTATTTATCTTTGTATTTGTTATCAATTCATACATTAATTTTGAACATGGGTATAAATATATTGCATGATTTCTGACCAGAAGCATCAGCAAATAGAACATCTTAAACCTGAACTTATAACAAACAATAGAAATGTTGTAAATAAGAAGAAACACTGAGGAAATGTCTTTGAAGATCTTTGATAATCATTCACACACATCAATATTCCACTTTCCCACAAATTTGTTCGAACATTAGAGCGATGTTAATTTGTTATCTATTAACTAAAACAACTTGATGAAAATTAAATGAAAAATAAAAACTAATTAATCTCACACACGATTCCTTTCATTAGTAGCATATCCATATAACCTTCAGCAGTATAATCATTACAACATTTCTTAATGGTGATTCTCGAGAAATCTGAAAAAGAAGAAAAACTACAATTTCACTGTTTTTAAAGTTGAAAATAAAAACAAGAAGAAATTTGAAAAAAAGGTATACTAAGAAATTTAATAATATTTTATTTTCTATATATACAATGCTTCAAACTATTAAGTATTTTTTTTGCATTTTTAATAATAAATTAACAATAAAAATATATCGATACATTATATACAATAATATAGATTAAAAATGTAACAAGTAATTTATTCCAAAATAGTATAACATTTGGTTAAAATGTAGCTAAAAAAATTGACTATGTTTTACAAAACGTGGCTAAAAACATTTGGCTACATTCTAAGTATTTGACCTAGCTAAACACTTTGCGCTACATTTCTAAAAAAGAATTGTAGCTAAAAACTATTAGCTATAAAAAATAAGTGTAGCCAAATATATTGGCCAAGATTCCTCAAAACATCGCTAATAGTTTTTGGATACAAAAGTAAAGCGTAGCCAAAAACTATTATAGAGGATTACCCATAAACGTCGCCTATAGTTTTTAGTTACGAGAATTTGATGATGTTTTGGGCAACGAACTAAATCATTTCCAATACTTTGTACCTTTAACTATGACTTTTTCATAGCCAAAGGTCAACTTTGTTATAGTGAAGAGAAATTGTCAAAGGTATGAATAGTAATGTGGAGGCTAAGAAACAAATGCAAACTTAGAAGGATATTGAAAACATAACAAAACGTCTGATTATTTTAGTAATTAAAGACTATTTAACGTAAATTTTTAATATATTATAGACAACATTTTTAGTATAAAAATATAAGTAATTATGAAAAATCTCGAACTTTTCTTAATTATGTAATTATAGCCCAAACTTTAAAAAGTAACAATTAAATACCAAACTTTCAATTTTTTTCAATTCTAGCCCAACTTTAATGACTCCATTATGTTTACTAATGTGGCTTGTCATGTGTTCTAAAAACCCTAATAAAACTACGTCGTTTAATACATGTCAGATTAATTAATTGAGGTTAAGAAAACTACGTCGTTTAGTTCAATTTCCAAAGCCCTACCCCCTTATGCTTTTGAAATCGTTGTCCCTTCCATTGTCAAGTCAAAGGTAATGATTATTTGCGAGTTAAGAATAGAGCTCTTTACAATTACTTGAACCATCTAACAAATTCAAGTTAGATGCATTGAAATTGATGCCTCCAGTTCTAGGAAGTCAAGTGTTTGCTCAAGGTTACATACACTAAGTTTTACTAATTATAACCTTGGTAATTACAGCAAGTGCATGGGTCGTTCACGTAGTATCTAAGGTGTCGATCCCGCGAGGAATAGAACTAGTCCTAAAATCTAAAGACAACTAAATTCGCAATAAACCTAATTAAACAACTAATGGAGAAATTAAATCAATGAATAATCAAATCTGAGAAATTAAAGTGCTACAAGATTGAACAAAATAGTAAACCACACAAATAATCCGAAACCCTACCTAAAAATAACCAACTGAGAGAAAGGGGCATTCAATTCGAAATTAAAGAAAATCTACCAATTATGCAATTTCTGATTTAACGGACCTAGACGGTGCTAGGATGAATTACTCTATCTCGAGTTATAATTCTTAACCCTAATTGATAAACCTTAATTCAAATTATGGAAATTGCGATCTCTTAATTTACAGTTGGTCCAAAACCTAAGTTAGCTCTAAATTCGTCTATTAACCTACTGGGAATCTATGCTTGATATCTCGTTATACGACTCTACTAGTTTGATTCAACTATCTACTTATCGATTTACCTAACTCGCGTCAGTCCAAATCAATGATTTTTATCTGCTCACCCTCTCAGTTTATTGCCAAGTTATGAAGAATCGAATTTGAATCACAATTAAATCGAAATAAAACACCATCAAATAAATTTTATTAATCTCAAGAATTAAAAAAAACTTGAATGTGAGTTTAGACAAAAGATCAACGCTCAACAATAGCAATTCCAATCAATATTCAATCTCATACATCAATGAAATCGAAATAAAAATAGAAAATACTATCGGAATGGATCTCGGAGGTAGTGATTGTGGGAAACCACCTGTTCCGGGAAGTACTTTGTGTCGAACGTATCTCTGTGCCTCTCTTCCTTCATCTCCTTCCTCAATCGCTTGATTTCTCTTTAGGTTTCTCTCGAATTTTTACAGAAACTTACTATTTTGCTCGACTCTTTTTTACCCTCTCTCCCCTCTTTGGTGGCTGTCTTATAATGTGCTATTTATTTTATAGCAGCCTTAGGTCAAATTTGGGGTTAAAATGCTATGAAAAATCACTCAAATTTTGAGTTTTCGTGTCAGCCTAATGCAGGGCAAGATAGTGGCCCTACCTGCCACGATTTTAGCTTGTGATTCATACTTTTTATCACAATCGTGGCCTGAAGTGCACGATCGTGGCTTGGATGCTTCTGGCTCTTCCTTTTCTATCACGATCGTGGCCATTGTACACAATTATGGCCTATGTCTTTTAGCTCGAAACTCTTTAAATCTTCGTTGTTCTTCCCCGTTTACCTTGCAAGACTAACACACACATCAAGCTACCTAAAAAATGTAACAATTAAGCTCAAAGATTCAAACTAACCCATAAAAACCACTTAAACACACAACTAACATAATTAACACATAAACACAGACTTAACTCTAAATTTAACACTAAATAGTTAACAAATTACACCCTAAAACATTATACAAAACGCAACTATCAACATCCCCACACTTAAACATTTGCTTGCCCTCAAGCAAATAAAACAACAAAACATATAAAAACACTTAACACACATCGCAATAATGAGACAATGGCTCTGACTTCGTAAAATAACTTTAATCTTGGACACAATCATTCGAATTATGGAAAATCATTAGCAAACAAAATATGTGTCTAGGGGTTTTGAACTAAATATGTGACTAATTCAAGATCTAAGTGTTACTTAGTTACCCTTTTTAATTATACACACACATTAATAAATCTTCGGTCCCTTGGATTCCGTAACTGTTCCTAAGTATCATTCCATGAAAATTCAAGCTTATTAAGTCTAGTAATTGGTTATTTAAACACTTTTTTTAATACTGGGACTTAGTCTTTTACTTAGAGGCAAACATTTGTGATGAATGTCGATCCAGCTACTCAACTAAGTCATTTATTAAACAGCTTGTTTGAAATGTCATCATAGCCTTTTTACACGAAGGCACATATTTGTGATACATGTTGATCTAGTTACTTAGCTACATCATGTTTTCAACTGGCTACTAGCTCTGTTCATAACCCGAAGGTTAGTGGAATAGTAATTTATTAAATTAACACATTTTTTTTTGCTATTAGTTTTCATGAAAAATACTAGTTAAGCTACTTAACCTAAAAGACCTCAATTTATGAATGAACGTGATAATCTAGAGGGTGCCAAATTTACACTAAGTCCAAATTATGCTGTATATTTATCCAAAGGCCCCCTATTTCACTAATTTTGTAGGCTAATGATTGTTCACAACTTGATAGACTATGTCCCAAAATTAAATAAATTTTCCTTAGTCTAAGCCATTGACAAATTCACACTCTTCACACAATATAACCTATTACTGTCATAAAGTATGCAAAATTCACATACAAAAGAAAAACACAGAATCCCTCCCCACACTTGAACAACACATTGTCCTCAATGTGAGAAGGGAACACACACAACACATACAAGAAGGGTAAAGACAAAAACTTAAGTAACAAAAAATAGATAAAATTAATAAGAGAAATAATAACAATAACTTAAAAAAATAAACATAAAAATAAACGGAACAAAATTAAATTGAAAAACTTTTTGGGTTAGATTTGGATCCTAAGGTAACGGAGGTTGTGATGGTGTCAGAGGTGGGAGTTGAACACCCTTTGACTCTGCATGAATCACCAATAGTTTATTGAAAGTAAAACTACTATCACTAACATTTTCAAACAAAATCTAACTATTTGCTAGTTTATGGTTCTTAGCTTGACCTTTAATTTAGGAGCCATTTTTAAGTAGTCGAAGACAAGGAAATCACTTCCTTATCTGTGGGAACTGCTCCTCCAAAATATAGCTTGCGCCAGTGCCTATTGACCTTAAAAGTATCTTTTTTAGCATTTTCTAATTGAAGAGTTCCATGATCGAAAACTTGAATCACCGTGAATGTTCCACTCCATCTAGACTTCAACTTTCCTAGAAATAGCCTTCACTGGGAATTATATAGTAGAACGGTATCCCTTACTTTGAATTCCTTTTTCTTGAGACGAGCATCATACCATTTCTTAACCTTTTCTTTGCAGAGTTTGGCATCCTTATAAGCATTAAAACGAAACTCCTCGAGCTCATCTAGTTGTAGATGTCTCTTTGCACCAGCTTGCTTCCAATCAACGTTTAATGCTTTGATTGCCCAGAACGCTCGATGTTCTGGTTCGACCGGCAGATGGCATGCTTTCCCGTATATGAGTCTATGCGGAGTTGTTCCAATGGGTGTCTTAAAAGCTATCCTATAGACCCATAAAGCATCATCCAACTTTGCTGCCCAATCCTTTCAGGAATTGTTCACGGTCTTTTCCAGAATTTGTTTTAGCTCTTGGTTGAGAACTTCCACTTAGCCACTAGTTTGCAGAAGGTAAGGTGTAGCCACTCGGTGGCATACTTTGTATCGTTTTAGGAGGACATCAAAAGATCTGTTGCAAAAATTTATGCATCGATCATTTATTATTGTATATGGCACTCCAAACCAATTAAATAGTCGTTTAATGAACTTTTGCACCACCTTCCCATCATTGGTCGAAGATGTTATCGCTTTGGCCCATCGTGAGATGTAATCGACTCCCACCATAATGTACATGTTCACCTTTAAAGATGGAAATGGACCCATAAAGTCAATGCCGTAAACATCGAAGACCTCTACCTCTTGAATATTTGATAACGGCATCTCATCCCTCTTGGATATGTTACCGATCCTCTAGCATCGATCACATTGTGCCACATAGGTTTGTGCATCCTTAAACAGTTGTGACTAGTAAAATCCACTTTCAAGTATCGAAGTTACCGTTTTGTTGGCTCCATAATGTTCAACATATTGAATCTCATGACATTGCTTAAGGATGTCTAACATTTCCTTATCCGAAGCACAATGTCATAATAACCCATTTGCACAAGCTCTATATAGGGTTGGTTCATCCCATATATAGCAGTTACAATCCTGTAAGAACTTCTTCCGTTGCTGGTATGAGAGATCTGAGGGAAGTTTACCACTAGCCATATAATTGGCAATATCTGCAAACCACAGTGTAGTCAAGCTCTCGAGTAACATTAGAATTTCTTCGAGGAAATTCTAGTTAATATCATTACTTGCTTGCATTCCCCTCCCTCAAGTCTGGATAGGTGGTCAGCTACTACATTTTCAGCTCCCTTTTTATCTCTCACTTCTAAGTTGAATTCTTGCAAAAGTAATACCCATCGAATTAACCTGGGTTTTGCATCTTTCTTGTTGAAAAGGTATTTTAATGTCACGTGGTCGGTGAATACAATCACCTTTAATCCCAAAAGGTACTGTCGAAACTTATCACACATATACACTAATATGAGTAATTCCTTTTCTGTAGTGGTGTAATTTAGTTGGGGTCCTGCAAGAGTCTTACTAGCATAGTAGATTGCATGCAACTTCTTATCTTTCTGTTGACCCGAAACGCAACCTATAGCCTGATCACTTGCATCACACATCACTTCAAACGGCAATGTCCAGTTTGGTGATGATAAAATTGGTGCTGAAATTAATGCCTCCTTTAAAGTATTGAATGCAAACATACACTTATCATCAAACACGAAGGGTACATCCTTGACTAAGAGGTTTGTAAAAGGTCTTGCAACGGAAGAATCCAGTATGACCTGAGAATCCTCACATACCTTTTATATTACTTGGTGGTGGGAGCTTCTCTATCACCTCTGTCTTTGCTTTTTTAACTTCGAACCCTTGATGTAAGATTTGTGTCCTAGCACTATCCCTTTTTGTAACATAAAATGGCATTTCTCCCAATTAAGCACTAGATGTGATTCTTCACACTTTTGAAGAAATCTATCCATATTAGTTAATCATATTTCAAAAGAGTCTCCAAAGACTGAAAGGTCATTCATGAATATCTCCATTATATATTCTATCATGTTCGTGAAGATTGACATCATGCATATTTAAAATATGGCTAGGGCATTGCAGAGTCCGAAAGGCAATCGTCTATATGCAAATGTACTATAAGGGCAAGTGATTGTAATTTTCTCCTGATCGTCAAGGTAGATAAAAATTTGATTATAGCTTGAGTATCCATCTAAGAAATAGTAGAACGAATGGTCAGCTACCCTTTCTATCATCTGGTCTATGAATGGGAGAGGAAAGTGATCCCTCTTAGTCACTGAGTTAAGCTTCTGATAATCTATGCATACTCTCCATCCTATGATTGTTCTTGTAGAAATTACTTCTCCAGTATTGCTTTCTATCATTGTCATTCCTCCCTTTTTAGGTACACATTGCACCGAGCTGACCCACTCACTAGCAGAGATGGGATAAATTATCCCTGCATCTAGGAGTTTAATGATTTTTTTTGACTACCTTCTTCATGTTAGGATTCAACCTCCGTTGACGCTCCTGCACCGTTTTACAGTCATCCTCTAAATTTATTCGGTGGCTTGGCTGCTTCTAGCTCTTTCTTTTCTGTCACGATCGTGGCCTATGTCTTTTAGCCCGAAACTCTTCAAATCTTTGTCGTTCTTCCCTATTTACCCTGCAATACTAACACACACATCAAGGCACCTAAAAAATGTAACAATTAAGCTCAAAGATTCAAACTAACCTATAAAAACCACTTAAACACACAACTAAAATAATTAACATATAAAAACACACTTAACTCTAAATTTAACACTAAATACTTAACAAATTACATCCTAAAACATCATGCAAATCGTAACTATCATCAAGCTTATAGTGTGGTCCACACGCTTAATTTGGAAAAATTTTGCATAAGTGACAAGGCAATCATTCCTCTCCTCCATTGAACAAGTCGCTTTAATCAAGTTTCTGTTCAAGAAATTTGGTTTTGGGTCATCCTACTGCAACACCACTGATTTAAAGAATGTTAAACCACAAACACAATGTATTGCTTAAATTCATGGCCTTTAAGGATTTTTCTTGTAAAGATATATGTTATGATATCTTATTATTTAATTTTGGATATTATTTGACAATTGGACTTAGTTGGATTTATGTGGGACTCTTTGAAGATAAGTTTGATACGATTTAAAATCCTAATAAAGATGAGATTTAATAGATAACCTATTTTGGGATAATGGCTATCTAAGGAAGTAAATTTTGCAGATTTGGTTTGATTATTTTCAGTTGTAATGTGGCTGGGATTTTCATGTGTTATAGATTGAGGTGTTATCATTTTTGCTGATTTTGTGGCATACGATTCTAATTTGGTTCTGTAACTTTTTATCAAGCTACGATCTCCATTTTAGTAGGGCAATAGAGGGTCGTGTGATTATGGATTGCGTGATTTTTTAGCAGCTGGGTATTCTTCAAATTTTCACCAATAATTGAGGCATATCTTACGAAACTTCTATTATGCGTGCGATGTTCCAATGATGATGCTGAAGCTTCACAACAGATTCTTTTGATGGGCAACTTCTCATTCTTTTGTTGACGAAGTTATATTGTTAGGGAAGTTTTTTTCTTTCTTAAGTGTCTTTGTTTATATTCATTGTTATTTCAATCACTTGAGTTATTTTATTTTCATCCTTTATTATTAAATACTATTGAGACAATCCTCTGTTGAGTTTAGTACGAGGTGGTCATACTATTGGGTGTGGATTACTTTCACTGGTAGTAAGGACAACGGATAGTGTCAAGGGTTGGGTGAGTCGGTTCTGTAATGCCTTGCGTAAAACTATTTTTGTATCACAGGTGAAAAATTAAGCTAGGTAAGGGTCCCATAGATGTAGGCAAGGTGTGCCGAACTGTGTTACCAAATCTCAGGTATTGATTTATTTATTTTGCATTTAATTTTTCTGTTTTTGATTGTGCTAGAAATAACCACGGCTGAATCAAAAATTTTGCAAAACTACTACATCCTTTCATATTTTCAATTGGTATCAGAGAGGGTCATCAAATCAAAACTTAATACATCAAGTTTGTGCAAATTCGTGTTTTGCAATTATGGCTATAAGAGAAGGGGCATCAATCATCAGGCGACCATTAATAGATGGTTCAAATTATCCTACATGGAAATAACATATGAGAGTATTCATTCAGGCACAAGGAACAAAATCATGAAACTTAGTTTAAATGGTTGGACACATCTAGTGATGATAGATGAAAAAAGAGAAGTAGTGCTTAAAGATGCATTTGAGTGGATAAGGGCTGAAGAAGATAGAGCGTTTGGAAATTCACAAGCTCTGCACTTCATCTTCAGTGCAATTGATAAAGGTAACTTTGCTATGATATCAACCTGTGAATCGGCGAAAGAAGCATAAGACCCTTTGCAAACTATACATGAGGGATCAAAATTTGTTATAACTTTAAAACATCAAATGTTGGCTATGAGATTTGAGGAGCTGAGGATGGATGAAAGTGAAACTATAGTAGACTTCCTTGAGAGACTACGTGATATAGAAAACCAAATACATCAACTTGGGAAGAAGTATTCAAATCTGAAACTTGTTAAGAAAAAATTGAGATCATTACCTCCTAGGTCCATATGAAAAATTGCAGCCATCGAGGAAGCTCATGATATCAATAAAATGTCGTTGGATAAGATAATTAGAATTCTTACCAACTTTCAGATGAATATTTTGAGGGATAAACGAGAGAAGAAAAAAGGATTGGCATACCAAGTTGATCACAGGTTTATATATGATAAGTTTTAATATTTTTAACCTCGATAATACCGCAAGCGCAGAGGTCATTCGCTTATTACCTAAGGTATCGATCCCATAAGGAGAAGTAATTTAATCCTAAAATCCAAGGCTTAACTCAATCTCGCAACAAATAATTAAAATAAATAGCTAAGAAAAAATTATTCAATCAGGCAAACAATCTCAAGAATTAAATTCAGAAATTGTAAACAAAATAGCAATTTGCACAAACCAATCAAGAATCAACCTAAGAATTACCAATTGAGAGAAAGGGGGTTTTAATCCGACCTTAATGAAAACCTAATTGATTATGAAATTACTAAATTACTGGATGTAGACGGTTTTAGGGTGGATTACTCTCTCTCGAGTTATAATTTTTAACCCTAATTAGATTATGGAATTGCAACCTCTCGATTCACAATTTACCTAAAACCTAAATCGGATCTGAATTTGTCCAATAACCTATTAAAAACCTATGCATGATCTGTCGTTACACAATTTTACCGGTTTGATTCAATTCTTAATTTATCAAAATATCTAACTCTCGTTAGTGCAATTTAATGATATTCACTCGGTTCACCTTCTCAGTTTGTAACCGAATTATTAAGAACAAAATTTGAATCACAATAACTCAATAAAAATGTAATAAATCAAATTTCATTAATCTCAAAGATAAAAATCCCAAAGGTTAGTATAGATATAAATCAACATTCAATAAAACCTATTTTCAACCACTATCCTAATTATATACATCAATAAAATTGAAATATAGTCAGAAAATATAAGTGGAATGGATTGATGGAGGCAGTAACAGCAAGAAACCTCCTGTTCTGGGAAGTACTTCGCATAGGCTTCTTCTCCGTGTCTCTCTATCTTCAATTCCTTCCTCAAATCTCTCGATAAGCTTTCTAGGGTTTTCAAATTTTGGCTGATGCAAAAAGATTCTCTCTTCTATTCTTTATGTTATTGAAATACCTCCTTAGGGTTTGTCTGAGGTCGAAATGGTCTAAAAAGTTCCTCGAAACTTGACTTTTTCACCTATTTTTGCATCTGCTAGATGCAGGCTACGATTGTGGCCCTGCCTGCCATGATCATGGCTAGCTTCTACCCCTTTCTGTCACGATGGTGGCCCTAGTGCAATGATTGTGGCCTAGATCAGTCCTCTTTATCACGATCATGGCCAAAGGCATGGTGGCTCATATCTCTCTATCATAATCGTAGCCTATTGTGCCATGATCATGGCCTATTGTTTCGACACAAAAGTCTCAGAAACTCCTCCGTTCTTTGCCATTGGCCTTGAAACACTAACAAAGACATCAAGCTACCTCAAAAACCTAACATTTAAACTCAAAAACTTATACTAACCTATAAAAACACTTAAACACATAAACTAACACAATTATAACCTAAACACTCCAATTAACATTAAATACATAATAAATTAAACCCTAAAACATGATGAAAATCACAACTATCAACATCCCCACATTTAAATGTTTACTTGTCTTCAAGCAAACAAAACAACAAACACACAACACACAATGCAATAATGAGGCAATGGCTTCAACTTTATGAAATAAATTTAATCTTAACATAGTCATATAAGTTATATCAAATCATTAACATGCAAAGTGTGAGTCTAGGGGCTTTGAACTAAATATAGAAATTAATCAAGACACAAGTGTTAATTTATTTATCCTTTTCAATTGCACACACATTTTAATAATTCTTTAGCCCTTCAGACTCTGTAACTGTTCCTAAGTATATTTTCATGAAAAGTCAAGCCTATTACAAGTCTAGTAGGTTTTTATTAAAAACTTTTTTTCATTTATTTATTTAAGCAAGGACTTAGTCTTTTAGTTAGAAGCAAACATTGGTGATGAATGTTGATCCAGTTACTTGACTAAGTAATTTTTATTAAACAGCTTGGTTGAAATGTCATTATATCTTTTTGACCCAAAGACACACATTTGTGATGCATGTCAATCCGGTTACTCAACTATATCACATTTTCAACTAGCTACTAGCTCCATTCATAACCCGAAGTTCAGCGGAATAGTTATTTATTTAACAACACAAATTTTTATTTTATTTTATTGCCTACCTTGTTGTTTTAGCTACACGTTTCTATGAAAAATACTAGTCAAGCTATGTAAGTTGAAAGGCCTCAAATTATGAATGAATGTGACAATCTAAAGCGTGCTAAACTTACACTAAATCCTAATTAAGTTGTATATTTATCCAAAGACCCCTAATTCACTAATTCTGTGAGCTAATGATTATTTACAACCTAATAGAATATGTTCAAAATTAAATAAATTTCAATCCATCTAAACCATTGACACATTCAAACAATTCACACAATGAAACCTAATAACTATCATACCATATGCAAAATGACATGAAAAGTAAAACACGTAACCCTCCCCATACTTGAACAACACATTGTCCTCAATATAAGAAGGGAACAAACACGAAGAATAAAATTAAGACAAGAAGAAATATAACATTAAGTTAACAAAAATTAACTAATAATAAAAATGAAGATAAAAATGAAGATTAATTTGAAAAAAGAAGGAAAAAAAGGGTTAGTCAAAATCTCATGGAGATGGAGGTGGTGATGGTATCGGAGGTGGCAATTGAATGCCCTGAGCCTCGAAATATCTATGGATTCGATAAATATTCTAACTCTGGTGTCGTTGTGTCCGAGCCATCTCCTTCATCATTCTAGTGTTCTCCTCAAGTGTTTTGTTGGTTTCGAAGATTGCCTCTATGACCTTCTTCCAACCTTGATCTTCTTCTTCCTCTTCCTCGGACTCTTCACTGGTTGAGTCATCTTACTGAGGCTTCCCTAAACTCGAGCTGGCCTAACTGGCCCTAATTTTAACATGTTTATTTTCGCTAATATCTCTCAGTTCCATATTGTGGGAATGAAGGATTTCAGCCCGCCATAAATGGTGATGGTTAGGAATTCAAGGAGATGAATAGTTAGCCCACTCCAGTCCACACCATAATATTTAGCAATGGCAGACACTATATACCCATTCCTAAATTGTTGCTTCTCTTGCAAGGAGTCACAAAAATAGCATTCAGAACATGTGTGGATGTGTATACTAGAATACTGTATACTAGAATACTGTACTCTATGCACCACAATATAAAGAGTTCCTTTGTGGAGCACTTGTTAGTTTCTATTTTTGTCAAAAACTAGCTGACATATGAATTTGTGCACCAATAAGTGTTTGTGAGACCTTATTATATTGTTATGAGCATTCTTGGCATGAATTTGTTCCATTCCAGTAAGTTCATTCCAATATCGAGAAGGATAAAAGTCATCATGTTGATCGATGATGGAGGATTCTGAGAATCCACACATATCACACATGATTTCTATGTTCAATTCATAAGCTCTTAATATCAACCTAAACCACAATTCCTTGGGGTTCTGAGGGTCATAAGTCAGTGAAGTGAAATTTTCCAATGTGAGCTCCTAATAAATAGGAAATTGAAACCATATAAATTGGGCCCACTGGATTCTTTCAGCTAGGTTTTCTACGCTCTCACGCAATTCTAGCCTATCAAGCATTTCAAATTCAAAATATTTAAAAACTACTATTTTTCTAGCATTTAAAGACTGAAAACAAATACCTTCCTCCTCTGTGTAGATCAGGAAGGGTGCATAAAAGTTTGCTGCTCTGTTTCTTCTCCCATATCCCATAACTTGATTTCGTCCTAATTGCTCCTATCTGGCTGATTGTTTAATGCGCGGCATAATTCTTAAGAATTAGGTAGAATTTGGAAGAATTTTGGAAGTTCGAAATTTTTAGAGAGATGTAAGAGTGTTTGTAGGCTTGAAGTCTAGAGAGATAAAGTGAAAATGAAAGTAAATGAAAAAAATGAAGTTAGAAATGAATATAAAGGTGGTTGGATGGTAAAATGGTAAAAAATTTTCCTTTAAAAAACGCTTCCTTCCTCGTCGACTACGATCGTGGCCTGCAGTTTTCCACCACTTCTTTATTTTTCTTCTTTTGCTCTTTTCACATTCTTTTTGTATTCACTTCTTAATTCTTTTGTGGCCTTTTAACCTACCTTTAACTAGCTTGCTCAATCATCCACTTTGTCCTGAAATCTTATTTCTTTTTGATTTATTCAAAAACAAAATAATCCTAACTATGGACTTTCAAATGTTCTAACAAAAATAAACAAAGGAAATAATTTTTCATGGTTTGCCTCCAATACAGCGCTTCTTTTAACGTCAGTAGCTCAATGTTCTTTCTTTGGAAACTTAGCCGGGATCAATTATCAGTGGCTTGCTTCCACCCTTGTCGTTCAATATCAGTTTTGTAGCCTATAAGTAAGCTAATAATTGCAACATAATCAGAAGGACGATGTTGATAACATTATTAAAACAAATTAAGTTCAATAATGTCCTTCTTTCAAGTGAACTGTCAACAAATAGGGAATAACAAAACTCTCTAAATCTTCCATTAAATCCAACAGTTTGTCCTATATGAAGGTTAGTTTTTCTCTTTCTTCCTTAATCACCTTCATCTCCTCTACTTC
>JANIIA010000006.1:15686311-15700810 GCA_027478495.1 Erythroxylum alaternifolium | reverse complement strand
TCTTAACCAATTCTTTAAATTTTATTATTATCAAAACATAGAAGGATTTAATTTGTCAACCTGCATTGGTCCAACAAGTGTCAAGGGTTAGGTGAGTTAGCTTTGTAATGCCTTGAGTGAAATTATTACTGTATCACAAGTCCAAGTAATTAAGCTTGATGAGAGCCCTGTAGACGTAAGCAAGGTGTGTCAAACTGCATTGCTAAATCTCGAGTATTGATTTAATTATTTTTCACTTAATTTTTTCTTGTTTGAGCTAAAAACAACTGTGACCAAATCATAAATTTTGTAAAACTACTACATCCTTTCGGATTTTCACTTCTTAAGTTAATATACGTATAAAGATCTAACCCATCATTTCTAGAGAGATGATTGCCTTGACTTGGTTGTTTTTAACATGGACTACTTACATTTTAACCATGTCAACGACTGTGTTTGAAATGAAAACTTTACTAAATCTAAAACGACTAGCTTTGATGGAGAGTGAGTGGTGGGAAGACTGCATAAACTACAATATCTGCAACTTCAATAGCGGCAACCTAAGTCATTGCACGTGGCCAGGCAAAGCTTGTGATGATGATGGAAGCGTTGTTGGGATTGAGAATTTTGTTATAATGATTAATATTGGAGACAAGTTCAAGAAGATGAACTTTTCTTGCTTGTAAAGCCTTGCTCATCTTAATCTTATAGGGCAAGGACTCATTGGGCAAATTCCTTCCAATATTGGAGCTCTTTCAAAGCTTACGAACTTTAACTTATCTAACAATTAACTCACGGGTATAAGGAGCTTCGTGCAAGTCGGTGACTGTTTGTAGAAGATCAAAGACGTTTGAGAGGGAAAACAACAACAGCGATTTCAAAAGTAGAAGGAAGGGGCAGTGTCTAGGGAAAACTAAATGACATAGTTTTGTTAACCTCAATTAATTAATCTAACGTGTATTAAACGATGCTGTTTGTTAGGATTTCTAGAACATATGGCAACTCAAGTCATCAAACATAACAGAGAAATTAATGTTGGGCTATAATTAAAAAAATTAAAATTTTGAGTATTTAATTTCCACTTTTTAAATTTGAGCTATAGTTGTAAAATCGAGCAAAGTTTGAGATTTTTTTAATTAACTCAAAATATATTGTTAAAAATATAGAAAAAGCTTTTAATTGATTAAGATACTTTAAATAATCAAAATAATTAAAATTAGAAGGTAGTTTAACTTGTGCATTACAAAAATTGTTATTCAGAAAAATATGTATTAAAATATGAATTTGAAAATATTACAAAAATTGTTATTCAGAAAATTATGTACTAAAATATAAATTTCAAAAGTCAAATCATATTCAAATTTTAAATTTTAATTTAATTTAAAATTATTGAAATATCAATTCAACGATAGAAATTTTTATTTGATTATAATTTAACACCCTTAATCTTATTGTTAAATTGATTGACGTCCCATTTAACAAGTAAATATACAAATGAGGTAGGAAAATAAAAAATATTTTACAACTAAAATAAGGAAGATGGTTAATAAAAAATTTTCAATTATTTCATTCTATCTTAGCGAACTCTTTTTTTAATATTTCTCTATACTTAGGCTTCTCTACTTTCTTCCCACTAATGGGGTAGTTAGTTCACATAGAGAAATGATAATAGAAATGAGAATGAATATAGTGAAAAATGAGAATAGATATAATTATTACAATTATGATGAGTGGTTAAGAGGAAGGAATGATTACCATTACTATTAATAATGATTGGTTTGTTAAAAATATTGACAAATAAAAATTTGTTTAATTTTTGTTTCACATCAAATTTTAATATATTTTAATTAAGTATATTTAGTTGCTGAAAAGAGAAAATAAATAAATAATTAATTGTATAATTAATTAATTATTATATTTCAATTAATTAATTATTTGTATTTTAATAAATTATATTGAATTAATTACTTAAGTATATTTTAATTAATTATAATTAATTAATTATATTTAATTAAAAAAGAAGTAAATCACAGATGTGTGTTGTCACGGGAGTGACAAAGATTATTACGCCTGTGACACTTGTTCCTGATCAAGAATAAAACTTATTCTTCTCATATTTCGGGAGTATGGAGTATTCCCCGAAAATCAGATATGAAAACAGTGTACCTATAATCATAATATGAAATTAATCTCCTATTATTCATTCTATACCCATTAATTCATTCTCAAACCCATGGACCAAACACTTCCTTAACTCTTTCATTCAAAGTTTGAATCATTCAAATTCTCAAATCTCCACTAAAACCCTAATTTCAAAATTATAAATTCTGAATTTATTCTACCAACTCTAAAACCCTAATTTCAAAATCATAAACCAACTCTCCTTTACACGCACTCTCTCTATGTATTTCTCTCTCATTGTCTCTCTTTTTATGCATTGGCATCTTTTATTAGCCTTTTAGGAGGTAGTCGAGTAGGTAGAGTAGGAGAGTATGGAATCAAAAAATCCTGTGTTTGAATCTCCTATCTACACTCTTTCGATCAAACCTGTCGTACAGGGCTTACCTAATGCGAAATACCCAATTGGCATGATTTGTCGGCTATTGCACCAATCTAGAAGTTTACCCGATACGCATCCAAAGGATAGCAACTACTGGTTTCTCCTTTCAAAAAAAATATCTTTTATTGATTTAACTTTGTGAATTTCTTGCAAGTTTGCTTTTGAAGACGTTGAATAGGTTGCTACAATTGACTTATGGGTATAATTGTTTGACCTCTATAAACCCTTTTTTTAAAATTCATGAAGTGAATAAGTTTGTGTAAGTTACTCTTTGCTCTTTCTTTTCTAACAATTAAGGGATTATTTGGTTTTAATTTTTAGTTTTCTAATTTTAGTTTCTGTTTTCTAGATAAAGGAAATCTATTTAATTATTAATGTTAACAAAGTTATATTTTTTATTATTGATAATAATTAAATATTAAATAAAAGATTTATAATATATTATGTATGAAGCATTATATTTCTTTCCCTTTTAAATTTGCTATATTTTCATACACATCTACTTAGAATTGTTCTCTGTTTACAAAAAGTAGACATAGATAATTATCTCATTAAGTGTGCTTTCAATTTTTATTTTTAAATTATTTTTATTTAGTTATTTTTGACGTGAATAAATTTATCTTATGTGATATGTTACGTTAACCAAATGAAAAGTAGGAGCTAGATATAAATTATATTAACAACACTTTAGAATTTCTCAATTTGAATAAAATTTAATACTTAAAATATAATTTGTCCGGTTCAAAACAGCCAATAATTCCTTCGTACCTGGTCATTTCCACACTGTACCCACAGGTCTCGACAATTCTACCTGGTCACTCAACTTTCTTATTTTAACCCATGACAATGTCTCTTTGCACTTGTCATTCCGATCCCGCAAGTCTCGTACCAAAAACGAGACCATATGGCAACGAAGTAGATGATAAACACTTGAAACAATTGCTCATAAATTATTCTTTCAAGATTCCTTGACCTTAATGTGGCTTAAGCCTGCAACTGAACAGCCTATAAATTAACGTTCCCTCTCCCGGGTCTTCACGTGAAAACAAGCTCTGTTCAGAGCCTTCAGAAACCGGCCAGATATAGAAAGCAACAAATTGAAAATGGCAAATGGCGGTTTTGCCGTTGAGGACAGGTCCGCAGCTGGCTTCAGCGGAAAGATAACAGCTTCAGTGGTGATCACTTGTATAGTTGCAGCATCTAGCGGCCTCATTTTTGGCTATGACATAGGCATTTCAGGTAAAATATTATGCTTTTATTATCTTCAAATCTTCAAAATATTAAAACAAGAGTTCGTGTGGACTACTTTGGCTATTATCCTCCGACTTCTGTTACACAGCAAAGGAAACGTTTTGTGAACTCCATGCCTGATCTTGATGCTTAACAACATGGTTCATCAACCAGCTAGCATTATATTAAGTGCAAAAAAGATGGCACAGAACCTCTATAACACCAGTAGGGAGGCTTTAATTACTGGAGCCAACTCAGAGATCAAAACATTTAATGCTTATAATGGTTGAAAGGAAGTCATCGCTTGTTTTGATGTTGGATACGTACCCTAATTAGCGACACAAGAACTGTGTGTTTTCCACGGTAGCTGACCGTTCTCTTTATAATTTGAACAATCAACACTACATGCAGGGGGTGTCACAACCATGATACCATTCCTGGAAAAGTTCTTCCCATCAATACTCAGGAAGGCAGCGATGGCCAAAACAAACATATATTGCATATATGATAGCCAGGTTCTGACAGCCTTCACATCGTCACTTTATATAGCAGGGTTAGCTGCATCACTGGTAGCTAGCCGTCTTACTGCAGCAGTTGGCAGGAAAAACACTATTGTGCTTGGTGGCTGCACTTTCTTTCTTGGTACTGTTCTCAACAGCGCGGCAGCCAACATCACCATGCTCATCCTTGGTCGTGTATTGCTTGGTTTTGGGGTTGGTTTCACCAACCAGGTTAGTGGTGCTTGATTTCCCTTGCTTGGTAGAACAAGATCTTTTTTGATACTAATATCCAACTAAATTTACCATGCAGGCAACTCCACTTTACCTTTCAGAGATAGCACCACCCAAGTGGCGTGGAGCATTTGGTACAGGATTTCAATTTTTCATTGGCATCGGAGTGGTGGCTTCCAATTGCATAAATTTTGGAACTGCCAAGCTCAGCTGGGGTTGGCGTCTATCCCTTGGCCTAGCTGTGGTACCTTCTGTTCTAATGACAATAGGTTCGCTCCTCATCACAGACACGCCTAGTAGCTTGGTCGAACGAGGCAAGACTGAGCAAGCCCGACAAGCGTTGATTAAAGTCCGAGGAACCAACGAAAACACAGATGCTGAATTTGCCGATCTTATCAAAGCTACTGAAGTCAACAAAGCTGCTCAGAAAGAACCATTCATGACAATACTGGAGAGACAATACAGGCCACACCTAGTAATGGCAATTGCGATACCTTTCTTCCAACAAGTAACGGGGATAAACATAATTGCATTCTATGCACCAATTCTTTTTCAATCAGTTGGATTTGGAAATGATTCGGCTTTGATAGCAGCAATTATTCTGGGATTAGTTAATCTTTTTTCTATTCTCTGTTCAACGGCTATGGTTGACCGATATGGGCGAAGATTTTTGTTCATTACTGGTGGAATTCTAATGTTCATATGTCAGGTAAGAAATTGGCGTCAATTGTTATTTGTCTGTTGCTTGAATGTCTAAATAGCTTGTAAACGTTGTATTATGTTGAAGGTTACGGTGGCTATTGTCCTAGCTGCTACAACAGGCGTTTCAGGCAACAAGCAAATCTCCAAGGGATACGCAGCACTAGTCCTGGTACTTATGTGTGTCTATGCAGCTGGTTTTGGTTGGTCATGGGGTCCTCTGAGTTGGCTCATTCCAAGTGAAATCTTCCCTATTAAAGTTCGACCTACTGGACAAAGCATAAGTATCGCTGTAAATTTTGCAACCACATTTGTGCTGTCACAGACTTTCTTGACCATGCTTTGTCACTTCAAATTTAGCACATTTCTGTTCTATGGAGGTTGGATCGCCGTGATGACAATTTTCGTAGTTGTTTTCTTGCCCGAGACCAAAGGAATTCCTTTGGACTCCATGCATGCGGTTTGGGAGGAACACTGGTATTGGCGACGATTTGTTGGGGCAAAGCCCAAGACCAATCTTGGCTGAACAATTCTTCTGTAAATTGTCTACCAAAATAAATAAATCTATTTATTATCTTAGATATATGCTTGTATAGAAAGATAAACCATCTCTAGTTTTCACCCAACCAGACCTACTGAATTTGTGATATTTTTGGGGTTTTTTCAATTGGAACTTTTTTGCTCTTGAAATCAAATAGCATTTGTGATTGTGAGATCGTGAATGGTTGGAAATTGGGTGGATTTGGTGAATTGTTGGAACTTGGAATTAAATTGTTGTGAATGCTTGAATTGGAAATTTGGAATTGAATAAAATGCACGTAGTGTTTTGTTTATCTATTGGATTGGAGTATTTTGTTGATCTATTTGGAAGTTCATAAGTCACGTCGAACTAGAAGGGTGAAGAGCTAGGCGTTTGGATTAGTTTATTACAATTACAAACTAAATTATAAATAAATTAGATAACAAATTAAATCAAATTAAGCCTATCTATATAATTTCTATTTCATTTGAATTATTTGGGTTGGTTTAAATGTTTAAAAATAAAAAATGTTAAACAATATTCAACCTTTTTAAAGATTGAATGCAACATTTATAACATCTTTAAAACACATATGAAAATATTTTATACATCAATAGTAAGAAATTTGCAATTATTTTGACTCAATTTTGAATCCTTACTTAAAATATCTTTGTTTAACCAAAAAAGACCTGACTATAAAAAAAAAAAAAACTATAAGTTTAATGATAATTACATATTATTAAAATTATTTTCAAAGAAATAATAATTAGCACAATTTGTAGCAAGTACATTATAAATTATAATTCAAGGTAGTTTTTTAACCCCTTATGCATTGTTTTCCTAGGTTTAATTTATTTTATATTAACTAAAATTTTGATGAATAAATATAAAATAGCCGAATTGTTAGTTTTTGACTTATTGATGAATTTTGTTGGATGAAATTGAATTGTTTATGATGTAATCATACAAAATGAGTGATATTATATAAAATGGATATACGTATTGTGTAATTATGTATGTTGAATACTTGAATTATTAGTTTATGACTTATTGATAAATTGTGTTGGATGAAATTAAATTGTGTATAATATAATCAAACAAAATGAGTTACATTACACAAGATAGATATGCGTATTGTTTAATTGTGTATATTGAATATTTGAATTGTTTGCTTTTGATTTATTGATGAATTATGTTGGATAAAATTGAATTGTGTTGGATGGAATTGAATTGTGTATGATGTAATAATACAAAATGAGTTATATTACATGAGATGACATGCATATTATATAATTGTGTATGTTGAAAATTTGAATTGTTAGTTTTTGACTTATTGATGAGTTGTATTAGATAAAATTTAATTACGTTGAATGAAATTGAATTGTGTATGATGTAATCATACAAAATGAGTTATATTATATAAAATGGACATATGTATTGTGTAATGAAATTATTTATTTTGATATATTTCTACATTTACTTTTATAGATAAATGGAATGAAGTTCAAGACTTCTAGTACTCCTGAACATTTAACCGCTTAAAGAAGATACAATAATCCAACTTGGGTTCATGTTGCATTGGTCCCTAGTATGAGTAATCATACTATTTTGCTTGTTTTGTAATAAGCATTTGAAATGTGGAGAAATCACCCGATCAAAGAAACATTTAGCTGGTGTTAAAGGAGATGTGAAACCCAGTAAAAAGGTAAGGCATAATGTGAAGTGACAAATGAAAATTTTGCTTGAAGAATATCAACACAAGAAAGATAGAAAGGAGAGATTGAATTATGAAATTAGTAGTGAAAGTTCATTTGTTAGTATTTATGATGATAGTGGAAATGTCGAAGGTAGTAGTGGTAATGGTGTTGTTCTTTCCTAGCAAGAAGTGGATGTTACATCTGGATTTGATGTTAAGAAAAGAAGAAGGTAGATGATTAACTTTTTTACACCATGAACAACTCTTGAAGCCCGGCCTTCAATTCGTAATGTCATGCAATCAAGAGATGCAGCTCGCAATGTTGATATGACAATGGCTAGATGGTGGTATAATATAGGGGCATCATTTAATGCTTCCCAATCTTATTATTATCAGCATACGGTGGATGTTATAGCCTCTTACGATCCAAGATACAAAGCTCTTTTTATTGGTCACTACAGAGATAAACTTTTAAGTTGCTTAGTTTCCAAAATTAAAAGTTATTTGGGAGAAAGAAAAATGGATTTGGCTACTTATAGGTGTTCACTCATGTGTGATGGTTGGACAAATAGGAGACACGAGTCTATTATTAATTTTTAATTTATTCTCTAAATGGCTCAATGTTTTTGAATTCTATTGATGCTTCTAGCCTTATTAGGAATATCGATACTTTATTTGAGATATTCGATGAAGTTGTGAATGAAGTAGAGCTAGAAAATAATGTTCAGTTTATTATTGACAATGATTCTGCTTATAAAGCGACAAGAAGAAGATTACAAAATAAGTATAATTCTTTTTTCTGGACTCCTTATGTTGCACATTGCATTGACTTAATGTTGGAAAACATAAGGGAAGCTAGGTATTTTCTTATTATTCATGAGAATGTTCAGAAAGTCAAAAAGTTGTCTAAGTTTATTTATAATCGTGCATAAGGATGTCAATAGGCTGGGCCGGGCCTAGGCTGCTGTTGACGTAGCCCATCTATAAGTCAGTCGAGCCACGGGTGAGCCAGGTCAAGTCAGCCCGTCATTTATTTTTTAAAATAAAAATGTTCAAAACGATGTCGTTTTGAAAATAATCGACAAGTCACGGGCTCGGTCAACACAGGCCAAAAGTGGGTCGGGCCAGGTCACTTTTGACATACCTAATCGTGTATAGGTGTTGAATTTAATGAAAAAGAAATTTATCAATGGTAGGAATTTGTGTCGTCTTACTATAACAAGATATGTAACGAATTTCTTATTACTTTAGTGTTTTGTTATGATGAAGAAAGAGTTGAGACAGATGTTTACGCATGATAAGTGTGTTGCATCTCAGCATGCTAGATCTAATGGTAGATTGGAGGTTTCCATAATTATACTGAAAGATAGTGAATTTTTGTTACAATGTCAATTCGTTATCTGAGTTTGTGAGCTTTTGATGAGGGTGCTTTGTTTGGTTGATAGTGATGAAAAAGCAACAATGAGTTATTTTTTTGATGTCATGGAGAGGGCGAAGAAAACAATCAAGGCCAATATGAAAATAGGTCTTCTTTGTACCCACTTTATATTGCAGTCATCAATGAAAGATCGGAAAGAAAACTTTCTTCTTCGTTATTTGCAACTGGGGCATTTTTAAATCCTATTGTCTATTTCAGACTAGATGTTACAAAGAAAGATGAAGTTAATAGGGGAATGCTATTAACTATTACAACAATTGTTACCCATGACAAAATGCAAGATATCCTAAGCTCACAAATAGAGCTTTATAAGCTATATTATGGGGATTTTAGGATATCAATTGCTATTCAACAAAGAGCAAAACTTTCTTCAAGTATTAGCTTTTTCCTTTTTCTTACCTGTTAAAAATTAATTATCACTTTATTTTGTTTATAATGCTACTTTTGTTGTCTTACAACTTATATTTTCTTGGTGGAATCAATTTGGAATTGGTATTCCATAATTTCAAAGGTTTACAATTCGAATTTTCAGTTAATGTGTTAGTACAACAGGTTGTGAAAGTAACTGGAGTATATTTGAATTGATCCATTCCAAAAAACGGAATAGATTGGAGTATAAGAGATTGAATAACTTGTTGTTCTTCAATCGTTACAATTTAAAGCTTCAGGAAAGATATGTTATTATCATTATTAATTTAGATATAATTTCTTATAATTTTTTAACAATAGAATTTTATTGTTTACTAAGATTCTTAATGGTACAAATAGTTCAATAGATCCAATATGCATTGATAATGTCGACTTTTTGGTGGATTGGGTTTATGAGAAACTGGATTTTGTATATGTGAATGACATGAAAGATAATGTTAGATGATAAAGTATTGACATGTCATTTGGTGCATTGTATTTAAATGATGATGATGATGAGACTTCTCTTATTGATGAGAATTTTGTACCAAATGATAATTGGGGTCAGTACAGTTATAACAGATATCCTCTCGTAGACGATTAAATGAAATTCCAAGTAGGCCAATAGATACAATGGGAGATGAAAATCACACACCAAGGAATGTTACCTAATACGGATGCCAGATGCATTAATTAAGGCTATGTTTAGTTAGGTGGTTATTAATAGAATGAAATGGAATGTAATATTATTCCATCATTTGGGACGAAGGTTTATAATGAAATGGAATGGAATATGATGGAAGGGAGGGTTTTACATTACATCCTATTCTATCATAAACAGTAAAAATAAGTTATCTCTGATTTGGAGGATTTAGGATACATGGAATGTAAAATGATAAACAACATTTTACTATATTATATTATAAACCCTTCTTTCAAACAATATTTCACTATATTATATTATGAACTCTTTCATTCTTTCCAAGCAACAATTTTCTAATATTATATCCATTTATATTTTATTCCATTATAAACTACTTGAATTCATTTCATTCCATTAAATACCTTACTTAAGGCAATTTTGTATGAAAATCATTTTGCTTGCTTATTTGCCGCAATGCTAAAAGAAAAAAAAGAAGAAGCTAATTTCCACATATTCCCATTTTCCTCCCACAATCCAAGCAGAAATCCGTTGCTTTGGACTAAATTTTTTTCTCTCTGTTTTCTTAACTTCTTTCGTGCTCTATAATTGGAGCATATTTTGAATAAAGCATCCACAGGTTCGCCGCATTCTCCTTTTCAAAGCTAAGTTAAGGGCCTTTTAAAAATATAATTTGATAAACAAACAAAATTAGTTTAAGCATCTATACCGGAACAGCAAAAATCAATTAATGCATATTTCAATGGATCAAACCGAAATTGTACCAATTTTTTTTTTAATGGAAAATAAGAATGCATGAACAATAAATTACATAAAAACACATTATCTACGGATTCAAAAATCATGACACTTCATTATGCTTACGACAATTTCTAACTATCCTACAAAAAGAATTGATCAATATAAGTCAAATCGTTATATTTTAGATTTTTACACAAATTTATGAGCAAAATGGAAATAATAAAATGTTTGAGTGGTTCAATTATTATATAATCTAGTTTAGAGATGTAAGACGAACTAGATTCAAATAGTTTGACTCTCTATTTTAAAATAATATTACTTTAAAAAATAAGCATATAACTAATACTATATTATTTGAGAAAAATTTTTAAAAATGTTATCATTTTGAACTATTTGATCAGGTTTAAGTCGCATGACTTAAACTCGACTTAATCTTAGATTGGGTCAATCAAGCCTGTTGAGTTTATTGACAACAAATAATACTCCCTTCTACCACAAAACCTAAAAATATTATCATCTTCTAGATTTAGGAGATTTTGAAATAGTACCCAACAAAGTTTAGAAATAACTCAACATTACATATAATAATTGTAACGCCAATTTCTTTTTCCTCGCTTGCTTGTCAAAGAACATGCCATTGACACAAAGCGGAAATTAGAAAACTAAGTTCAAATTGAGTATGTATTAAAAACAAAGAAGGATATTATAATGTTTTACCAACTTAAATAAATGCCTCGAAATGTCTCCTGGAATGAATGAGTGACTTTTCTTTAATGAGGGAAAAATAAATTGAGAGAATATGGAAGATTCGATTTTAGAAATAGAACAAAGAATGCTCAATGATTTTTTCAATTAGAGGAAATGGGATATTTTATATGATAGAATAAACAGTCGTCATTAAAGACATGAAATCAACGGTCAATGTTTTCCCAGAAATACCTAGATCAATTGGATAAAAAGCAGCTTTTGGAAATAAACTATGTCATATCTTCTTTTCGTACTATACAACACAAACGTTATATAAATCATGATGTAAGGAGAGACCATAGTGTTTATGACAACGTTTTGTTCCAAACAAACCCAAAATATCAAGAGGTGAACACTAAACAATGTTATTCAAGAGTTGCAAGACACATGGTAGCTCTAGATTGGTTCTTGAGGAGTGGCACGAATGGCTAAATTTTGTGTCCAAGAAAAAATTGAAATTTAAATGACTATGAGCCCTTAGATCATAGGTTCACTGAGAGGCTTGTCATTTTTAGCATTGCATTTTACCTTTGCCCCTTTCTTTTGCTTTTGCATCATATTTCTATGCATGACCCTTTCATCGTTTTAACCCTTCTTTTTGTGTTGCTTCGATGTTTTACTTTGTCGTTTGATGATGTTTCTTCTAATGTCATTTTGTTATTCCTCGTCATTGTTAGTGTTTAGGTTCCTGAGTTTTGTTTATCCTTAAAACCAGTTATAGACTGTTGTTTTCGAACATTTTAATTTTAAATTAAAAAATCTCTTTGTTTTCTATTTTTTGCAGTACAGTCCTCTCTCACTAACTCATTTTTATCCCTTCTCAACTAAATTTTCCTAAAGTTGCAAAGGTAATGCCTAAAAAGCCAAACCATTCTATAGCCAGATTTAAAAAATAATTAAATGTAAGTTAATTAAAACAAAAGCCTAATGCATAAAACTAAAGCAATTAAAATACATGTAATGGCAAATGTGATACTAGAAACTAAAAGTATATATTTATTTTCTTCTCTCTCACTCTCTCTTCATTTGTTTTTCTTTAATTGTTGGAAAAAAAATATAATTATAAGAAAACATGCAATACAAAATTAAGTGTCTATACACAAATGAAGTACTATTTTACAATATCAAATTTACAACACTATGATGATAATGTTGAATAATGACACTTATTCAATAAATTGTAGTGATAAAATAGAGATATAAATAAGTTGGATGACTTTAATGACACACGAATGTGTTATTTTCTTTGCAACAAAATTATTTTTGTTGACTTTTAAAATTTAAACTTTTATTATGTTGACAAAATTATGCTTCCTGACAATTTAAATTTAATATTCCAACATGATTATTGAGTTTTAAAATCTTAACAACACATTAATTTTAAATTTATGAATTTGTCCATATTAAAATTCAACTTATCAATTACGTTCTTGAAAATTCAAATTTAGATTTTACAATATTGAAATTCAAATTTATCAAGATTAGTGAACCTAATATTATTGTCATTGAGATATAGAACATACCGTAATTACGAAGAGATTGACTTAGAGAATGCCAATGAAAAGGTACTAATATGAATGAATTTTGCTATATTTTTATATGTTATTTCATTTGAATTCGTCCTATTGATTTTACATGTAGATTTAATGATAGAATACAAATACAAAATTAAAGCATGAAGTTTTGAAGCCATTAAGAGCTAGGAAGGTTGTCCATAATGCAGCCAACAAAGTAAAAAAATTGGAGAAGCATCAAAGAGGCTGGCTGTACAAAACGACAGCGCATGAAGAGAAACCCATCACCAAAACGACAGAAGGTGGAGAGCGACATCCTATAGAAACGCAGACGTTTCATAAGGCTGGAGGGTTAAGTGGAAAGAGGTGTGCACAATAGCTGTAGACCAAAAACACGAACCTTAATTCATCAAATCAAGCTACAGTGAAGGGCAGCAATAGAGAGGAGTGGCGATAGAGAAATAGAGAAGAGAAAATCAGTGGCGTGAAAGAGAGAACAAAAAGAGAAGAGTGAATAGTAGCTTGGGACATTAAACTTAAATTGTCAAATCAGTGAATAGTGGTGAAATAGAAGAGAGCAAAAGCTTGCAGCAGAGGGAAAGCATTTAGAGGTTTTTTTGCTAAGGTATTTTGTAGGGGCTGAAACTTTTTCTTGGAAGTAGAAGGCTAGAAGTTCTGACACTGGTTCGGAGGTGACATCAACGCTGACGACGCGGGTTAAGCATTTTTTAATTACTTTGTTGTTTCTTTCTCTCATTAAGAATTGATTATGTTATCTTGTGTTTATTCGAATTGGTATTGAATGATAACGATTTTAATGCTCTATTGAATTATTTTTCATGAAAACTCACTGCTAGAATTGAATACAATACGCAATCGTTGTATTCCCGATCCATGTGTAGCGATTAATGATTCAAAATCATTATAGATAACATAACATAGGTTACATAATTCGAACTTGTGTGATTATTGCCTAGATTGATCTATTTTTCGTATTAATAATGCGGTTTTCCAAATAAACTTAGAGAGTTTATTCTAGGTTTCCTGATAGTTAATGTAACACCCCACTCCTGCAAGACCCAAACCCGACATCGATGGTGATATCTGAGTTCGTGCCTCGTGAGGGTGGCATGTTATAGCACTCGATCATTTAAATTTCAGTACAAATTTTTTTTATTTTTAAAACCACAACATAAAGTTCAAAAATTGATAACTAAATCGGGCCCAGTCTATTCGCAAACTTTTTCAAACATAACAATATAATCAACAGAATTTTCAATATCCATTTGGGCCCATTACAAATACAAAACTTTTCAAATTCCAAAAATTATTACATACCGTAATATGAAATTACAAATGCTACAAAAATTTGCGGAACATACATTTCAATATAAAATAAAGAAATACAAGGCAGACGTGTACTGATCCCAACCTCTTCTTTTACTCACATGCAATAGATATACTCCTGCTGCCTAACGGGGTATTCTTCTGAGTACTAAAAAATAATTGCAAATTTTGGGTGAGTTTTGCGAACTCAATGAGTGACCATCATCGATGGCTCACCCAGTCACATAA
>JANIIA010000006.1:15648924-15686211 GCA_027478495.1 Erythroxylum alaternifolium | reverse complement strand
AAGCACTCAAATCACATTTTTCATAACAATCACCTTTATTAACAAAAATACCGGGAAATGTCATAAATGCATGTACATTCATTTTCATGTGCAAAATGTACTATTCACATGTATGCGGATGCTAGATTATGCATGAACATATAAAGGCATTTCTAAACGCCCATGGACTACTCAAAATTACTATTCTACCCTTCCCATCGGTGATGGTATGTTACAGTTAAGGTTAATTAACGAACGCTTCATGATTAACTAGGATCTAAGGAAAATTTGAGGTTAACAGAGCTTGTTGTTAACCTACGACCAATAATTGCTAGGAGAGATAAAAGAACAACAAATCAATGAATTATGCTTAATTAGGGTGTAGGTTGAGATTGAACCAAAGAACTGGATCCCTACCAAATTCTCCAATTTTATCATTTTTTACATGTTTCCTTTAATTTGTTTTCATTACGTTTATTTTATTTTATTTTCTTATTAAATCCAAAAACCCCCCATTACCTAATCATCAATTAATTTCATTTCATAAGCTAACCGAACACTCCCTGTGGGATCGACCTAGACTCATTACTGCAACAATAGTAGTCTAGTTATTTAATTTTGACTAGTGTTACGATGTGCTAGTCAATTTTGGCGCCGTTGCTAGGAAATGCGATGTTTAGTTTTTGTTTGTGATTCTAATTGGTGTTTCTTATATATTTGTTCATAGTTGATTTCTTTTCAGTTATTTCATGATCTTTTCATTTTTTTTGTTTCGAGTTTATGATTACATTTTTTTGATATGGATGGAAGTAATTTTTTCTTTAATTCATATTCTAAATACTATAGCAATGTTTGGACTGATCAAGCTAACTTTTGTTATGGATGGGATAATCAGCCGAATTACTTCCATGATAGTTTGTAGGCAGTACAACAATTTTCGTACATACTAGAAGCTTCCTATCAAGACTCAAGTATATCCTTGGAAGAATAAGTTAATTTGTATGTTGCTAACAAGTTGCAATTCTAGCAGGAAACAAGTTCTAGAATCCAGAATTTGACAAGCCAGGCAGATCAATGGATGGAAGCAATCAACCGCCTAGCATTACAAAGCAAAGAGATGCAACCATATCAACCTGAGGAGTACCCAATAGATATTACAGAAACTTTACAAAGTGAAGAGGAGCTTGAGAATTTTGAGGTCAACCTTCAATGAATTGCTTGTGTAAAAGAAGTTGAGGAGGAGCTCGAAGAAAAAAAAGATACATTTTAGCTCGGCGGTAAAAACTGAGTTTATAATTATTGTTGAGACTGAATTTTTACCTTTACCTAGCAAGTTAAAGGAATTAAATGAGAAGAAAAAGGCACAAAAATGTTTGAAATATTTCCAAAGTTTATGAACTCAGTTGAGATTGGGAATCTGAGGATACGGAAGACACTGAATAGGGATGATGATCAACTACAACCCTATTTGGAACAACCTCGAGTGGAATTGGCACTAACTGTAATACCAGAAGATTATAATTTTGTCATGTGAGGAGAAGAAGGAGTTGAGCTAGCAAGCCTAAACAAAGGCGCTTTTTGGGAGGTAACCTAAAGGAAGTAAATTTCTTTGTTTTTAAATTTTCACATTTCTTTTTATATGTATGTGTGTTCATTGTTGGTTTACTTTTTTTTTTGCTTGTTTTTAAGTTTTCAATCAAAATGAGAGAAATAATAAAGTAAACAAAGAAACACGTTCTCATTTTCTATTGCTTCTAGGATTATTTAATCATGATTAGAGAATGAATTGACTAGAGAATATGATAGCAACTTTAGTATGTACTTTTGCTCTTGTGATTGGTTGATGTGCATTATTTGTAAAAGAATAGTGACTAGTGGTAGACAAAGTTAGTGAGATTTTGAGCCTTATTAGACTGAAACATCCATATTAGTCTCATTGTCTTTTGATAATGGGTGACCTTCATGATATGTACATCCTAATTTTGCGTTGAATTTCTATTCGAGACCGCATTTTTATCACATGCATTAACATGGATATGATTAGGCATTCTTTTTTTTTCATAAACTACATTAGCCAAATAACCTATCCCATTGACAAGATTTTTCCCTTGATAAACCCCTTTGAGCTTTATATTTTTTTTTTGAACTAACCACAATACATGCTTTATACTTACCTAAATGTCTTACCCAAGCCATAAGCTAGTGGAACATTTGTGATTATTGAGTTTGTGGATGTACAAAATTCTAAGTGTGGGGGTGTCCATACGTATTGGTTTGTTATGATGTTGGGATGTTTTGTCATTGAAATTTCTATGTTGATGTAGTTTATTTTAATTTTTATAAGGAAAAAGGAAAGAAAAAGAAAAATAAAGAAAGAAAGAAAAAGAAAAATTTTAAAAATAAATTTATCAAGGAAGAAGTGCATAAGAGTTTGCAAAGTTCTTTATAATTAATGCATCTTCCTAGAGTTATACTGAATGTGTTATTTGAATATGTTGAATATAAGGTAGATGTTGGCTTGAAAGGTTAACTCTTGTGATTTCAATTTATTATTGGATATAAATTGTATGAGTGATTCTTTCGGATTGGTGTATGCTTCATGTGGTTGGTCTATGAGAGTTGAATGGGGCTGTGAAATATACATGTTGCATTCTTCATAGCTGACGGTACCTAGTTTTTGATGATTGTTACTTTGTTTCACTAGCTTAATAGCTTTCATGTTACTTGACCTAAATACATCTCACCTTACCTTTGCCCACATTATAACCTTGAAAAGTCCTTTGATCCACAATTTTGCATGTGAATTCTAGTGGTGGAGAAATGAAATGATATGCAAAATTGTGGATTGTCATGATCATGAATGGTGCTGAGTGTTCCCGTTGAAATATTTTAGTTAAACAAATTTTTCGAGTCTACCATTAGATTGCTCAGTTTTTAAAGGTATTGAATGTTGATTGATCATGAGTAAAAACTTGGAATGTTGAATTCTTTCTATGATTTTTGAAAGTCATTTATTTTGATTATGATTATATAGTCTTGTAAAATATGGGAATTGAGTTAATGTTTCGGGTCTTTGAGCTTAATTTCCATGTTTTGCTCGATGAAAGCCAAAAGCTAAGTGTGAGGGTATTTGAAGTGAATGAAATTTGCTATATTTTTATATGTTATTTCATTTGAATTCATTCATATTTTTTATGTTTAATTGCTCATTTTCCTTTCCTATTGATTTTACATGTAGATTGAATGATGGAATACAAATACAAAATTAAAGCATGAAGTTTTGAAGCCATTAGGAGCTAGGAAAGGTGTCCATAATGAAGCCAACAAAGTAAAAAAATTAGAGAAGCATCAAAGAGGCTAGCTGTCTAAAATGATAACGCATGAAGAGAAACCCAGCACCAAAATGACAGAAGGTGGAAAAGAAAACACAGACCACATCTGCATTTCATGCAAACATCCTGCAAAAACGCAGACAACGCAGATGTTTGTGGAAATGCAGACATTTCATAAGGTTAGAGGGTTAAGTGGAAAGAGGCATGTACAGTAGCTGTGGACCAAAAACACCAACCTTAATTTGTCAAATCAAGCTATAGTGCAGGGTGACAGTAGAGAGGACTGGCGATAGAGAAATAGAGAAGAGAAAAACAATGGCATAAAAGAGAGAACAAAAAGGGAAGAGTGAATGCTAGCTTGGGACTTCAAACTAAATTGTCAAATTATTGAATATTGAGTGAAATAGAAGAGGGCAGAAGCTTGCAGCAGACGGAGAGCATTTAGGTGTTTTCATCTGGGGTATTTTTGTAGGGGATGAAGGTTTTTCTTGGAAGACCCATGGAAGGCTAGAAATCCAGACACCGATTCGGAGGTGATATTGACATTGACCACCCAGGTTAAGCATTTTTACTATTTTTTTGTTTCTTTCTCTCATTAAGAATTGATTACGTTATCTTATGTTTATTGGATTGGGTATTAAATGATGATGATTTTAATGCTCTATTGAATCATTTTTCATGAAAACCCATTGCTAGAATTGAATACAATACGTAATCATTGTATTCCTGATTATGGTTCTGAATCATTATAGATAAAATAACATAGGTTAAATAATCCAAGCTTATGTGATTATTGCATAGATTCGTCTATTTTTTGGTTCATAATGCGGTTGTCTGAATAAACTTAAAGAGCTTATTCTAGGCTTCTCGATAGCTGTTGTTAATTAATGAGCGCTTCGTGATTAACTAGGATCTAAGAAAAATTAACTAGGATCTAAGAAAAAATTGAGGTTAATAGAGTTTATTGTTAATCTACGACCAATAATTGCTAAGAGAGATAAAAGAACAACAAATCAATGAATTATGCTTAATTAGAGTGTAGGTCAAGATCGAACCAAAGAACCGGATCTGTTTCGAATTCCCCAATTTTATCATTTTTCACATGTTTTCTTTAATTTTTTTCATTAGGTTTATTTTATTTTTTCTTATTAAATCCAAATCCCCCCATTACCTAAATGTCAATTAATTTCATTTCATAAGCTAACCAAACAATCCTTGTAGGATCGACCTAGACTCACCACTGCTACAGTAGTAGTCTAGTTATTTTATTTTGAATAGTGTTACGATGCGTCGGTCAGGTACTTAAGGAAATCATGTGGATGTGTTTAAAATTTAAGGGAGTTCCTATGACTTATATACAAGTTATTACGGATATATGTGAAGATGTAAAGATTAGAGTAAAGAAGATAAAAGGCATTATTCTATCGATATCGGGCTCCACTAAGGCTCTTTGTCTTTTCTGTTTGTGGTAGTGATAGATGAGCTCACAAATAATATCTAAGGGCATCACGTTGGTGTATGTTAATTTTTCTAATGACATTGTTTTTGTGAATAAGACCAAAAAAGGGTGTTAATGTTAAGTTAAAATTTTGAAGGGGTACTTTAGAATCAAAGGGCTTTAAATTAAGTAGGACTAAGATTAAGTAATTAAAGTATAACTTTTCGAGCCATAGAGTGGCTTCCAACGTAAAGGTGAAGACTGGTTCAGAAGTTATACCATAGAAAGAGTTTTTTAAATATCTAGGATATATCCTCCAAAGCAATAGAGAGATCGATAAAGACATAGTTCACCGTATCAGTTCAGGGTGGCTTAAATGAAGGAATGCATAAGGAGTTTTATGTAATAAGAAGATACCACTTAAGCTTAAAGATAATTTTTATTATTTAGTGATTAGGTCGACCATGCTCTATATGACAAAGGATTGACCCATCAAACAAGTGCATAGTCATAAGTTAATGGTGACAAATATGAGGATGCTTCATTGGATTTACAACCTCACTAAAAGACACAAGGTTAGGAATGTAATGATAAGTAACAAATTAAAGGTGGCCAATACTGATGGAAAATTAAGGGAGACAAGGCTTAAATGGTTTGAACATATTAAGAGGAGATATCTAACGTTTTAGTGAAAAAAATGTGAGAAAATTATACATAGGAGCTATAAGAGAAAAAGAGGAAGGTCTAAGAAGAACTGAGGGGAGGTGATAAAAAATGATATTGCTCTGCTGGAATTTACCAAGGACGTGACCCTGAACAAAAAATTTTAACATATTAGGATGCTAATAAAGGATCTCATATATAGAGATCCTTCTCTTTCACATAGGTCTTCTAAGCCTCTTCCTCTGAGTCTTATGTCTTGTATTTAGCCTAAATATTTAATATGTAGTACTTCCTCCTAGTTATTTGGCCTAAATATTTTCTTACCTAGTCTAAACAAATTTTTGTCATGACTTGTTTATTTCATTTATTTATTTGTCTTCTTTCTTATTGTGTATTTATTTATTTACTTATTGTATTTGTATTTTTATTCTTTAACTTGTTCTATATTTATTATATTACTTATTTTTATATTTTATTTGTATGTATGTATGTATGTATGTATGTATGTATGTATCATCATCATCATCATCATTGTCATTTATGTCTATTTTAATTTTCATTTTATTATTATTTTTATTTTATTTTTACCTTGTTTTATATTTATCATATTATTTTTTTATTTATAGGTATTTATTTATATATATTTATCTTTATATTGTCTTGTTATTATCTTTTATGTCTATTTTATTTTTATTTTTATTATTACTTTTATTATTTTAATATGTATCTTTTATTGCTCTTTACATTTATATATTTTTATTTTTATTTATTGTATTTTTTCCATTGAGTTTATTGGAAACATCCTCTCTACCTATTAGGGGTAAGATTATGTAATTTTAGACATTTCCAGACATAGTATCTCAGTAGGCCTTCAACTAAGATATTGTTGTTGATGTATAGTTTCCATCCTACTTTATTAAGGAAAGGTTGAGAAAAATCTAAGTTAAAAGGAACTACAAAATCATAATATGAGAATAAAAGTTTGGAAGTTAATTATAAAATAGGAATGGTGTTATGTACTTCTTCCTGTAGGTATAAATTGTTACTTAGACCTATAATAGATTTCGTATTTTTGTGGAAAAATAAGAAGATTGTGGAATTAATGGGGGTATGGGTATAAAAGTAAATGTATTTATTTAAGAAAATTGAAAGTAAAGAACATGATTTAATTTTAATGAAAAATAAAGTGGGCATGCATAAAATGGATTCGAAACTAATATGGATTTAATAATATTAATCTAAATGACCTGATTATAGTATGAAGAATTGAAATTTATTATTTTCATTTAATTAGTTGACAATTAATTTTTCTCATGGACGCTTAAATGTTATAGAAAAAGAAGACTCTATTAGCCAAATTAACAAAATACTAATAGAACTAATGTTTTGAACTAAGTTATTAACATTGTAAAGGTTGGTCACTTAATTGAAAATTTTAAATGCTTGGGTACTAAATTGAAAGAATCTCAAAAGATTAAGCACTTTAAAATATGTTATCCCGACATTTTTTATATTTGCTCATATAATCCTTTATTATCAATGCATCCCAACTGGCAAAAGGGTCTTACAAATAAAGCCTCTTATACCTCCTCGCTCTTCGTTTCCTCTATTATGTGGCCAAACATGAAATGAAAATTGAACAAGCCTTAAAAGAAAGGCAAAATGTGTGATTCACTCCCTAACATTTCATAAAAGGTGTAAGATAGCTCATACTGTTATTTGAAATACCAATTCACACCCTAACATTTACAAAATAGTACAATTTGCACCCTTAAGCATAATTGTGCTTGTTTGCTATGAGATGGAAATGAAGACTTTGTTAGCAAGGGACACGTAACATACCAGTTGTACTATGATGCCTACGTGGATGTTGAAAGGTCTTTAATGTTTTTTAATTTATTAGATTTATTTTATTTTACTTTTAAAATAAAAATGTTTCATTATTAATTTTTTAATTAAACTATACTTTCTTAAAAACCCAATCTATTCCCTAACACCCAACATATCTCCTCCATTTTCCTTGATGAATTTTGATCCTTGAATCCCCTTTCTATATTTAAAACTTAAATCCCTTTCATCTTACAATATCTCATTTAATTAACAAATTAGCCAATAAAATTCCCTTTTATCTTCAAACCTTAAAACTTATTATTTCTTTGAACCTAGTTATTGTTGTTTAGAATCATGAAGATAATAGAGTAATTAGGTCGTGTGGAATTGAAAAGATGTAGCCTTATTGTTTCATTTACTTTCATATTTTTTAGTTTTACCTTGACATGAAATGGATAATGTTCAGTGGGACTTCTATTGAGATGTTGTTGATTGTGAAATGGATTATGTTGTATCTGTATGTATGTATTTTTAGGATTTCAAGGGTCAAAGAAAGTGGCCCCCTATGTTTTTAGCATTTTAGAGTATTTGCTGAGATAAGTAATCCCTCTTATTTTAACGAGTAATGATAATTTTTGTGTATAGGAGTGGTATTGATTGAATGAAGCCTTAATATAGTTTGTATTAATTCATGATATTCTTTGTACTTGATCATAGCATTCCCATATTAAAGTAAAGGTGTTGCTTATATGTAGTAAAAAATGATATATTTCTATATATATGTGCGATATATGATGTATTCGATCATGGTATAATTTCTACCAATATATGATATATTTTCTATACTTAGTCATATTATTCTTATACTAAAATGAATGTGTTACTTTATTGTAATAAGCAATGGTATTTCTTAATACACAAGTTATTAGTCCATATTATAGTTTGTTTTAAGGTGTACTTCTGCTTGTGCTAATTTCTAGTATTTACTTATTAAACTCAGGGTGTCACTTATATTTAAGGAGTGAAGTGATGGCACTTTTCTACATCATCTTGGTATAATTTTTATTGCATGGTTGTGATCTTTCTTTTAAAGGCTTTTGGTTTTCACAATCTAGAGACATATATTTAAACATATAGTTTAACGTTTTTTAATTTGTTAGTTACAATATTTAACTAAAAATGTATATTAATAGAGATGAATGATAATGTAAGAATTTTCTATGCATTTTCCTTTTCAATTATTCTACAAACAAGCACTTTATAATGGATCATAGAAAAATAGACTATCCACTAATTGATTATGCAATTCGTTTTCCTTATCAACAAACACATCTTTAAGAAAAAACAACTTGTTGGCAATTAAAAATGCATTAAACATATTTCAATTATCTTACTAAATCTAATGATCTTTCAAATAAATAAATTTCAAATAAAAATAAATTGGTATAAATATTTAGAGTAATCCTTAAATTACTTTGACAAACAACAATCCCCAATATTATACTACATTAGAGATAATTATTGGATGGTGTTTTACGTGCATGTTTTTATTCAAAGTTTGGTTATAGAAGCCAATTACTAATGGTGTAAGGAATTGAAATCACTTGACATCACTTAATTGTAGAGGTGCTTATGAATTTCAGTCAATTACTTATATTACAAGTCATATGCATCACCAATAATATATTTTATTTTAATGGGAGCACACAACAGATAAACATAAACCTACCTTAATATTTTGTGGTGTAACCCATTCCATATACCAAAATTCCAAAGCATAGCATATATAAATCCCATAGTCATTGTTTTGTTTAGCCACATACATGTTACATAAAATGTTAGTCATTCTCTATAAGTCAATTTAATAGTAATGTATAATTGGAAAACATTATTTTATATTCAAATAGAGATAAACAAAAAAAAATTTTTCTTACTTGTTCTCTTTCCATAGGAATTCTCTTACATAGAAGAGAGATATAAAATATGGACTCAAAACTTTTATCATTGCATTGCAGATTCCATGACACAGTCACTTGTCGCAAAACATATACCTATAGCTTAGACTAATATTTTGTTATGTTAGGTATAATGTAATAGGATCCTATATTTTTATATATAGCACAAACAACAAGTTGCAACCCAATAATGCTCCACTTAAGTTCTTCTTAATGCCATTCTTCATGTGAGTGGTGTCAAAATCATAATTTCCCCTACTTTAACTGAAATGAAACAACAACACTAACGGTTATTCTAAAACAGTAGGAGTCGTCTAGTTAGCCATACACATGTCAATATCAATATCCAAATCCTTATCAATATTTCTTGCATACTTAAAATATATGTAAGAAATTAATAGAAGACAAGGATTTATCAATGTTTTTCTCTAACATTTGGTTTACATCTACCTAATACTATTGGAATATCAAATTCGATCCTAACATAAGATTTATTATACTTCTTTTCATAACTAAAGATGTTAAGATTACTCATACTAAACATTGAGTCCATTATATATTTATCTAGATGAACTCTAAGAATCACACTCTTAAGTAACAAAATTGATAAAGAGTAGCTAAAAAGTGCCACTTATTCTTATTATAAAATATGCATAAAGATTATAGTATTATAAAATAAATTTAAAAGTATTTTCTTTTATTAATTTTCACAGTATGAATAACCATGTTAGTTATATAGTTTATAGGTTTAAAATATTAAAGAATGTTACTTAATGTCAATCCAAACCTAACATTATGAACAACATTATAGTCAAAAAATTTGTTGGAACATTTTAATAAAAGGTACTAATGTCAAATAATATACAATAGTACATACATCAATATTGATTTTATCCTAACAAATTAAATTCATTACCTTATTTTAGAACTAGATTTCTTTGGAGGAACTTGATACACATAAATTCAAATTTTAGAGTTCTCCTAAAAGACCTAAATTTTTTTCCTAAATGGCATTAACTTCATGTGTGTAGCATCACCAATTGTCACCCTTTGTACCCCTCAAAATATTTACACTTATTCACTACAATACAAAATATTTTTTATAAATATGTTTCCACAAATGCAAATGTTTGATTAGACTTCTAATCATATAATCTTACCTCCTCATTAATCTATATTTTTGTCTCTTTTTATCTTTGTTTGTTCCATTAAACGTCTATAATTAATGTTTTCCCTTAGTCCTAGCTAGTCCTTGATGATGCCTAAATTTCAATTAAAATGTCAAATTTCATTAAAACTATAATCTAAATATAACAAAAGCTTTCTCTAATATATACCAATATCTTGAACTTCCTCTTCCTTTCTATTTAGTAATAGTCTCATCCTTATCTTTCTTTTTCATTAATATCTCATCATGCTTTGGAACATCTTTTTCTTCCCCCTTCATCAGCATATCCTCACACTCCAAGTCCAATTGTTTACTTCTCCTTTTATCATTAACACCTCGAAACCTCTTCATCGTTATTTCTTTCTATCACCAACTTTTCTTCATATCTCATGATATCTTCTTTTTTATGGTTTTATTATTGGTGTCTTCTCATATATCAACATCAGTATTTTACTTTATCATTGACAACTCTAGATGAGACTTCCTTATCCTCATTTTTTCCATAATTGGTGTCTTTTCAAGCTTTAAGACATCTTCAATGTTTTGGATCAATTATTAACATCTTCACATACCTTGAGATTGATTTCTTATTATTAATCTTAATCATCGACACCTCTCCATACATTTGAAATTCTTCTCTTCCTTATTGTGGGCACATACTAATTCAACAAATTACTCACTCATTGCCTTTACATCAACTACCTCTCACAAAACATTTCTTATTACTTTCTAGCCACATTAATGCTTCAACTAGTGATATTTATAGTAATCAACCCCTCACATAAAAGATAAATTAAGATATTAGTCAATTAAACTCTTTATAAGCAATTTATCCAAATATCACCATAAATTTCAAGCAACAATATTACTTTTAACTTCTTATACTATTACTCTGAGACCTTATTAGCGTCCAAACTCATCGCTAATATCATCCGAAGACGTAATCCTTATCATATTCTTCCGCTTAAATTGTTAGTTCACACGTACCATTTTAAGATAAAATATCTTCAAATAAATTAAAGATAAAGTCATTTTTAATTGGTATCCTTTTCTTACAAGTCTATTTATAAATTAGTGATTTTAATTTTGTAAGACACATAACTCACTTTCAATTTAACTACGATATCTGTACAAGGTGTAATACCTTTATCCTATACAACTTGATGTAATATGTGAACAATATTGCAAAAATGGATTAAAAAATATCCCCAACTAAGCTACTTATAGTCATCAACATTGACTATAGTATTTAGTAGATATGTGCTGATGTAGTAAATGGAATTTGGATATAAAATATTCACACGTACAGAAGGTAATCTCATCATAAATATTCCTCCATTCATAAACAACTTACTTTATCGAGTATGCATTTAATCACAATTTGATGATCATTGACTTCGTACTCCTCCTAACATATCATAATATTAGCCTCATTGACTTTTGTATCTGCCTATTTGGCTCCATTTAAAATCTCTATAATCCATGTATCACTATCACCACTAATCTCCTCCACTTAGTCTTCCTTTATTCTCAATGATAGCTCAGCTAAATCAAATCGAACATATCGACAATAGTATATGGCTCTTCTTACTTTAAACCTCTCCATCTTTAGAGTTCACCGAATTTCATATTAATGACCCATTTTAGTTGCTTTAAAGTAAGGCTTTACATCAATTTGAAGACTTTTTTGAATAATAATGTGTTTGACAACTCTACAAATACTAATATAATATATTCATAATCAAATACTTTATAACCAAAATTTAGTAATTTGATTTAATTCAGTTCAAAATATTACACCTTAGTCTTTACACCCTCACTTTTTAAATTTGTCCCACAAGTGATAACATCATCTACAACCTACAGTTTGAAGGTTGTAAACTAGAATAATTTTAATTCATCATCATATTAATTTTAATAAAATTCTTGTTGATTACCTTCCTTTTCACTTTTATGACCTTTTTTCTTTCTTTTGGAGGAGATGATAACCTCATTATATCTTTTTCCCTTCTTTTATGGACTTTAACAATAAAAACATAAATGTTAACCACTCTAAACTAAATACCATAACCTGACATAATATCAATGAAAAGCAAACCATATATGCAAATTAATCCACACTAAACCATGCGATAAGCTACAAATACTTATTCAATACTACGAAATACACAATCCAATGAAAAATCAATGTCCCCCGCTCTAGACCTCAGTAGTTAGGGTAATTTACATAGACTCAATTGCCATATACATGTTAGTTTATGCCTTTATAGCTAATCGGTTAGATGTAATTTAATGTATGACTTTATTATTTAATTAATAAAATGCATTCTTTATCTTTGTGTATTAATTTAATTACAGTTTGATGTTTTAATACTAAAGATAAAATCCCTAGAATAATTACTATATAATTGAAATTATGATGAGATCATAACTATAAGATTCAATTTACATTTACGTATTGTTCCTAGATATTCCTAGTTGTAGTTTCATTAAGAAGGGATATTATTGAAATGGTAAAACTAGCACAAATTATGTTTCTTTCTTATGAAGAAAGTAATTGATCTCATAAATTAAAGTATGGAGATACTTAACTAATTTGTTGGTGATTATTAGAGAATAAGTCACTTAATTGACCTGACTATGAAAATCCTAAATGGAATATTACTTATGTGTCTATAGATTTACTCATAATAATTGTTGTATAATTGATCTTTAGACTTGAGATTATATCTTGTCTAGGAATTACTCTGTTTTGATGCTACCTATTAATGATCCTATGATAATTCAATTGGTAGTGATTAGATACAGTATGAACCATATGGAGATAGTTGTGTAAATCAATAAAGGATTCCTCACCCTAAAGTAATTAGACAATATATTTTGTTTTTCTTAATTAGTAGTGATTTATGATATTCGCTAGCCAAAGTGAATTGATATCTAAAAAAGGCATTTTTCAAATTTTAATTATAAATCAATTACTAATTAGTACAAACGAATATGATTGGACTAAAAGAGTAAAGAGTAAACACTATATCCATATTCTATCCAATAATATCGAATGATCAAATTATGCATCATAACCATGCATGGACTGGTTAAGTTAAACCACCTTGATATTCCTCATATTTGGGTAGTTATGAAATGTTACTAGACATCAATCTTGATTTATGATTATAAATAGTTTAATTAGAGAATTAAAGATAAAGTTTTAATTTATCTTATTCTAATTGTGAATTACAATTATAATTTATAATCATTTTCAATATATTGGGAACCTAATGGGTCATACATCAAAGAGCAACTTGTGAAGGAAAAATCAATTTTAACTAAGTTAGACTTAATTATAAAGTTTGAGAAACTTTTTGGATCAAATATGAGATATTTAATTTTATTAAAATTAAATTAATTATAATTAGAACGTGATTTTAATTATAATTAAAGAATTTAAATTTAATAAAAAATAAAAATACTAATAGTTTTGCTTAATAGGAAGAAAGATTAGGGAGCTAGTGCTAGACCCCTAAACTTCGGAGTACTTCTCCCTAACCTTCATGATGCTCCTTAGGGGAAAGGTTAGGCTGATTACACGTATAAGGGAGGTATGCAAAAACACTAAGGCAAAGATGGGTGAGTGGGATTGGACTTGGTGTGAATTTTGGTAGAGTCTCAGACCTTGTAGAGACTGACTCATCCTAGGCTAAAGACTTGATGGACTAAAGACTTGGCCCATGCTTAGATGAATAGACCACAACTAACGGACTTGTTGTAAGAAGCATTGGATCAAGTCAGTATGCTATGTGGGCTTCGGCAAGATCACACTGTATCATCAGCGAATAGAGATCGTGGGGAGATCCTGGATGATGTGACGACAACTAGGAGCTATAGTTATAGTGGGACTAAACATCTGATGATAGTGGAGTTCTTCGAGGATAAGGATGCTAGTTTCCTATTTCAATGAAAATTTTATCTTTCTATTATTTTGTAGATTATATCTTATCAGTTAGAGTCCTATTTGGATGGGAGTGTCATCCAATTGGTCCACATAATATAATCTGATAGAGATAAATGTGATTTTAGCACGATCTTAGGCAGTTCAGTTAGAGTGAGATTATGAATGTAACTTGGCATCCAAGTTAGAATACCTATATATAGCTCATTCAAGCTTTCTCTTAATCAGTTCAGAGAGATAACATTCCTTGTATTCTTTTAAGGGATAGTAATATAAAGGTTAGTTTTACCGTATCTCTCTTATCTTTCTTGTTGCCTTTACTTTCTTATTGCTTTTGTAGCATAGTTTCTTCGAGTTTGTGCAGTAAACACATCGAGAGTCGTTGAAGGCTGAAGTCTTACTTAAGCGGACCTAAGTGAGAATGCCATGTAAAGGGTGTTGGCGATCAACTTTGGTGAAAGTTCGAGTCCCAAGGTGACCTTTGTACCAACTAGTATCAGAGTTAAATTTCAAGATGGCAGTAGGCAACTTGATAGAACGAGTGACTAGGGTGGAAGCACTCATTGGGACAATTCCTCAAGGGTAGGAAGAGGTCACATCTCACAATACTCGATTTGAGATGTTGGAGGCGTGGATCCAACAGTTGCAATAACAGATGGCGGATATATTGAAGGGATAGGAGGAGGCCCAGCTAGAGATCACTGTGTTGAGGAGTGTCGTTGCAACTCTAGATATTAAGCGGGTTGAAAGCTCTACACCACAACTTTTCTCTATAAAGGTACGTAATCCTAAGATGTTCGAAGGCATGAAGGACACTAAGGTGTTGGAGAATTTCTTATGGGATATGGAGCAATACTTTGCGATTGCTAGGGTATCCGATATTGAGTAGGTTAATGTGACGGCCATGTACTTGGATGGGGATGCCAAGCTCTGGTGGAGGACGAGGACCTTTGCGAAAATCAGTGCAGGTAAAACTCCCATGGATACGTGGGGCTCATGAAGGAGTTCAAGGATCAATTTCTTCTGTTGAATACTTCATGGCTTATGAGGGATGCCTTGAAAAAACTGAAATAAAAAGGTTCAGTAAGAGACTATGTTAAGTCTTTTAGTTCTCTATTACTTGATATTGAAAACATGTCAGATGAGGATAAGCTCTTCAATTTTTTGTCTGAGTTACAACCGTGGGTGCAAATCGAGTTGTGGAGGGAAAATATGTGGTGCAATCGCGACTGCTAATGCCTTGGTGGACTCTTAAACGATGAAGGAAACTAAAGAAAGCTCTTCTAATTCTGCGAAGGGTAAAGGCCATGATCAAGAGGAGAATATTAAGGGGAAGAAGAAGATGGATTCTAAGAAGGGAGACTACAATAGGAAAAGCAAGCAAAATGATGGCTCTAAAAGTGGGGAGACGTTCTCCAAAAAGGGCAAGATTGCTTATTATCTATGCGATGGATCATATTATGCAAGAGAATGTCCAAGGAAAGAGAAACTAAATGCCCTGCTAGCTGAAGAAGAGGGAGAATATTCAGATGACATAGCACTAAATCTGATTGTCTTGTTGAATGTGGTTAGTAAAGAACCTAATCCGTATGATGATCTGATGTATGTGACAATATAGGTTAGTAGGATAGAGGTGACCACGATGGTAGATATGGGTGCGTCTCATTCCTTCAAGGTGGAAAGGATGGTGCACAAGTTGGGCTTAGAGTGCCCAAGACCCCATCAAAGTTAAGAAGCCCTATGGGTAAGGCACAAGTAGTGGTGGGAGCTGCTTATAACGTCCTGGTGAACATAGGAAGTTGGTGTGCCAAGATGAATTGAATGGTCATACCACTTGAGGATTTTGAAATGATATTGGGGATCTACTTCCTTAAGGCAGTAAAGACGGTACTGTATCCAAGTTTGGGAGGTATGATGGTTATAGATGGTGAAAAATCCTTCTTTGTTAATTATTGTAGATTTGTTGGTGGGATGAAGTAGACTACAACACCGGTAGCACAAGTGTCGGCTATGATCATTAAAAAGGTGCCAAACTATACTCGAAAAAGCCCGAAACAGAAGGTAGGTAAGGAGTACATCATTGCTAAGATCGCAAAGGATCAAGGTGATAGGGAAAGCTCAGCGAATGGAGCTCTTCTCAATATATCTTTGGTGGGCGTGTTGAGCCTTGAGAAGGTGAGCCCAAATGGAAGCAAAGACAACCCCAATGGATTAGGAAAATGGTACATGGGTGAAGTGCCAATTAATATGAAGACTTGCAATTGTCTTCAAAAGCTAACTAAAGAGTCTTCGAAGAAACCGCTCATGGAGGAGTGTCAACAGACTAATTCGATGAGGGCATCGAATCCATCGGGTGGGGGTGGTTTGTTTGACCCTCAAACTTTGGACTACTTCTCACCAACCTTCATTATGAGCCTCAGGGGCGAGGTTTGCTAGATTACATGCATGAGTGTTAAGTCATTAAATTGCACTTATTTTGGACTTAATTATTGTTAATGTGTTGAAATTATTATCCGAAATTAATGGAATTATCTTATAATTGTTACAGATATTTTTCAACACCTTAGAGACGAAATTGAATCAAAAAGATGCAAAAGAATGAAGAAAATCCGAAGTTCCTAATTTGACAACAATTCTGCGACTAAGCGTGGGCACGCCTAAGGATGGAATAAATCTACATATCACTTTTCAAAAGTCAAAATCGAGATTCTCACAATATTTGAAGATTATATTGCCATCTTTCAAGGGGATTGACTACCTAAAATTGGAGGATATAGTATCAGAAGAGAATCAAGGAAAGATAAGGGGGAAACAAGCATAAAAGAGAGAGGATGGTGGCTCACGCGAAGCGGAAGACTAAGTTTAGGATAGATTTTTGTTTCTGCATCTTTTCTTTTCCAGTTTGTACGTTTTTCTGTACTTCTTCCTTTAATATTTTTCGTATTTTTCAGTAAAGGACTAGGGATGGAGACTTTATACTTTGTTATTTCTTTTTTTTTCAATTCTATTATGAGTAGCTAAACTTATTTTTTTGGTTGAGGGGATTCGTGATATCCGCTATTATATGTGGGATGTTCAATAAACTTTATGTTATTAATGAACATTGAATATCTTCCGATCTACTCTTTCTAATTGAATTCGTTGGTTTCTAGGGGCGCAACTAGGGATCAATTTGTTCAATCGCTATATTAACGAAATATGACGTTTAGTTTCGCTAATCACAAGTAGCAATTAGGATTGTCTACTCTACGTTAGAGCCAGAAAATTCTAAGGAGATATTCGCTTGATTGATTGCATGTCGTACATGTATTTCGCTTGCTCATTGGTTCTTGATTCGTAAAGCTATTATTCAATTAGACCTATGATCGTATCTAGGTTGTTGTTTAATAAGAATGCTAGGATACATGTTTCTAGCATTACACTTAAGAGAAAATACCCTCCAATGAATGTTTATTAATGATTGAAATTTTATATCGAGGATCCATTTTAGTGTGATAACATCCGTGACCCGAAACCACCAAGGTTTGTCTCTTATATTTTCAAATCTAATTATTTCTCTTTATTTTTGATTTTTCTTATATTTTTCCTTAAAGTTTCATGAATCAAAATCCGCCATTTTGTTACTTTCTTTTAGTTTTAAACATCGCTAACCTTTACCGTTAAAAATTCCTCGTGGGAACGATATCCACTTACCACTACTACATTCATTTGTATTAACGTAAGTGATTTCTTTTGAATTTGGTTGCAGGCGACAGCATCACCAGGTATGATTGGTAGATTACTTTATCTTACCACAAATATACTTGATATCATGTTTACTATTTACCTATGTGCTAGATTTCAATCAAATATTAGAGAATCACATCTATTAGCTGTTAAGTGTACCTTAGAAACTGATGTGAAAACATTTCATTAAGATTTTGACACCCTAAAAATACATTCTTTGACTTAATTGGTTATGAGAATGCATATTTTTTTCAGTATTCTTTTGTATAGAAAGGAAACATTTGGAACTTATTAATTCCTAGAAAATGCATTAGTTTCTTAGTTTAGTAAGAAACAAAACTTGGTTGCTTCACCAATAGAAGAAGCTGAAAATGTGGTAGTTTGTAGTTCTTATGCTTAAATTCTTTAGCTTAGACAACAACTTAGAGACTACATATTAGATCTTACTAAGATGTCGACTAAATGATAATATTAGTGTCATTTGCCTCAAAAAGAATCTTATTCAACATTCTAAGACAAAGTATATAGAAATTAAATATTGTTTCATTAATATCATGTGCAAAATAGAGACATTAATTTCCAAGTCGATTTTTCAAGGCAAAGATGGAAGAACAAGCAGAGTTAGAAGAGGAAGAGATTACAGCTCGAGAAAAGATGGAGGATATGCAACCTCTTACGGTAAGCGATGCAGTTCATGTTATCGCTAACCAAATTTTGGTTCCTTTTCCTAGTTGTTTACATGTACAAGAAGAAGAATAATAAGAAAAGCCGTAAGAAGTACAATTTTTAGGAGAGCCATGGACGAGCGAGCTGAAGATTAAAGGTAACAAGCAGGATGTTGAGTCTCCACAACCATTGGTGTTACTTTTACAGAGACCATCCTGGTGTGAGAAGGGCGATGCCAGAAAAGACGAGTGGACATTAGAGTATGATGGTGAAGCGATGAAGTTCCTCTCATCAGAAGTCATGGAGCATCGTACTGATAAAGAGCCTACTTCGAGGGAAGGTGCCAAGGGTCAAGCTTATGACCTTTGATAAGTGCTTAATGGGAGACACCCCATTCGTATCCTTTTCTTTTATGTGTTTTGTTAGCAATTTTCTTTTCTTTTCTTTTTTGGTTTAATTTAATTCTGTTAGTAATTTAAATTCACATTTTTATTTCTATCATTTTAATTTTCATCTTTTCTTTTTAAAAATAAAAAAATGAAAATTAAAAAAATGAAAATTTTAGGCTTTATCACCACTCCCTTCTTACCCTCTCTATTTTTCCCTACTTTGTTTTGCCCAAATTCCTTCTCTTATCCTCACTCTCCAGCTGCCGATTCTTTACACCCACCTTAGCCAATCAATTTCATTTTTCCCACCAGGCACTCACCCACGTTACTCCTAGCCTTCCTTGCCAACTCACCCATCAACCGTCATTTGTAATTTGGTGTGGCATTATTTCCTTGTTCTTTTGTAGGTGGTCTTTCACAAATTTCACACAATGCCAAGGAAGAAGGATGATTCTCGTAGACTAGCCCCTCTAAATCGTTGTGTTGCTGATGCTCTTCCACCACAACCTATTTCCACCACCGACCACCAACTGCTAGATCCGCCAACTCCTTGATTCGACACTTCGCCAATAGAGAAGCTTTCTCTAACTCTTCCTTTATCTTTATGCTTCTTTAACATTGAGGACAATGTTGGCCTAGGTGTGGGGGAAAGAATTGGACTTTTGATGTGTGAATATTTTCAGTTTTTGTGTGGTTTTTCTTGATTTTTGCGTGTGATTATGCATATTAGGCCATGAAGCTTTGTCATAGTAGTTTGGATGAGATTGGCTATATGCATGACATTAAATTGAGCTAAGTAAGTCTTAAGGTAAAGCATGTTAATTGATTGCACTAATTGATCTTATAGGCTTAGTCAAAATTTTGACATTTGAGTGATGAGGTCAATTGTGAAATTAAAGTGAATTCTTGAATTAAACTTGTAAGTGAAGTTTGACCCTAAATGACACTACTTTTATGTCATGATATTTCTTTGAATTGTGTGATGCTCTCTATTCATGTTGCCTTCAGAACTTGCATGGAACCGGTTTGAATTTATTTGATCACATAGGATATAGAAATGATTAAGGCCTTCTTTGTTTTTACACCCTTAGCTTAAAATTGACCCACCTAGTTATTTTCCTTTTGCAAACACGTTTGAGCCTTTAACCTTGTTTCTTTTCAATTAATCACCTCACATTAAAACCAAAAACCCCATTAGCTTTTTCCCTTCACAAGTTGAATGAAGCATTGAGTAATTTGGGACTTTGGTGTTATATTGTGTTCTGAGATATTTTTATAAGTACTTCTACTCATGTCTTTATTATTTCCTCTTGTTCTTATTGTTTTCCCATGTTCTTAGCGTTATTCGTAAAAAGAAAAAAATCAAAAAAAAAGAAAAAAAAGAGAAAGAAAAGAAAGAAAAGAAAAAAATCAAAAAAAGAAGAAAAAGAAAAAGAATAGTGGTACTAGTTAGTAATGAGTAGTTGTAGTCCTTTTCATTCATGTTTGTCTCAGAATTTTAGTTTGCGTGTCCCTTTTACTTGATGCTTTGTGAATACTTGTGATTAACCCTTTGCCATGTTTTTACCTAACCTGTGAACCTAGCCCCATTACAACCTTGAATAAAGTCCTTATGATCTATTAGCTCATGTGATCTGAATGAATGATAATTGGTGAAATTGCAAGCCTATAGTAGTGTAACATGTTAGAGTGAGATTTGAGCGAAACACTTTGGCCTCAAACACTTGAGTGTAAAAGCGAAATCCGTGAGAAGAATTCATTTTGATTTCATGTTTGCATTTGAACAAAGATGTCTTATTTGACTGCGTTTATTTGCATTGGTGAAAAGCAACTATGATATGTGTTGCAACTTAAGTCTCTTTGATCCAAGTTAATGGATTGTGTGCACTTGATCTTGTGAAGGATAAATTGACTAAGTGTAGTGGTTTGACATGTTTGCTCAAGGGCGAGCGAAGGTTCAGTGTAGGGGAATTATCTTAGAGATTATGTTTTTAACATAATAGGATAATGATATGAGATGGCCTCGGGTAAAAATGTTATCAGTACTATTACACTCATCAATCCATTAGGTGTCCATTAAAGCTCTATCAATTTTTGAAAAATATGATGCCCCTCATTTTATTAGTTGTTCTAATTGAACTTGCAACCTTCCACTGTATTTTCACTTGTTCACTCTGAGTTATAAATTTCTTAAAGTCTGTAACTTTTTCTTGGGTCACTAGATTTCCCATATTCGTACACCATCATATATAATATAGTTAAAGTAACCTAAAGTTAGCCATGCTTTATTTTGAGAAGTTACAATGTCTATAATTTATCACCCTAGAGAGAGTCTACTATAAACACAATTGAAAGCATACACACAGTTGCTATAAACTACTAGTTTTTTATTAAAAAGATAATGTCACATTACACAAACTGAGGTGATGAATGGTTTAGACTAACCTGAATCATATCCTTCCTCCAAATTAGCCAAATCCTTGTTTTTTTATTTACATATAAGCTTATATAGGTGCCCTAAGAAGGGAACATCTTATAGTAATTTACATATTACTATTGTTGCACTTTAGTTTCATGAATTCCCAAAAAATAATTGTATACTTTTTGCAAATGAGCATAGCCTCCCCTTTCTTATTAGGCTTATTTAGCCCTCTTATGTTATATATCCTTGGTTATCTATAGTCATCCGTAGGGATAGTTATTGGTTGATTATCGAGAAACACTATTTATTTTCCCTTTGAGCTACTTGAACTGCTTTCACCTTGAACATACTGATCAAAAGTAAACTTCTTACCTTTTTGTCCCTTGATTTAATCTGTTGCCAATGAGTTTCATAAGTATCTTCCTAGGGTTTATTTACCACAATTTCTTTGGCTTGAAATTGGTGCATTTATTATAGTATTTTTAGGTAGTTAGATTTTTTCTCCTCTTTTTTTATCATTGATCAATCAGATGACTATAATTTTTGCAAATGTTTCAATAAACAAATTTCCACTCACATTGAATTCTTTTTCTAGAACCATCCCTTTCTTATTCTTAAAGTCGATTTTTTCTAGCATATGTTTGGTGTTAATTTTCATAAGAATTTTAGCAAAGTTCAACATATCCTTTTGTAAGGTCAACTTACCTGCCATTATAGAGATGCCTACCAAACTAGCAATTTTACCTAGAAATTATCTGTAGTACTATAAAGCTAGGTGAGGTCATTGTATCCATATGGGATGCTAGTCAATTTGCACTTTTGCTAGCTCCATATTTTCAGTCCAAGGTGATACAACTACTTTTTTTTTTTTTATCAAAGTAGAAAACCCCCACCTATAGAACCTCATCCCATATAGTTTCACTGGTAAATCTCATTACAACTGTACCAATTTTTAGAAGTAGTACTTTCTTAACCCCATAGCTATCCTAAGTTCCCCTAAAAACTATTCAAAACTTAGAATGGCGGATTAGACCTAGGATATAGCAAACAATAACATCATTTCAGTATTTTATCTTTGACCGTATATCCTTAATATCTATTTTTCCTATAGTGGTACCAGCTTTGATCCTCGGAGGAATATAATTTAGTTTGCAACCAAGATTACGCAATTTGCTAATATCAAACTTGTCCTAAATTATCCTTAATTGGTTGGTTGTTGATGTATTTTTTTCACTTTTATTCGCTAAGATTTCATTAACCTATGACGAGCTAGGACTTGTTTAAAGCTTTTACATGCAATCAATAATTTTATCCTACACAATTAAACCTTGTAGAATGTCTTCTATTCGACCATTAGATTTTGCAATCGATCTCCATTAGAAATGCCTGTCACTGAGAATTTACTTTCTCCTTCCCAGGTTATGAACTGCACCCTAAATCTTGCGAAGCTGATGTAGAGTTTGAAGAACTCCTCTTTTCTCGAGCGTGCACGTTTTTACCTCTTTTCTCCGCAATATATTTCTTCTTGGTCGTTGTTGCAGTGCACAATTGCTCCTCGACGCTATCGTGCACCAAAAGAATCAAAAGGTGGCAGGAAAATTCGTGATAAATAACAAATTAATTAAGTAAAATGAAAACTTACATAATGTAACATAATCATTTATGCAAGATAATAAAAAATTAGTTAAGATTTCAATTATCTTGCATAACACTTATTTAAAATGTTATGTAATTAATTTATAAAAGTGGAAGTAGAAAATTTCAAGACAAAATAATAGATACATAAATTATTTAAAAAAGAAATTTCTTATTTTTGTATAAAAATGAACTTCGGGATTATACTATAATCATTATATAGTTTTATTTTAAATAATTAAAATTGCTTATGGTATTTATCGAATCAAATATAAAGAAGTTTCCAACAGAAGTGCCATTGCATACCCATAGGCACTGGTAATGTTAATAATGCACATGTAATATAACCGGCATGCTACTTCTAAAATACCAAAAAAATAAAAGTTAAAGTTAGAATAATTTGCAATTTGGAGAATTAAGAATATGATAACAACAATGTATATAAATTATTATTTTCTTTTTTTTCTTGGAGAATAATATAATTAAGCACGCTATTTGTTTCTCTTATATATTAGCCAACTCGTTGTAATTTCCATGTACGGAAAGCAACATGGCAATGGACATCCAAGAAAGGCTATTGAAACAATTTGCCAATGGCAAACCGAGGACATGATCCTCCACAGAGAAGCAAAAGTGGTGGCCGTGGCAGTCACTGATTTATTGATGTAGAATCAGGCAATACAATTCAGCCCATCAAGTTCGCATATCTCACATGATCCATATCAACGAGTTGTCTGGTTATAAAATAGTTTTTAAATTTTTTTAAAATTATAAAATACTCTTTCAATATATTGTATTATATAATTTATAATTTTACATCAATCTTATCTCTAAAAATCATAATAATATAAATTTAAAATAACAACAATAATATGAAAAAAGATCATTTAATCATTATATAAATATATAATTAAGAACAATTCAAAATATTTTAAATATTACAAATTTATTATATAATAAATAATAATTATATCAAATAATAAATAATAAATAATAAATATACTTCCTTCATTGTCTAATGTTGTTCTCTTCCACCTTAATAATATCTTGTAATTATCATTGCCACATGACTAGGATGACTTCTTCATTATCTTACGAATCAAAATCTTGAAAAAAATATATTCATTTATCTTAAAATTATTAAGAGTTCCAAATAAGTGGACAAGAAGACACCTGTGTTTATCAGCAACCACAGTCTATAATAACTTTATAAAAGAAAAAACATAAAGATTGCATGAATTTAATAATTTTCTTATAATAGCAGCAGCCTAGCTAGGTAGATTATTTTAGAATATGATCAACTCTCCTATCTTGTTATACGCTTCCCAGTGTAAGATTTTTCCAATTCAAAACTCAAGGCATTAAGTTTTCCAAATACATACAGACTTTGGTTATAATTCGATGTTTAGGTAGATTAACTTCAAATTCCATGGAAGTGAATGTGCAGGTTGTAGACAATAGCTAGCCCCCCAAACTTTACAGTCTACTTAATCCCACTAAAGACTTAACAATATTATCTGATAGATTTGCATGTTCTATTGTTCTTCAAACTTTAAGGCTTCTCTCCTACGCACCTCTACACATAATATACTGTCACTGCTTATCGAGTAGTTTTGTCAAAATCGGCGGCCATAAGCGATTCTCTTTTTAGCAATGATGAGTGGGCCAAAGACTCGACCAACGAATGCATATAGATTATATAAAAATGAGGTCCGTTTTTCTACTTCTATTTTTTAAAGGTTCTGTTTACAATTACGAGAGCGACAGTCGACCAAAGGTGGGCAGTGGTGGTCGGTGGGAGAGACGATGTTGGCGCTGGGCTGAGAGTGGTACGCTGGGCGGTTGGGGCTGGTGACAGAGAAGAGAGAGAGAGTAACATCTATAGAGAGAGGCAAAACAGACGTCGGCGGGGGAGGTGGGTGTTTTTAAAATTTTAATTAGTTAATTAATTACAATATTTTAATTAATATTATATTGTAATTAATTAATTATAATATAATTAATTAATTAATATTGTTATTTTAATTAATTATATTGTAATTAATTATATTTTATTTAATTAATTGTATTTAATTAATTAGTATTTAAAATATTTTTTAAAAAAGAACTACTAAGTTCTTCATAACGAGACACTTTACAAAACAATGATACTCATTCCTCTAGATTATGAGAGGAACGAGGTATTACCCAAAAATGGGTAGTCAAAATAATAACTCTATAATTATACTCCTTTACCAAACTCAATCTTTTATTCCATACTCATTCCCCTTTTTTCATACCCACTAAACAAGCATACCCTTATTTTTTGCAAACATCTTCAATTTTTTAAAGTCTACGGTACAACCCAGTATTTAGTTGGTATTTTAAATATTGGCTAATACTAAACTTTTAATTTTTGTATTATTTTTCCGTCAATACAGGCCTGTATATACGAATCTCGTAACAGTGTTTGTTACTTGTCTTATGTTCCTTCCTTCCCTCTTTTTCTTTTCTCCTGAGCTAGTTGCTAGCAAGCACAACATTTTTGGTGCTTTCATTGAGAGCCAATGACAGAGGGCATGCAAACTCGAGCCAAATTCACAGAGGAGTCTCTCCTCTCACTAAAAGAACAGACAAGCTGAGTCTCTCCAATCTAATATCGACAGCATCAAACAAACCTCCCTTGCTTTTGATAATTTCTAATCCACACTAGCTTCCCACTGCCAACCACTAGATGACATTATTCTCAAAATCACCAAATGGTACAAACAACTGCCTAACCCACCACCCACAATTCCCTCTTCTCTTTCTCCAATTTCTACTTCACTTAGTCACCGATTCCCAAACTTATCCCATCTACATTTTCAATGTCCTCCACTATTTCCTCTCCATCTATAACCCCTTTCAACCATGCCTCTCATTCCACCTCTTCATTGCCCATTTTGCCTACAATCATTTCCGGATCTCCTACCACTCCATTTTTTTCATCCATTTCCAGCCCTACCATGAGGCCTTCACCACCATTACTCTGGTACCCTCAATATCCCTCACCCTTAATATCCCTCACCCTCTCTTGCTCCAACTCCCCTGCCTATTCCATCTACACCTTCCGGACTTCCCAAACTAAATGTTCCCCTTTTTTCTAGTGAAAGCGTCTACGAATGGTTTTTTCAACTTAAGCAATTCTTTGAATACCATAGGGTACCCCATGACCAAAAGCTTTATATTACTTCCTTTTATTTTTCAAGTGATGCTCTATTATGGTTACATTGGATGTATAACACTAAAAACTATCCTCCTGGAAAATTTTGTTTGTCATTTAACGACAAGATTTGGCCCTTCGTCTTATCAAAATCAAGAGGCTTCCATTTTTAAGCTAAAACAAACCAACACTATCGATGCCTATATACACGAATTCTATGTAGGGCCCCAAAATATGCCCTAAAAGTATTATAGCATGTCTAGGGAGTATTAAGTGAACATAATGAATTAAGTACATCTAAGTATAGTAAGAGATATAATGATACTTAATTTAAAAGACAAGGATAAATGGATAATTTGTTCCCTTCGACATGGACATACATACTTAGACGCGAAATATGTAGAGAAATTTTTTATATGTCTCCTTGGATTTATGAATGTGATGTGAGGGGAATTGATAAAAGAAGTACTATATAAGTAAATGGGATGTTTTTGGTTAAATTGAATGTATTTTTGTGTTGCTCTTGCATGATAAGATCGAAGTTAGTTGATTTAAGATGTGTACCTCTTTAAATGGATAGGTTTCACTAAATAGAATTTTGTGATTTGGCCATATCTTGGCCTGTAGACCTATAAATTGGAGGTTAAAATAGAGACATAGATCTAAAACTTTCATGAAGGAACTAAAATTTTATTATGTTTCTAAGATTTTTAAATTCTGGCTTGAAGTTGAGATATGGCTGTTATCCCTGTTTTCGAACAGCCTGTAATGTTTTGCGTATAATTCTCTGAATAATTAACCAAATTGCATGAAATTTATTACATTAGAAAATTAAGATGTAAGGGAATCAAATTAATTGATAAGATTGTAAGCCAATATGGGAAGTAAAGGGAGAAGAAAGACCAATATGAAATTTTCCTAAAATCAACTTATGGACCAATAAGATTAAAACATGTGTGTCCAATAGAATTGTAACACATGGTCTAATATAATTTTAACACATGGTCCAATATAATTGTAACACGTGGTCTAATGGGATTTTAACACATGGTCCAATAGAATTGTGACATATGGTCTAATGGGATTAAAACATATGTCTAAGACTAGAAAATTTATGAAAAGGCATATGAAAAGGGAAGATGGATGACAATTTGATGGCTTAAATTCATATTTTTCTCCTCTCCATTTCACCTTTTCATCCCATTATTTTTCACTTAGTGATTCAAGCAAAGTAAAAGAGGAAGGGAAGGAAAAACATTAGAAGAACTACTTTGCCAATTTTAAGATTTGAGACTTCACTTAGTTGATTTTTGTTTTTGTGTATATTTGAATGGATATAAAGATTCATTTGGATTTGGAATGGTTTCTGTGATGTTTCTTTGGTGTTATTTTGGTGTTATCTTGTATAGAATTGGTTGAATATGACAAGAGATTATCGGGTAGTGGAATTCTATCTAGGGTTTGTTGAACTAGTCACATTTTTTGAGTCATAACTCAGTATACAGACCTCCAAATTGTGTTATTTTAGTTTCATATAAAACCTAAGACATAGAGCTAAACATATCTAGGGGGCTCTGACTTAATTCTAGCTTTATGACCTTGGAAATGGAGATTGAAAATAGTAACCTGACACTACCCTTATTTTGGTGTAACTTGTGATTTTTGGTCTATATCTCATAAATTAAGAGTCCAAATGACCTGATTGTTAGTGCTATAAAAACGAGAGACACAGAGGGGGGAAATGTCTAAAAGAACTAGAAACCCAGTTTTGACATTTTATATATGAATATTAAGGAACAAGTAGTGGTATGAATAGAGAAAGTATCAGTCACGATTGTGACATTGTTTTTGTTTCCAATTTCTACTGCATCTTATCCAAACCTTTATGAATGTGTATAAAAATTTCCAAACACCTAAAAATAAATGAAATAGGACTTACCATATATGAATTAGGAGACTTAACATTGGAAATTAAGATTGAGCATAATGCATTCCTAAGAAAACTTATATGTACATAAATGATGTGTATGCATATTGTTGCTCATATGTGTATAGTATGATTATACAAGTGTGATTTTGACACCTTTCTAATGGTAATAAGTTATGAATTGCATGTTTGAACACAAATATAGATTTTATGACTTGAAATGTATATCATATGACTTGTCAATATATGAATTGTGAAATTGGAAAATGTTAAACGAAATATTATAGTGTCTGCTCTATTGTCTTAGTGGTGGATAAATGAGTATGCCTATAGGGATACAGTGTAACTACTACAATTTGACACCAATGATGTCTTCATTTCAAGACTATAGTGACTCCACAATTTAATACCTTTGGGTATCTACAGTTCAATACCTTCGAGTATCCACAGTTTGATATCTTTGGATATATATAGCACCAATTATCCACACCGACAAAAAATGTACAAGCTTAACACAGCAAGGAAACTTAACAGTCATAAATAATAAATACAACATGACAATATAAATAATTGGTATTGATGAGCATTTATATTGGTTGTAATGATGAATTATGATGATGTGCAATTGTATTGATAATTTGTATCAATATGAGCGTTTAGTATCAAAGCTTATAAATGTGAATTTATGGTATATAAATAACATATTGAAGCATGTTTACATTATGTACTTTGCTTAAGTATGCCATCATTGTTTTACATAAGTGTTGAATATCAATGTTTGGTTCATGAATATGAATTTATGTTGTGTGAGTTGTGATATTTTTGAATGTGTGTGCTTGGCCGATGGCAATTATGAGTAGTCATCTAAACTAAGTGTTTTGTCCACCAAGCTTTCAAGCTTAGCACGGGTGTTAATCCATTTAAGTTCAAGTCATAGGAGTGAGGTACAAGGAACATCTATAAGGACTAAGGCCAATAGCTAGAGGGAAAAGTACTTTTGGAAGTTTTTTTAGTTAAAGATGATTGCACATGTAATGGTTAAAGGAAATTATATGTTTTCTTTTGGATTATCATGAAATATAAAGATGTTTTACTACTGTTAAATGATAATGTTAAGCATTAGAAAGTTTTCTAATGTGTATATGTATAGTATTGAATAGAATTGTATACCTTGAATGCATGTATATGAATTTGGTTGCTATGTGTGTCGATGGTTGTAGGTTCTGTATAGGGGGTGTTACTTTCCCATCCCTTTCCACCCACACACCAAGCCTCTTTCCAACCGATCTCTTTAACTGCTTTATTTCTGGTCTCTCAAATGAAATTCAAAATGAAATCCTCCTCCTCGGACCACAATCTTTATTCGATGCCATTAGTATGGCCAAAGTCTTAGAAGATAAAAATTATGCCCATCGTTCATCCCAACCCTTTCTTCCCTTCCATTCTACTCCACCGCCTTTGACCCGTCTAGTGAACACTCTAACACTTCCTACTACCACCACTTGACCTTCCTTACTTGTTAAACATCTCACCCTTGATCAAATGGCCTCTCATTGTGAGAAAGGCTTATGTCATAACTGCGACGAGAAATTTGTTCCGGGACATCGATGCTATTCTCCGCAATTTCTTTGTCTCCTCGTTGAGTCTAATGATAGTTCCATTGGGCCATTTTTTCTCAACCCCGCTAACCCACATGATGAAACTCTATTACCAATGTCTGAACTAGAATCCACCACCCCTCAAATCTCCTTCCATGCCTATAGCGGCCACTTTGTTCCCCAAACCCTTAAACTAAAAGGTTATATAAATGACCAGCAAGTTATTATATTAATTGATGGTAAATCTACTCACAATTTTATCCAAAAAAGACTCGTTCAACATTTGGGCTTGTCTCTCCAACCTTCGTCGTGCCTTAATGTAACTGTTGGCAATGGCGAAAAGTTTGATTGTGTTGGTTGTTACCCTTAAACCTCTATTTAGCTTGGATATTTTCCATTGATTTATTCGTGCTCCCACTTTTTGGGGTGGATGTTGTCTTAAGAGTTCAGTGGCTTGTTGGACTTGGACCAGCTTTATTTGATTATAAAGAGCTTTGGATAGAGTTTCAACATAATAGATCCACCATTCGCCTGATAGGCCTCTAAAACCCCACCCTTTCTTCATGACCCTGGCTTAATTTTGTAAATACACTCAGTTGGAAACCATTATTTCTTATTTTCACCTCTCTTGTGAACTTAATGCGGATATTGATGATCTTATCAGATATTGATCACCTCCTAATCTTATCAAATATTGATCATATCTATGTATATCACTTTGTTGTATTTTTTACTTAGCCAACGTAGGAAACGTAGGAGATATTGTAGGCAATATCTTAGCCTAGCTTCACTCATTAGCCGATGGTGTAATCTCTATATACGTTTAGCTTTTCTCTCATGAATACATATAATTTTCTCCCTCAAGATTATTATGGTATTAGAGCCCACATGCATTATTAAGAATAAGTGCTAAGGCTATAGGAAATGGCAAGATTCTGAGAACAACACTTTGAAGTGGTGAAGAAGACACCATCTCCATATAACCTGAATTCAAATGATAACCCAGGAAACATGATCAACCAGGTGCAATTGTGAGGTGAAAATTATGAGTAATGGGCATTTTACTTATTGAAGCATCTTTACATTATGTACTTTGCTTAAGTATGCCATCATTGTTTACATGAGTTTTGAACATCAATGTTTGGTTCATGAATATGAATTCATGGTGCATAAGTTATGATATCCACATTTTTAGAAAGACAAAATTGAACATTAGTGGTTGAAATATTAAGTGAAGGCATTATTCATCCTAGAACCAACCCTTTTTCTTCTTTAATGGTACTCGCTAAAAAAAAGATGGCTCTTGGCATTTTTGCATTGATTATCATGGCTTAAATGTGGTAGCAATTAAGGATTGTTTTCCTATACCCACTATAGATGAGCTTCTTAACGAACTACATAGTGCATCTATCTTCTCTAAGCTAGATCTTCGTGCCGACTATCATCAAGTGCAGCTTCACCCTGATGTTATTCTAAAAATCACGTTTCATATGCATGGAGGCCACTACGTGTTCATTGTTCTTCCTTTTGAGCTCTCCAATGCCCTAAGCTCATATCAAGCACTTATAAACTCAGTCTTTTGCCATGTTCTTCAAAATTTTGCCCCGGTCTTTTTTTTTTTATATCTTGGTCTATCAATTGGAATTCTCATTTTGGAACACCTATATGAAGTCCTCACTTTGCTTCGTGATAACTCCTTACATAGAAGCTTGCAAAATGTGAATTCGGTTGCTCTTAATTACAATATTTGGGCCACCTAATCTCTAAAGATGGCATATCAATAAACGATGACAAAATTACTAGTTTCCTAACTTAAACCTCTAAGTTATGAGTGGAAGAGGAGTGATTATTTATTATTTGATCAAATTTGGCTTCCAACCTCTTTTGACTTTCAATCTTGGCTTATGAACTTGGAATTCAACATATTTGTTAGCTTATCCATCTTCTATTCTATTGAATCGAGCCTATCTTGTTAGAATCCTGATAGGCCTTGAGCTTTTATTTAATTCCTTGCATTGTTAGACCAAGACAAATTTAGGTGGTTTTTCCACCAAGTATTGTAAGTATTAGAATAGGGATTATTACCTCCTTGACCATATTTTGCTCCCAAAGAGTTGAGCTACTCCATATTCCTATCTTCCATTAAGAAAAAATTAACTGAAATATGACTTTCTTGTCCACATAGTTCTCATTCATGCTAACTTGCCTTAAGTGGGCTAAAAGATATGGCTTATATACTATTCAATTATTCCTTGAGGATCTTATGTTCATACACTTACAATAACACAAGGAAAAAATTATCAAATTCCTTAAGTCAAAAGTATTCAAATTGGATAAGATGTTAAAATTGCAATCCCTAACAACGACATCAAAAACTTGTTTGCTTTATTTTATGCTATATCACAAGTATACAAATTGTATATTAATATAATTGATATCGATCCCACAAGGACTGGATATAGTCACCTAACAATTTAAATGCAATTTTTAATAAAATATTGAATGAACTACTATTAAAATAAACTAATGAAACTTGATAATTGAAACAGTAAATATAGCAATAAAATCAAAATTACTCAATAATGAAAAGTTAAGGATTATTTTATCCTTTTTTTATCTACTGTTTACCTTGTTAATTTAATTATGCTCGATCTTGTATATCCAAAGATTATAATTACCTCCTCTTGAGATTTAATCAAGTAATCCCAATTGAAATAGATAACAATTAAGTTAAAATCTTTTGATTCTTAAAACTAATCCTAACTACTCAATTGGAGTTGAAGCAATCCTAAGGATAATTAACTCATAATTAAGATCTCTCTTCAATTGTTTATTGATCTAATATTTGTAAGTATAAAGGTACTAACTCTCACAAATACCTTGATTTAACCTCTCGATTTCTTATCAAGTATGAGCACAACAAATATCATAAGCATTAATATATTCAATTGAACAAGATAAAAGTAAACAAAACAATTCAAGAATAAACCCTAATATAGATTTAGCAATCCATAATCATGTTCAAAACACAATTATTCAGATTTAGCATACAAGGCAATAAAGTAGAATAAGAAAAATAATGAATCAGTTTGAAAGTCTGAATCTAAAAATTATAGAAAGCTGAAATTGATTTGATGTTTCCACTTTTCGATTTTCTTTCTTAATGATGGGCAACCCCTTTTTTTGGTGTTTTCTTTCTTCTTTTGGTTTATCCCACGACCCTCAAGTATGTGTCTTAGCCTTTATAATGTCATTTTCTAGCAAAAACTAGCTTTTCTAAAGCGTACGATCACTCACACAGCTATGTAGGTGACAGTGTATTCAATTGTGACTTTCTACAGTCACACTGACTTATATCAGCATATACACGATCGTGTAAATCAACAAACACAACCGTGCTACTTCACACAGGCAAAAAAAATGTCGTAGAAACTCCACATTCACAATGACTTACATGATCACTATACACAGCTATACAAATCCCAAGTTGCTTCAATTCTTTCATTCTATGTCACAATTTCACCTAAGTTCCTCTCATTTTGGTATATGAAGGCAATTATCACCTAAAAACACACTTGAAGCAAATTAAGTATTATAAGATTCTCAAATAACAAGCAATACACGTTAAATACGGGCATATAAATATAGTCAATTAATCCTTTATCATATACTTTGATGATATACTTATCTGCAACAAGTCAAAAAAGGAGAACTTAAATCACTTACACAGTGTATTTAGTGTCTCGTGGGAAAACAAATTGTATACTAAATTAGAGAAGTGCATTTACATATCTAAAAATTTATTATTTCTTGGTTTCGTTATGGGGAAAGGTAAAGTAAGAGTGGATGAAGAGAAGGTGAGAGCCTTGAAGATGTGGGAACATTATTTAATTGGGAAAGAGTTTATTTTACACATTGATCATTAAGCTTTGAAGTATTTAAGAAGACAAAGATGATTGAGGATGAAGATGCATGCTAGATGGTCAACTTTTATGGATAAATTACCATATAAATTGTTGCACAAGGTAGGGAAAAATAATGTGGCTGCTCATACATTGAGCAGGAGTGTGGCTATAGTGAAGACCTTGAGTACGAAGGTTAAGGGTCTTGAGTATTTGAAGGAGTTATATGAGAGTGATGGAGATTTTGGAGAGATATAGGACTTATATTTGGTGAAAAAGTATCATAATGATTTCCATGTGCTTGAAGGATTTTTTATGAAAGGAAATCAACTTTGTCTTCCAAGAACTTTACTCAGGCAAAAGGTGATAATAGAATTGCATGGAGGAGGCTTAGTTGGTCACCTTAGTAGAGATAAGACTCTTGAAGATGTGAGAAAGAGATAATATTGGTAAAAGATGAGAAGAGACATTGTTACTATTGTTGAGAGGTGCCAAGTTTGTCAAGCTTAAAATGGATATGCTTCAAATGCTGGTTTGTAAATGCCATTTCCAACTCCCAATGCTATTTGGGAGGATTTGTCTACGAAATTTATATTGGGACTTCTAAAAACACAAAAAGGTACGGATTCTATGTTTGTGGTTATGGATAGGTTTCTAAAATGGCATATTTTTATCCCTTATAAGAAGATGCAGATGATACAGTGATTACTAAGCTATTCTTTAGAGCGTGGTACGACTCTATGGTGTTCCTAAATTCATTACTTCTAATTGTGACACAAAGTTTTTGAGTCACTTTTGGAGAACCTTATAGAGATCATTTGATTCTTCTCTTAAGTATAGCAACATTGAACATCCATAAATTGATGGTTATACAAAAGTGGTGAGTAAGACCTTGGGTAGTTTGATAACATGCATATATTGTGACAAACTCAAAAGTTGGGATTTTTTTATTGCCAAGCAGAATTTGCCTATAATAATGTAGTCCAAAATGTAATTGGTCGATCGTAATTTTCTGTGGTTTACACCAAGGTACCTATTTATGCTCTATATCTTGTTAAATTGCCTAAATCTTTTAACTTTTCTCCTAGTTCTAAAGGTTAGCTAAAGAGGCACAAGAGATTCAAGTGGAGGTGAAGAAAAAGATTGAAAGAGCTAATAAAAAGTACAAGGCTAAAGTTGATTTGCAAAGGAGAGCTCAAGTAGTATATGTTATAGATGAAGTTATGGTTTTTCTTGAGCAAGAATTGAACTACTAGAAGTCATCATAAAATACAACAAAAGAAGTACGGTCCGTTTATAATTAAAAGGAAAATCAATGACAATGCCTATATTGTCGAACTACCTCTAAGGATGAGAAATATGTCTCCAACCTTCAATATTGCTATTCTCTCACGTTACTTTTATGATGCAGAGCTTAGATATGTTGACAATAGCTCGAGGTCGAGTTCTTTGACAAATGAGAGTGAGTGATGATGCATTTGAATTCTTAAACAGACTAAGATGTTCATTAGTGGCCTTATCCAACATCGTCCTCTGCGAGAATTTTAAATACTTTTTATTTTATCTTGTTCATTTCTTATTTCAAAATTTACTCAATCTCTTTGATTCTTTTCTATTTTATCTAAAACTTTTCTTAAGTTGAATTAGAGTTTCTTATTTTATCTACAACTTTTCTTAGGTTAAATTAGAATTTCCTACTGTGTTTAGAACTCTTTCTAAAATTAATTAGGATTTATGTAAACCTATTTAAATAACTTTTGAGAGAGATTAACATAACTTTTATCAATAAAATTTATTTTTTCTTTGAGAATTTTTGTCGGGACTCAAAGTGTGGTTGACTTTTTATAAAAATTGAATAATGATGAATAATTCAATCGAGAACCCAATGGTGTTGTTACTTGTCAGGCGGAAACTTTTTATGCAGCCATTATAAAGTTAGTGCAAGGGATCTCCACAAGGTGGCTTTATTTTGCTATTTCCTTTGACATATGTCTTCACTACTAATTCTTTCTTTCTCTGCCTCTTTCGTATAACTCAATGTTACGAATACCGTACTAGACTCGATACTGGATTAAGTTCTAGTACGGTACTGTACCGGTACTGCTCAATACTAGGTACCGTTTCGAGTAATTTTTTATATTTATGAAATAGTCCCTGAAATTTTTAAAATTTGCAAAATAGTCCACTGATATATTGTATAGTTATATACTATATACTTCACAGGTTTACATCAACTATGTTTTTAAAACTCATAATAATAAATAATAATCACAATTAATAATTTAATATAAAATGACAATAATTTTTAAATATTTCACATATAAATAATAACCACAATTAATATGAAAAAAGACAATCATTATAATACAAATATAAAAATAAGAATAATACAAAGTATTTAAAATATTACAATAATATAATTTCAAGATTTTAATAAATAATAATTACATCAAAACATCCAATAAAAGAACAATAAATATCCTTTAACTATTACAATTTCATCGTGACGAGGAAACAATCAAGTTGAAGTCAAACCTGAAACAAAAATATTTACAATTACATCACATATATAAAATTTAACATAAATTGATAAAAATCAAATATAAGTAAAATTAAAAGAACAGGAAAAATAACCTACAACGAAATTCAATCGTCAACAGGAAGATGTCCGTTATAACTGCACTGACCTCAGTTATCATTTGGTACAAAATCTTCATCATTGAGAGGAGCTTTATCATCATTATCATTCAAATTTAATGCCAAAATGATATGTCAAGGCTTTCCCATCCAAGATTATCTTCCAATTCCAAGTCATTGACATCTATTAAATTTGATTCTTCATAAACCCAATCCGCCAAAACATTGATGTTATCAATGGAAATTGGATCATTTGAACTGCTTGTGCTATTAAGGCTCCTAGTAAACAATAAATTATAACTATAAAAAAATTCTATTGAAAATAATAATGATAATAAAATATCTTTCTTGACAATTTCCAATAATTTCTATTTTCAACAATCACAAAACATTCATATAACAATTTCCAATTCTAATAATTCTCAATAATTCCCATTTCCAACAATCACAAAATAATCATAAACAATTTCCATTTCCAATAATTCTCAATAGTTCCCATTTCCAACAATCACAAAACATTCATAAACAATTTCCATTTCCAATAATTCTCAACAATTTTCATTTCCAACAATCACAAAACAATCATAAACAATTTCCATTTCCAACAATCACAAAACAATCATAAACAATTTTCGTTTCCAACAATTCTCATTTCCAACAATAACAAAACATTCAGATAACAATTTTCAATTCTAACAATTCTCAACAAATCACATTTTCAACAATCACAAAACAATGATAAACAATTTCCATTTCTAACAATTCTCAACAATTCCCATTTTCAACAATCACAAAACATTCATAAACAATTTCTATTTCCAACAATCACAAAAAAGTAGGATATAATTTAATTCTTATAAAATTATAAGAAATTATATCGAAATTAGTAA
>JANIIA010000006.1:15610109-15642561 GCA_027478495.1 Erythroxylum alaternifolium | reverse complement strand
TTTATAATTTTAAATTTATATGACTAATAATATATTTTTAATTATTTATACAACAATTAATAATTTATTAAATCAATAAGTTTTTTAATCATTTTATCTCTTTTTAGCAACCGTAACCTATTTTCACTTTTTAGCAGTTACCAAAACAGCAATCTCAAACACATAAGTACTTATTAAGAATAAGTACTTATCATTTTAACATGTTCATTTCAGCAGGTTATCAAATATCAAACTAAGCCCAAGACTTATATTCTTCAGTGTTGTCCTTTTGAGATGATAACTAATTTAATCTAGATACCTTTATAAAAGACGGGCTTGAGCCATTAGAGCTGGTTTCAAACGCGATGAGTACCATCTTTGGAATTTCCCTATGATATGCATGCTTGAGTTAGGCGGGCATCTACATGAATAGTTTCCGGCGACCTAGCATTTCAAATCTTTTGGTATATTTAGAGTGGAAAAATAAAATTTTTCAAGTTTGAGTATTTGAGGAAGTACGAATGATACACCAAATATTCATTTCTAATGCGTTTCAAGCCAAAACATTCCTCGAATAAAAGTTTAAGCATATATTATAAAAATAAAGCATTAAATTGAAGAAAAAATTTTGAAGCCTACACGTCTAAAGCATGTATGCCACATACAGGTAGGTTAAATACATGCATGTTAAATACATACAGGATCAGTACATATTATTGGAAAAGTAATCGTGATTCAAACGGAAAAAAATAATTTTTTATAATTTTAATTAGATCTTATTAATTAAATAACTTGAAAATATGATTAATAAATAAGTGATTGAACAATACCCGATTTAAATTCTTGGAAAATTTTCTTGTTGAAATGTTAATCACAAGTTCCACATATCTAGTTTTTAATGGTATTTATAATGGAGTCTAAAAAAAAAGAAATTAACTTTTAAGAGGAAAATGCATAAATGCTAACTCAAAAACAAGATAAAAGAGTTTTTCTTATTAAAATTAAACATCTTAATTATAATTATAATTATAATTTAATTTTAATAAAACCAAATACCTCATATTTGATTCCTAAAGTTTATCAAACTTCTTATTTTTCTCTTTTTAACTACTCTTTTATGTATGACTCGTATAAGTTCCTAATTTGTTGATAATGATTATAAATTATAATTAAACTTAGATAAATTAAAAATTATTTTAATTTATCTATAATTATTCAATTTATAGTTATAGTTCAAGATTAATATCTAGCAACATGTTATGACTACCCAAATATTAAGAATGTCAAAGTGATTTGACTCAATTTGATATTAAGAATGCCAAAGTGATTTGACTCAATTTGTTCATGCATAGTTTTGAGGTATAATTTAATCATTTTATTATCCAGTGTTCCAACCAGACATAGAGTATTGACTTAGTATCTACTCTTTTAAATGCAATCGTGTTTTTTTTTAATAATTAGTGACTAGTTTATAGTTAATTTTTAAAGCATCTTTTCAAATTTTAATTCACTTTTTCTAGAGATTTCTTTAAATGAATACTAATCAAAAATAGTGAATCATTCTCTCTAATTACTTTAAAGTAATAAATCATTTATTGACTTACTCAACTATCTCCATATGATTCACACCATATCTAAATACTATTGACTAAGCTACTTTAAATAGAATAAGTTATAAGTAGCATCAAAATATAGTAGTGCTCAAATAAAATACTTTTATAATTTCAAGTCTAAAGATTAATTATATAACTATTATAATGAGGAAATTCACAAGCACGTAAATAATATTCCATTTGAGATCTTTATAATTTGATCAATTCATTGAATTTATTCTTTAATTAGCACTCACATAATTATTTAAGTATCTTTATACTTTAATTTGTGAGATCAATTATTTTCTTTATAAGAAATAAATATAATGTATGCTGCTTTTTTTACTATTCATCAATTTTTGTCTTATTGAAAGTATAATTAGAAATAATTTAAGAATAAGATATAAAAATAAATTGAATCTTACAATTATAATCTCATTGTAATTGCAATTGTAAAATAATCATTTTAATAATTTTATCTTTAGGATTAAAATATAAAATGTAATTAAAAAATACATAAAGACAAAGAATGCCTTTAATAATTAAAATAATAATGTCACACATAATATTGCAACCAACCAATTAGTTACAAAGGCATAAACTGACAATCTTCCACTTGTACTAAAACTAATCACATATATATCTAATACTATAACCATATATTGATCATGTCTCTTTTGAGAAAAATGACTTTGTGAGAGGATTTGCAATATTCTCTTTAGTAGGAACTTGCTCTAATGTTATGTCTTTCTACTCCACTATCTCCCCAATCAAGTGAAACTTTCTAAGTACCTATTTGGACTGCTAATGAGACCTTGGTTCCTTTGCTTGTGCAATAATGTCACCATTTTCATATATAATACTATTGGCTAATCAATGCTCTTCATCCAAAATGTTTCATTTAATTCCTTTGACACTAAAATGTGCTTTGCCTTAATCGTAAAATCCACAGTAGTTAGTTGTTTATAACTCTTCCTACTTAATGCACCACCATTTAGAGTGAAGATATATCTTGATGCTGATCTGCTATCATTTCGATTGGACTAAAAACTAGTATTTTAGTACCCTTAAACTCTTAGTTCAACTATTCCATGTCTAATAAAACATCTTTAGTCCTTCTCAATTACTTTAAGATGTTTTCCACATCCGTTTAGTGACCATCACTAGGATTTACTTGACATCTACTTATTATAGACAGAGTATAAGAGACATCTGATATAATACATAATATTGCATACATGCTTAATCTAATGGATAAAATATATGAAACATAGTCCATTTTATCTCTCTCATCTTGTGTCTTTTGATAAATACTCTGTTAGAGAGAAGTGGCATGGGTAAGAATTCCATCGTAGAATTCTCGATATTAAACCTCTTTAGTACTTTGTCTATGTAAAAGGATTGGGATAAGTCAAGCAAGCTCTTTGATTTGTCTCTATAGATATTTATTTCCATAATATAGGTTGCTTATCCCATATCCTTTGTGGAGAAGTTCTTAGACAACCAAATCTTCACATATATGGAGCATTCGTGTGATGTTTCCATTCATTAATATGTCATCCATATATAACACTATGAAGATGACTGCAGTCCCACTAACTTTCTTATAGAAATATGGTTTATCTATTTTTCTTTTGTAAAATCAAACTCTTTGATAGTCTCTTCAAAACAAATGGTCTCACTTCGTGATGCTTACTTAATTTCATAAATAGACTTTTGCAATTTGTATACTTAATTAGGAAATCTCTTTGATTTAAAAGCTTTAGGTTGTATTATATACAGATATTAAAGAAACTTTTCATTAAAAAAATGTTATTTTGAACTCCATTTGTTAGATTTCATAATCATGATAAGTGATTCTAGCTAATAAGATCCTTATAAACTTAACCATAGCTAATGGAAAAAAGGTTTCATCAAAATCAACTCTTTGTTTTTGTTTGTACCCTTTAGCCAATATCCTTGCTTTCTATGTATGTATATTATCATCTATGTCAAATCTACTAGTAAAAACCTATTTACAGCTAATAGGTACAATACCATTAGGAGCATCAACCAAAGTCCATACTTGGTTAGGGTATATGGATTCAATCTCAAATCTCATAGCTTTATACCATTTTAAAGAATCATTGTTTGATATTGCTTCCTTAAAATAAATAGTCTCATTATCCATATGTAATTCATTGTCTTTCCCCTTTTCAATATGTCAACATATTCTAGTGAGGACGATAACATATCTACTAAAGCGGCATAGACTAATGTGTTTTTTAAACCTTTAGTCGTACATCATATGTATCAACTTGAGGTTCTTGTTCCATCTAGATGTGAATTTGTGATTTTTAAAATCCTCTAAGTTCTACCTTATTCCTACTACTTTCCTTAAGAGTAAATTCTCTTTTAGGAAATGTAGCATGTATAAGACAAAAACCTTTTGTACAAGATTATGGTTAAATTGATATTTGACACTTTTTTTTAATACCTCACAAATTTAAATTTATCTGATTTAGCTTAGAGCTTAGTAGATATTGCACACTTCACATAAGCATCACATGTTCACATCTTTAGGTATGACAAGTTTGGACTACTACTATTTCATATCTCATATAGAGTCTTATCAATTTATTTGGATGGAACTATATTCAAAAGGTAAATAATTGTTTCAAGGGCATATCCCCAAAAGGAGATAAGAAAGATTGCATTACTCATCATAGGATACACCAAATCTAATAAAGTATGATTTCTCCTCTCATACACCTATAATGTTATAGAGTTCTAAGAGGATTCCTTATAAGAGAATTCCATTTTCTTTTAAGTAACCAAGAAACTTATGATTTACGTACTCATTACCTTGATTAGATATTAGTGTTTTAATATTTTTACTAGTTTTTCTAACCTTAAGTCCAAATTCCTTAAACTTTTCAAATGATTTAGACTTTTGTTTCATTAAATACATATAACCATATCTAAAATGATCATTTGTTAATATAATGAAATATGAGTGTCCACCTCTAGCATAAGTAGACATAAGGTCACATACATCTGAATGTATAAGCTCTACAAACTCATTGGTGTGCTCTCTTTTTCTAATAAAAGATAGTTTAGTTTTTTTTTTCAACAAACAAGATTCACAAGTTTCTTATGATTCATAACCAAAAGGATCCAAATATCTTTATTTATGTAAGTTTATGGTTTTAGTTAACCTACCCTATAATGCTATAAATAAGATAAATTTTAATCATTTAACTTTCTCCTTTTTTTTCTGATATTTATGTTAAGGATTATCCTTTTAAGATTTAATTCATACAAACTATTTATAAATAATCCATATATATAATAAACATCATCTTTATAAAAAGAACAAATCTTATTTTTAATAATAAATTCAAATCCATTCAAATGTAAAAAAGAAATCGAAATAATATTTCTAGTAATGATTAGAACAAAATAAAAATTATGTAGTTTAAGGCTATAAAGGAAAGCTAAACTTTATGTTCCTATAGTTAATGCAATAACCGTTAGTTTATTGCCAATTCACAGGTCCACTTCATCTTTCCTCATTGATCTTCTCCTTGGTAACATCTATATATTATTACAAATATGAGAACCATACCTAATATCCAATACCAAAAGAATGTGGAATAGAAGTAGAAAGATTGATCTCAGTCATATGCATAAAGAAATAGTTTCCTTAAAATTATTATGTTTTAGGCTAGCAAGATAAGCTTTATAGTTTCTCTTCTAGTGCTCATCAACTCCACAATGAAGACATGTTCCCTTATCAATGTTCTTCTTGACACCACCTTTTGTCTTTGCTAGTTTAGCAAAAACCTTCTATTTCTTGTTCTTATTCTTTTTAGAGTCCCTTTTCTTTCTCTTAGAAGAATCCACAATAAAAGGTTCCGTCTTAAGTCCATCTTTAATCTTGAGCATATTCAACATTTTAAGCAATGACACATTCTTTTAGTTTATATAAAGTTTATAAAGAATTGTGAAAAGATTGAACCAAGAGATTGAAGCAACATATCAATGTTTAATTTAACCTAATTGGCCTAATTTTTTAATATACTCAATCATTTTTAGTTTATATAGCCCTAATAAACATCTTTTTTTTCTATCTTACATTGATATAATTATTTGGAAATCTGATGTCTTTTCACCTTACTTTGTATTAAATAACTTCTAGAGATGTAAAATTATAGTAAGGGCATATATTTTCTCATGTTGCCTTTGAAGCTTAAGAGACATACTAGCCAACATTACATATGTAGCTTGTTTAATAACATCAATATGACATGATATCTATCCCAAATTTCATTAGTTATATCTAAACTAGGCTACAGTGGAATAGTAGTGTTAAGAACATATAGTTTCAATTCTTGCATGAGAACAATTCTTTAGGAACGAAACCAGTCCAAGAAATCAAATCCAATAAGCATATTATCATTTATGATGCTCCTTAGAGACAACTTGCTACTCATGTTATCTAATAACTAAAAATACACAAAAGACCAAGTATTAGTTTATGTCACAAAACCAAATAAAAAAGGAATTTAATAAATATTTAGTTACTCCCACAATTTTATTCAAAATATTAGCCATCACTATTAAATCAAGAAATTATCAAATAGTTTTCTAATGGGCTAGGATCCTATTCAAATTAAGTTGATCTTGAGTTATTTAACAAACTAACTCAACTTAAATTTGGTAAATTATGTGACTCTTAGATCTGTTAGATGACAACTCTCTGTCAAAGTATTTCTTATATATTATTCCTAACTCAATATCTAAATTCATATTATCATAACTCACTCATGTAAATTATACATATTTAGTTAAGTAGGACCAAATAATTTAAGATAAAATGTATTTAAGTTAAATGGACCTTAACTCACTTAATAAATCTTATAATATACAAAATTCTAGTTTTATTTTAAAATAATAGAAGGCAAGTACTATTTTTTTAACATGTACTTAATATTTAATTAAGGAATTTAAGTTTTCAAAAATTTATGTCCCATCAAAATTAATATATTATCATTACACCATTTATTTCCAACATAATTAAATTATGAATGTAAAAACTTTAAAACCTTTAATTGATTCCAATTTGGTTAAACAATTTAACTTTTAACAAATTCAACTAAATTACAAAATATTCCCTTTTAAAGATAATTTTTAAAAAATTAGAAAATAGTTTTTTAGGTTTATTAGGATCTTGAACCAATTTAATCTTAATTAAACTAATTTAATTAAAAGTAAGACTTAAAGCACTCAAAATTAAAATTAAAATTGAATGGGACTATTTGGTGCACACGTTAAAGCTTTTCAAACCTCAGTCAACATATTAGCGTTGATTAGAGCATGTTGTGCATGCACCATAAATGTTTGACAAGTCATATGTGATCCCTTATAGGGTGCATGCCTTATCGTTTTCTCTAGACAGGGTTTCTTAGTTTTGTCACCACCTCCCTCAATCTCTTCTACTTATGTTCTGTCAACTACTGCTTCACCTCTTTTTCCTTCGCCACTGATGCTTCTCCTCTAAGCGTCTCCATTATCACTCTAACAACTTTTACTTGGGTGATTTCTCGCCCTGTCTAGTGGCAATCCACTAGCAAAAGTACCACCTATGTTTGGTAGTAGGATTAGTCTTCTAAGCCTCATCCATTTGCAAACAATCCAGAACCACAAACAAACAGTAGGATCACACACAAAAATCATAAATCCAAAACACATGCTTTATCAAATCTCTAGAAACCTAAAATTAAGGGGGGATGAGCATGTGAGTTTTTAATAACTATAACAACACAATAAATTTTTTTATAGTCACTAAACTATCAAACGATGCAAAATTTTCAAATCCAAGTCTTTCCAGAAACTTAACCTAAAGGAGGTACACATTATTATGCTACCAAAAACAATAACAAGAGAAATTTTCATAACAATTATCTAGAAAGTAAAGGACGCATGTGATTGATTTGCCTATAATTACAAGACGAAAGATACATGTCTCCCTATTCTTCTGTGATCTGTATTTCCAACAAAATCACCTATGGATGAGAGTTTTTAAGGACAATTAATGCTCATTCTTTTCCACACTAATATAAACATTAAAAAGAGGGGGTTTTAATAGGGTCCTCACCCTCATTCCTTCTTCTAAACTTCCTTTGTTGGCTAGTTTAAAACTTTCAGAGGACATGTTCGTTTGAGGTAGAGGCAACACTTTCACTAGGAGATGGATCTAGTTGAGGTTCCTCTGCATCCATGCTATAGTTGAGGTTTGAGTTAGTAATGGAAGCTCTATGATTGGGGCTCTCCTAGGCTTTATTAATTAACTCAACTAGATGGGTGTTTAATAAATGGGTTTCCTTATCGTTTTATGTGTCCTTATTACCCAGGTTGATATTTGACTTTTTTTTCTCTAACTTACATTAATTCTTCATAGTCCCTTTTAACAAGTGGTATATATGTGGCTTTCCATACCTTCCTTTGATGTTTTAGGGAAGGTTTTCAAGAATATGATACTCTGATAGTATCTTCAAATAGTTTATCATCTTCCCCTAGTCTTATTAAAGGGCTAACCTCAAGGAGATCTTGTTCTATCATGCTACTAACATAAATACGGGCAACTATGCACTTTCTTTTAGCTGTGGTTTTATCCATATATAAGGGTTTGTCAATATAGCTCGCAATGGAGCTTAGCCCTTTAGTGATCTAGTACTCTAAGTGGATTTTATGGATATAAATCCATAAAGGAAGCTTTCATGCTTGATTATGTCCAAGTTGATTTTTGGTCTCCAGGTTTGAAGGAAGATAGGTTGATTGAATATGTGTCATGGCCATGCTTCTATTATGCTCTTAGCATTATTTTCATTTTGAAATTTGAATAGCAGTTGGTTGTTTTCTAATATTAGCACTTTTGTAGTCCTTTATTTTTCTAGTGCTTATTGCCCATTTGCTGATCGACTGATATAATAGTCTGCGATTAAGAAAGAAACCAATGATAATGAGTTTCATGATTTAGCACCTTGTTAAAGGATTTTAATATCCTATTTTTCCATTGTTAATAATTTTGCGATTAAGAAAGAAAATGAATCGATTTATCTAGCTCTTCACCAAAAACTTTCCTATGATTCGTAAGGGAAAGGAAAGGGCTTGAGCTCTAGCTTCAATCTGATTAGGATCGATTTTGGGAGTGAGTTTACGTTCAATGGAGGGGTGGGATGGGGAGGGGAAAAAGATGGTGATGGCAAGTAGTTGTGGATCTGGAGAGGATTACGGTTGAGGGGCAAGGGTTGGAAATCAGCTATGAGGCACTGTCCGAGGTTTGAATTTGGTGGTAAGTTGGCCATATAGAGTAAGTTAGCTTAGTAGATAGGAGTACGTATAAAAGTTTGTTTTTATGATAAGAAATGAAGTATGTCACAAAAGGTTGTCAAGGAAAAAGTGTTTAATGTACAGACTGGGAAAGTGGAGAGGAAGGGAGAGGAAGATAGAGAGAAGTAGGAGGATTTTCTCTGTCTACATATCCAATTCAACCTATTTGTTTCTTATTTTATCTACCATAACCATAACTTTAACTTTGTTAATTGCTTATTTCTTTACTTTGGTACTTAAGATTTATTTGACTCCCTCATGCTCTTTAGTAAATTGCTTTATATAATATTATTGTAAGATAAAATTTTTTAAAATGATAAGATAATCTACGTCTTTATTTTATTATGAAGGTTATTTTCACCTATTTATTATCATATTAAATTAATTTTGTCATTTTTTAACACATCTTTTTACATTTTAACATTAAATAGTTAATGCATTAAATAAATATTGCATTTAAGAGAATAATTTCTTATATATACTGATATTACTTTTATTATGGTCCTGTTTTATGATGTTAAATAGAAGAGAAAGCATTATATTGATTATATGGTTTCTTATATATTGGTATTTCCAAAGTTATAATTATCCAATTTCTCATTAATATTGATAATTTTAATATTGAACATGATTTTTTGTGTTTGCACTAATCATTTTAATAAGAGTGAGAATGATTCAGGCTGATTAAGCTGAACAAGCCTAAGTCTAAGCTAAAAAGTTTCATTCATGTTTGGACGCAACTGAAGGCTCGATCAAGTTTTGAATCGAGTCTTAGCAATAAGCTTGTATGGTATATGCAAGAATCACTTTTACATACAAGAAACAAGATGGATGATGATAAGGAATCTGATTGATATTTTTTAAAATATCAATAATGAATTAACCACAAGTGCATGATGTAGCTATAGCTAACACAGACAAGTATAGGTCGATCTCACGAAGACAGTAAGTATTAGTAATTATCCTTCTCCTATTAGCTGGACCATGAATTAGATGTTTAGTTCTTAATAAAAAATAAAACTTAATTGATAAACTAATTTTGGAAGACAAAGGAATTTACTTAGAAAAATCAATATAAAAAATTAATGTCTAGGTGATGAATCTCCCTAAAATTTATTAAATAATTAACCTTCTATCATGCAATTATTTTATTGATTATTAGATCGTGAAAATTCCTATCTTATATTAATATTTCTCTTAAGACCATTAACAACTAATCTATTAGTTAATTAATAGAAAATTTTGTAGTTAAAACCCTTAAGATTGCATAACGATTTGTGAATTCTGCTATTAGGTTTGACCCTAATCTAGAGGATTTATGTTAATCTATCTTTAGGTTTGCAATAAAATCCTTTCAATTATGGTAGATCTATTTATACAAAGAATTTCTCGATCTCAATTATATGAAATCAAATCATGCACTAATATTTTGGATATACTAGAACAAGGATAAAATGCATAATTGAATCATAATAAATCAATTAAAGTAATTACACTGAATACAAGATTAAAACACATTGTTATCCCATACTAAGGTTCATCATACCTAGACATTTAGTTACTTGTAATAGAAAACAAAATCAAATATAAACATGCAGAAAAACTAATAGAAACCAAATAATTCATTATTCTAAATCTCCCTTTCTCTTTTATTGAATCTTCTTGCAAGTTTGGATTGAATGTAGCCTTCTATGGGATCTCTTTGCATCAAAATCGTCACCTCTTTAGATGTTTCACGTCTCTAGTATGCTAAAAAACTTGGCTCTTTCCAATTGACCTCCACTCACATCCTTTTATAGTAAAATTTATGATTTCTAGGACATATATAGGCGTGTAAGAGACCATGTATATTTAAAAACTCCATAATTTGCAATTTTACACAAGCATATAGATTTAAATGGTCATAGACACAGCTGTGTATCTCTAAATTGCTTCACAATTCATTTTATGCCATGTTTTCCTCTTAATTCTTCCTCTTTTGGCCTATGAAGGCAATTATAACTTATAAATGCACTTGGAGAGAATTAAGAACCAAAAATACAACAAATATATAAAATATCAAGCAAAATACATCAAATAAGGTGTATAATTATAGTCAAATATTCATCTAATAAAATGTAATCATTTATAATTTAATATATCTCTAAGCATTTACTAATCATTAGGATCCTCTATAATAGCTAAAGCAACACCACCAGTCATTTTCCAACCAGTGATCATTATGTACGTCTATTCATGGAAGGATAATCTTTTTTTCTTTTTTTATATTACTTTTTGTTTCACTGGGACAAAGGATCATAAGGGTCAAACAAACTTCATTTGGTAACTTTACACAACATTACAAGATGAATCAAACTACCAAAGTTTTAACATTTTAATATGCATCGTAGTTATCATTGTTGTATTACAAATAAAGAGTAACTTTGACAAATCGCAATTGGCATCTTATGAGGCAATTTAGATAAGGTGAGTAAAGTGAGCAGAGGCAAGGCAAGCGCTAAGAAAAAGAAGCAGAGGAAAGGCATCCACTAAGCGACTAGTGACTAGAATGACTTTATCGAAAAGGGAGCATTCATGCTTCGTTTTATGGCTTCTTTATTAATTAGGGTTTATACAATTAGTACAGATAATAATCCTCAATATATATCTTTTCATAATTGAAAATTTTGTCATGGAACTATTAATTTTCATTTCTTTCTTTTGATATGTTCACTTTTGATTTTCTTTCATAATAAGGTTTTTATATAAGTTATTAAGAAATATACCTAAAGTTGAAACTAATATAGAATGAATTATTTCATATATGTATTATATATATTACAATAAAGAAGATTTACCTATTTATACAATAAGGCATTGGACTAATTAGGAAGAAACGGAATGAGTAAAAACTTAATTAAGGAAGAACCTAATTAGTGCCTAAATATAAGATATGAGTTTACTAGAGAATATTTACGTTAATTATAATATATATTATTATTATTATCATCCTCCCTTAAGCTCAAGGTGGAAGAGAATTGGACAGTTTAAAACTGGAAATAAAATTTCCAAATCAAGGAGTAGAGTGAGCTTTCGTAAATATGTCAGCAATCTAGTCTTGAGAGGGGATATAAACACTATCAAACATGTTATGATGAACATATTGATGTAAAAAGTGGCAATTGATCTCGATGTGGTTTTTTTTACATTTATAAAATACTTCATTATGGGCAATTTACATAGTACTTTGATTATCACAATAAAGAAAAGTAATAGATGGAGAGTGAATGCCTATATTCTGAAATAACCAATGAATCCATAGAAACTTGTTAACAGTATCAATAAGAGTTTGATATTCAACTTTAGTATTAGATAGAGAGACAATGATTTGTCTCTTACTGTGCTAAAAGATAAGTGAATCACCAATCAAGAAGCAGTAACAGTAGTAGATAGATAGTTTATAGGATCACCAGCTTAATCAACATCTGAATAAACTTACAACTAAAGAGAAGATGAGATGGAACAGTAAGGACTATAAAATGTGATACCTTTGATGTAATGAAGAATACAAAGAACAATCACATAATAAGCGGTGCAAAGAGTCATCATAAATTGGCTAATAATATAAATAATGATGATACAAATTAAGTTAGTACGAGGAGAGCCATCATAAGCAGAAAAATATGCATTATTTTTATTACAATTATTATAAATTTTATCATCCGTAAGACCTATATGAAAGATAAAATTGGTAGCATACTTAGACTAAGATAAATAATATCCTACAAAATCAAAAGTAACCTCAAGACCCTTGAAAGAATATGAAGAGTAACTACATAATGAGTGGTGTAAGGAGTTGTTATAAACTAACTAACAATATGAATAATATAAAAAATGTTAGGACAATAATAGTAAGATAAAAAAAACTGTCAATAATTTCTGTAAATTTAAAGTTAACAAGAGGGCAACCATTAAAATTTTAAAAATGAGAAATAATTTTAGTAGGATTATTGATAATTTTATCATTATTAAGACTTGTACGAGAGATAAGATTGGTAGCATACTTAGCCTAAGATAAATAATGTTGGAGAATTAAAAGTAACATCAAGACCATACAAATGGCTCAAATGTTTAAGATTTTTCTTCTCGAATTAGAGCCTAAGAAAAGTTCTTTAGATCATAAATACCCTATGTATCAATAACTAATTATGTCATAAACATACAATAATAACATAATAATACCCCACTCTATCTTTTACAGAAATGATGTATAATTATGAGGGTTAAACTGAATACCAAACTGAGAAATAGGAGAACTAAATTTAACAACCAAGCACGAGGAGTTTTTTTATGTCTATACAAAACCTTTTGAAAAAGATAGATTTTATTTAAAAGAAGATCATAGCTAAGAGGAGGTTGCATATAGAGCTCTTTAGTGAGATTTCCATTTAATAAAGCATTTTTAAAATCTATAGGAAATAAACTCTAATACTTAATAGCAATATTGATAATAAGAGTAAAAGAAAAGTGATACAAGTTATAAAAGCAAAACTCGCCTCATAATCAATCCTATATTCCTTAATGAAACCTTTAACTACAAGTTGAGTATTATATTGTTCTATTAAACCATTAGCCTTAGCCTTGATTTTATAAAACCATTTACAGCTAACTATAGATTTGTTTATAGGTAAATTAATTAAATCCCATATATGAGTAAAGTAAGTGTATGGAGTTCTTCTTCAATTAACTTATGTAATAAAGGATTAGTAATAGCCTCACAATAATTGTGAGGCTTACAAAGAGAAATAAGAGCATAAAAATAATGATAATTATAAAGAGTGATATTAGATTGACTTATAAGAAAAGAACGTTAAAATAGAGGATCAGAAGAAAAAATTGAAGATTAACAGGTATAAGTGGGGTGGACTAGAACAGTTTGAGCAATCTAGGCCTACAAAAGAGTCATCAGGAAATAAATTAATAGTAGGATCAATAAAGAAGGTAGGAGATGAAGTGAATCCAAAGGTAGATAAGGAAGAAAACATCTTATATTCCTAAAAAGTGATATGATTGGAATACAAAAATCCTAAGAAAGGGGATCTCAACACTAATAACTATTATAATCAGTGGCATATCTTAATAATAACATAAGTGGTCTTAAGATTGTGTCCATATGATTGAAGGCATATCTTAATAATAACATAAGTGGTCTTAAGATTGTATCCATATGATTGAAGATGGATGAAATAAACAAAGACAAAAACTTGAAGAAGGTGGTAATCAAGATAACGACCATAGAAACATTCTTAATGGGAAACATAATTGATGATAGGAGAATGGATATGATTAATTATATAAATTGATGTAAGAGAGGCTTCATCCTAAAAAGATTTAGGATGAGAAGATGACACAAGAAATGAACAAATAATGCCCATAATGTTCATATGTTTACGTTCTATACTACCACCCTATTGAGAGGCATCAAGATAAGAACATTGAAAAACAATGCCACGAGTGATAAAAAATTGATATTACAAGAAAATTGAGTTTTAATCTTATTAGAAAATTGATTATAACTTTAAGGTAACTTATAATGATTTTTAATATGAAAATTGATGTGTACCAATAATAATCATAAAAAAAATAACAAAATATCGAGAACTACATATGGTAATATTAAGAGTAACGCCTTAAATATTAGAATCAGTAAAATCAAATGGTGCAAAAGAAATAGTTCCATTAATATTAAATTACAATGCATGATGTTCTAAAAGTTAACATAAAACATAATCAAATTGATCATATTTGGTAGATCATAGACATCTGCTAGAAGTCAAATATCTTAATTTAGAAGAGGAAATATGATCAAGAAGCAAGTTCTAGAAACAATATGAAGTGACAGTAGTAACAAATATAGGTGGAAGCTAGAGAGAAAGAAGTTTAAATTGATAACTAACTTACATCCTATCCCAAGAACCTTACCTATCTAAGAATATTAAGCAATATAACCATGACTCGAAAAAGGTTACATTAGCAATAAGTTCAAATAACTTAATAACAAAAATAAGATTGAGAGATAGTTTAGGCATATAAAAGGCATCGAATAAGGATGCATGAGATTAAAAAATATTACCTCTGCATTAAATAGGAAAAACATAACCATCAACAATATGAACAGTTGCTATATAAGATGGAGTAGAAACATAACTAAATAACTTAGACTTAAAGGTCATATGATTACAATAAGAAAAGTAAAAAAACTAAGAAGCAGGTTTCTTGGAGCGATAGATAAGATGGAAGGGAGTAGCAGTACCAAAGTTATGTTATATCTATTAAAGAATAGCCTAGATTGCTTTTAAGAAAAAAAAAAGGATCCCTAAAAGTATAACCATCAGTAGTAGGAGGAGGAGGAGGACGAGGACGAGTACTTAAGGATTGAGATTTATTATGAGATTTGGTTAGATAACCTTGGTTAGAATTCTTGTTATTAGCTTGAAGTTTGGAGTAAGAAAAAATGTAGTGCCTATATTTTTTGCAATATCTGCAAAATCCCTTAGAAAAATTATAGGTAACTGAAGTAGTAGAAGGAGAAGCAAGAACAATAAATGTAAATGGGAGAGATTGATCAACACAAAGAGTATTTAGCCAAGTTTTCTCAGAGAGCACCTCTCAAATAGCATATCATGTTTAGGTAGCATAGTGTGGTGAAGAAAAGCAATACTAATTGAATTAAAGTTAGAATCAAGAGTCATAAATAAATTCCATACACATTGACAATCACAAAGGACAACAACAAAAATGTCTAAAAAGGTTATATCAAATCAAACTAGATCACAAGCTGATAATTGATCTCATAAAGTTTGTAACTCTGAAACATAATTATTGATGGACTGATCAGTTTGTTAATACATATGATAAAAATGATGATAAATCTAAAATTAAAGAACATTATTTAAATTTGCATAATATGTTTGTAAAAAATTTCAAACACCTTTAGCATATTTAAAATGAAAAATATCAACTTAATACTATGATGATAAGTATTACGAAACTAAGTTAAAATTTAATAATTTTTGCTATCCTCTTGATCGAGCCTCTTACTAAACTTAGTTGTTGTCTTATCATCCTATTTAATGAGTTTGGTAACCTCACTAGTAATATTTTATCAAAGGAGTCTTCATTTCAAAAATTACACATATCTTAAACCTATAAATCATAATTTGGACCATCAAAAAACACAGTAATATGATGAGTTATAAAGTGAGAATTATTTGAAGAAATCTTGGATACTAAAAAATGCAGTGTAAAAAATAACATAGCTAAACCTAAAAATGAGAAATAGAGGCAATTTTTAGCATAACAAACCTAAATAATGAATTCAGTATGGTTAAAAACCTTAGGAACTAATTTGAGTTACAAGAAGATTAGTTATTTAGGTTGGTTCGGTTGGTGTTGGTAGAGGTCTTAACATATGTAGCATGCAGGTGAGTGAACTAGAGGACAACAACTTTAGATAGAGCATGTAAGTGCATGGAGACTTCAATGAAGGTTTAGTCACCAATGTTAGAGTTATTTTGGTGAGAGGAATCTTCTATTGTGTTAAAAAAGGGAAATGAGTCCTTCCCATTCAGTTATTTGGGTATACCTATCACCTGCTTTATGCCAAAGTTTGTTGATTGTTTAACTACCATTGAAAGGAAGAAGTCCAAAGTGTTGGCATGGTAAAACCAATTCCTATCTTGTACTGCTAGTTTCAACCTTATAATTTCTGTTCTCAGCAGTATGCATGTTCATTGGACTGCGCATATTGCTCTTCCAAAGAAATCCATTAAGGAGATGGAGAGAATAATGAAAGCTTTTTTATGGTCTGGTCAGCTTGATGATTCTAAGAAAGCTAGGCTGAAATGGCGTGAAGTTATAGTTCCAAAAAAAGTTTAGAGGCTTAGGTATCATTTCTATGTCCAATATGTTAAATTTTTTAATGAGGAAAAGGATATGGAGATTAATTATTGACTAGAAAGCTCTTTGGATAAAATGGATACATGAATTTTATCTGAAGCATGCAAACATTTGGCTAGCTAATTTCTCAAAGGAGAGCTCTTGGATACTTAAGCAAATGATAAAACTAAGGAATACCGTCTATCCTTTTAGCAAACATAGAACTGGAAATGATAAGAGGACATGGATTTGGTTTGACAATTAGCTTAATGTAAGTCATTTAGTGCAATCTGTGGAATTTCAACACCTAAGGAATAGGAAGCCAATACATCTTAAGGTTTCCTACCTGATTGTGCAGTGGAATTGACATGGAAACGTTAGGGGATTCCAATTTTTTGTTGATCATTTACCTCCATTAGAAGCAGTACAAAGTGAGGATACAATTTCTTGGCTACTGAATTTGAATGGTCAATATGCCAACCACTCATGCCATAAATTGTTTACTAGCTATACTATGGAAGTCCCTTGGTTCAACCTTTTATGGAGGAATACCCTTTGCCCTAAGGCATCTTCTATCACTTGGCTTTCATTCAAGAATAGAGTTATGACTAATAACCAATGGCATGGCAGTGAAGATGATTTATGTCTATTATGCAATAAGTTATGGAGGATCGAGAGCACCTCTTCTTTTTATGTAATTTTTCCAAGGCAATATGGAGCAGCTTGTTACACTTGCTACCCGATAATAACAGTGGATACAGATGTCAGGTACTAAGTTGGATCATCAGGAACTCTATCAAGGCAGGACAAATTCCATTTCCATTTACAATATCTAGAGAGAATGGAATAGAAGAAGATTCACCAAAACAAAAGAAATACCAATTTGTTGATCGAATAGCTAATTAAACTAGAGCTTGCATATTGGCTCATAATGCTCAGCTTAATCTTTCTATGGAGCTGAAGTGTAGGTGGCATCTATAAATGTTTTTTGTTTTCTCTATCATAGATAGATGTACTGCTATATTTAGGAACTTTTTTTCATATTGTAAATATTATTGTAGGCATAATGTCATCAACTCGCTGTAATGTAGCAATAGTTTTATCTATAGTAAAATCACTATTCAGTTTTTTAAAAAAAGGAAATGAGCAACAAATCTTTTGCATTATGAATACCCATAACAAAATTACCAAAAAAACGTACATAAGCCAATTGAGAATGACTAAAATAAAAACTTTACTAAAAAAATCAAAACTAGTTATAAAAGTTATCTCTAACACTAAGTTAAAACTAATAGGGAATGGATTGTTTCTTATTTGTATTGTGTATATTACAATAAAGAAGTACGGTTTTTTTGGAAATAAGAAGTCGTACTTATTTATACTCAAAAGTATTATATTAATTAGAAAGAAGCTAAACAAAGAAGAATCTAATTAAAGAACATAATTACTGCTTAGATACAAGGTATGAGTTGAATAGAGAATATTTACATTCATTACATTATATATTATCAATTATTACCTAAGACTAAAATTGATTTTTTTTAGGATTTATGTGGTGCATTGTAAGTTAAATCTAAGTTTGAATTTTGATAAATAAGACTATTTCTAACATATCAATAATATTAAGCGAACAAATACCTTCTTTTAAGATTTAGAGTGTCTAAGCTAATTTCTTTAATTGAAATTAATGAATAGAAGAAGGTAATTTAGAACTCAAATCGACAAAAGAATTATACTATAATCCGCGTAACTTAAAATATGCAGAAAAAACGTGATATACATACGAGCATACATATATACATATATATGCTCTGAACTAATCATGTTTGTCTTATAATCAAAGTGTTCTTTACCTTTGATTTGAGGTAATAATGAGGTTACACGAATCGTGATGCTGTGAATTGCTTTATATGAAAAAGTTTTACGATTGACTAATATGGGAAGACCAATTAATCAAACTATAATCAATATGGACTAAATATTATGTAACTTCTAAATCTTAAGAAAAGAAGAAATCTTGCAGCATGGGTCGGCTCCCATGGCAAAATCTGAAGCCCGATTTTGAACTGTTAGACGAGACATTCTGGGCTAGTATTTGCTGATGCAATAATATCGCCAAGAGTTTAAACGGAGCTGAATTTTTATTCTATGGACACGGATAACAGAGACATCAATTTATAATATGCTGCCATGGATTGAAGATGATACAAATAATTAATTAATCTCGACTGACAATTTCTCGCTTATTGTCGCAAAAGTTGAGCAACGAGTTATATTCTAATAGTAGTTTTTTCGTTTCTCTTTTTTATGCTTTCAATAATAAGTCCGACCTTTAGTTCTAAGAAAACAAAAAGATCAAAGCGACCTCCAAACATGTTTCCAGCACTGATTCGGCGACATATGGTACAATGTTTGCTGCTTTTGACAATGAAAGAGTGCATAATAAGCGATTATCAGAAGCAAAATTTCATCCTCCAGTATTTGTTTTAGAACCGTATCTCGACTACTTTCTCCTTATAAGAAAGTTATTGTCATTATTATTAATTTTGCAATTCTGAAAAGGCATTCAATTATGTTATTATGAATACATCAAGTTCCATCAAATGTTTGAGACGGGGGCAACTTGGAACTAGACAATCATTTGTAGTGTATTTATAACAAACCAATCATTAATTCCATATAGTGATTAATTTAATTTTGATTATAACTAAAGTACAGTCTTATTAACCAATTGTGCAACTGCAAGTCGTTATTAAATTTTTGTCTCTGTAGCATTTAGAGGTAATTAATTGGTTGATGTGAGGAGTGAGAGTAAGCTTTAGCTCTGACTCTTATTACTTCTTTGAATAAATAAGAAATACATAGACACAGAGATAGAGACATAAATGAATAGAAGGAGAGGTCGGTTGACAGCATTTACAAAGGAGTGAAGGAGAGTGACGAAGAAAAGATGTTGAAGAAAGCGAGGTGTTGGTGCTTCAATTCAGTGGTCATCTTTGAATTCTGCATTTAAGTGAATTCAAGTTGAGTTAATGAAGGCAGGTAGAGCTACTTGAAACCCTTGTTGCTCTTTCAATGCCTTCAATACCTCATTACTTCTCTTTTCTTTTAATTTTTTGCTTGAAATAGTTTTTCTGAGTCCTTATGATATTCCAAAAACTCAAATGTTTTAAGATGGTGGCTACCTAAAGAAATACCCTTAGTTTGGAAAGAAACATATTTTTTGGAGCCCTACTCTATTGACTTCTACCAGTGAAATAGGTTGGTATTTATGCGATCTTGCTGAGTCGTCTATTTTGGGGTCCCTCTACAACTTGTATTCGGTTGGTGAAATTCAGCTAAGGACACAGTTTATACATAGCCTTTCATAAAATATATTAGAACTTTTCTCAGTCAGAGTAACTTACACGAATAATTGTTCAATGACTTTGCTTTATGAGCTCAAACTCTTCACCACGAGCGAAATTGGCACCCCCTTTATTCACGGGCGAGTCCCAAAAGTTAAAGAATATGACAATAGCAATAGACGAGGGCAAAGGTGCTTTCCAATTCGTCCCTTTTCATCCAAGATGAATTTATGAAGTCAAAAGCTCAGTTGCTGTGTTATGTTTTGGATTACGAATATAATGTTTGATACCTATTTAGATAACGCTACTTTGTACTTGACATTCAGAAATTACAATGTTATATAGCATTCTCAGTATTTAAAAAAGGGTCAACTATATGACTAATAATTAATAATTTTATTATTTATAATATTGATGATTATTAATTTCTAAAAAATTATCAGTTTCAAAATTATTTTTATAAAAATAAAAAGAATATACATCATATATTTTATGTTTTAATTTCGAAGTCCATCCATATATTGTTGTTGCATTGTTCATAATTACAAACTATATAAGACGAGTTACTTTTAAATTTTGAATTTAGGTTCAAACTAGATAGTATTCTTTTAGTTTCAGTATATCTTCTATTTGGAATTTAACAATACAATCGAGTTCCCCAAGTAACTAGCTAAGACGAAGTCGAAGTCGAAGTTCCGTATACCAAACTTCTTCCTTAAGTTGCTAATTATGAGGTACTTTATGGTTGGGCATGTTCATGTAAGAGCTTATGCATGTGCCTATATATACATGGATAAGGATTCATACAATTTCACAGAATTATACATAGTTTGCACCTGAGCGACATGACAAATCAATGTAGCTAGCTTTGTATATTCAATATTTATTTGACCTTAATTTTCGTTACATTAGCTAGCTGCTATAGCTTACTATCAATCGTTGAATTCATAACTGCAATGTTTTCTGCAACTGATTGCTTTTTATCCATGTGGTAAAATTATTTTAATGAAATCGAAAAGGATTGCAAGAAATTCAAGAAAAAAGAAGTTTCAGTTTTTTTAATGTGCAAAAATTGGATATGCAACGCTACTTTCAAGAAAACTCGATATCCTCATCCATAATAAAAGTTTCACAGATCAATAACTGAAGTACTATTCATGAATTTAAGCCAAGAGTATTTTACTTTTCCTTGTATATGCACTCCCTACGCTGAACCTGGGTAGCCTACTTTTGGCTCACCTTGGAAAGTTAGGTAATTGAAGTACAAGCCAACAAATTGAAACAACAAATATCTCCTAATCCCAAAATATAAACTCAGAAAATGCACAAGTCTAGTTGTACCACATTACATTCATACATACAAGTCTAAATCCATGGAAAAGATATACTAATATAATGTCTAAAAAACTGAAAGTCCATTTGTTGCGAAGAACACAAAAGGGCCTTAAATACGAGAATCTCAGGTATTAAAATAAATGCGATAATACGAAATTAATTAACAGATGAATGATAGATTGTTTAATGAGACGGAAGGTTTTATGACTGAGGAGAGGATCTTGAGAGCTTTAAAAGCTTATAGGTCTAGGAGTTGAGAGTAGTGATTAATGGATATAGTTAATGGGATGTGATATTTGTTTTAGAGTAGGGTGTTGAGAGCTTTAAAAGTTATAGTTATGTTGAGTGACCCAATTGTGGAAGTTAGAGTTATGATATCTCTTTAAAGATCCATAAAGCATTCAAGACAACATTTAATGACGCCTCTCCCTCTGCCTTACTCTCACCGCTCTCTAATTTAATACTACCAAAAGAAAACCACTTTGCTCTTTTGCCTTGTTCTTTTATTGCCTGCCTTGATTTCCATGATATCCATGCCTAGCTCCAAATCCTTCCTTTTCTATTTTACCTTTAATATAAAAGAGAATTTAAGAATGCAACAGAATGTGATTGAACTTCAATTGAAGATGAAGAACATTCTCTAGTTCTGATTCACAAGACATGTATCCCGATTACCATTTAAGTGAGCATGTGTTAAGAGTCACAAGGTTGTGTTTGATAGTTTTGCTGCGGTGCCACTGCCACCGATTATAAGGTCATCAGGTGTTTAAGCATATAATTTAGCAATATACAAGGTTGGGTTTAAAATTACTGACCTATATTGGATTTAACTTAGAGTTGTTTTTAGGATATTTATAACATTACTGACCTATAGGATTAACGTCGATAGAGTTGGTTTTAGGATCATTATAACTGTACTGACCTTTAGATTAACTTGGAGCTGTGTCATAAATAATTGAAGAGCCAACTTGGATGGCACGTCATGCATTGGGTACGTAGGCCCTTTTGCCTCCAGAGTTGCTCCATTAGATTCTTCCTTGCAGTTATGATCCTGACCTTACACCTCCAAACTGAGCCTATATAACTGCCCAAAACGCTTCTTCACATTGATCACTTAACTAGATTGGAAGAGTGCTGAAGAGAGATAAAGAAACGGATTTTCATCGACATTTGAGTTCATCTCAGTTCAGCATGTCTATGGTTTCCTTTGAAACGCTTCACACTCCGAATGGCAGAGTGGCAATTCCAGAGCTTGACAATTTTTCGAAGAAGAGGAAATTGGAAGAGTCGCAAAATGACGGGTTTCTCGAGAAAAGACGGAGATCGTCAGACACCATGAGGTCCACCTTCGACATTGAGCTACACCTCGACACTCCTTTGCCTATGGAGTGGCAACGTTGCCTCGATATTCAGGTAATAATTTCAGTTTCATTACGGTGGTTAAATGATCACAACAGGCAGTAAGAATCACAAAGTAATTTCAAGTTCTAAACTCATCTCAGAAACGAGCCCTTACTGTTATTTTTTGTCCTTTAATTACATGCAGTCCGGACAGATACATTTTTACAATACAAGGACTCAGAAGAGAACATCAAAGGATCCAAGGGAAAGCCCAGAGCCACCAACTAGTCCTGTTCATATGAGCTTAGACCTTGAGCTAAACTTACCATGCGACACACAGAGGAAACACCACGCAAATGGCCACACTAGGAGGCCTAACTCTGGTATCTCTAAGAAGGGTTTCAGTGATATATTATTCGATTCAAACAGAGATAGAAATAACAATTCAGAAGGGCCAAGTCCGTGTCCTTCATGGTTGAAATTTCAAGGCGATGATCACCATCAGCAAGAGATGGTGGCTACTGTTTGCACAAAGTGCCATATGCTGGTGATGCTCTGCAGATCATCACCTGCTTGTCCTAACTGCAAATTCGTGCACTCACCAGACCAGAGCCCTCCTAGATTGTTCAAGCCATCTTGTGCAAATTATTAACGATGTTAGAAGTAAGTATCGATCAAAGCGTGGCTGCAAGTTTTAGGATGAGAGACAACTACATCAAGCCAGTAGTTCAAAACATTATGAAGTCTGTTTAGAATTCTTAGGTAAATTAAAGCACTACTTCACTCCTGTTGATAAATGACTGTAGAGAGAGAGATAGCGAGAGTGAGAGTGGTCGGCTAACTAGCTAACATTATGTATAAAAAAAAAATTGTCTTATATGATTAATATAAGTTCTATAATTAAACTTGTTCAATCCATTCAATACAGTTAAGCCAGGGAAGGATGCAACTTATCAACCATGCACCAATCTATTTTAAACTTACAACTTAATTAGATGTAACTTCCAAAAAAAAAACTTAACTAGATCTGGAATACAAAATTCTCTATTAATTATATCCGACTCAATAAAAATTCTAGTAATCCAATTCAAACTTACCATCTAGAAATCTTGTTTTGGAAGGGAAGTTATGAAGAGACACATTCAAATCCATCAGTGATCAATATGTAGAAATGGTAAGCGGTAAATTGTTATGTCAACTGATTTCTTACGCAAGAAATGCTACACAATCCCATGTCTTTTATTTATTTATGCTCTCTGTTGAAAACAGAGAAAATGAAGAAATATTTGGCTCAATCTTTTATTAAGGTAGATAATGCCTTTTATAGACTGTAGCTATAAATTTGCTACAACAACCTATAACAGAAAGGGAATCATTGCAAACAAACAAAGTACACACGAATACAAAATAAAGAAGAAAATAAGAAACCAAGACTAAGGCCAATCTGCTAGGGGTCCGGACTTAAGAAAGAGGTCCACATAGCATGCATGAGCCAGACCAGTAAGGAAATGGGTAAATGGCCACCCAATTCAATCCAAGCTTACTAGGTCTTGTTAGGGATAGAAGGAGTCTCCTCCTGTGACTCCTTTTTCGACTGCCCGCCATAAGCTGGACGGTATACGTTGTGTATAACACCCAGCTTGTGAAGCAAGGTATGGAAAGGGTGTCATGGGAGGGCTTTGGTGAAGATGTCAGTGAGTTGATCAGTGGAGGACACCGGAAGAAGATGAACGATGCCGGTTTTAACCCTCTCGTGGACGAGATGACAGTCGAGTTTGATGTGCTTCGTACGTTCATAGAAGATAGGGTTTTCAAAGATGAAAATTACAAACCGGTTGTCACAGTAGAGATAAGCCGGGCTCGCGTGACTGACTTCAAGGTTGCAGAGGAAGGAGATCCATTAGAGCTCACAGGTGGTTGTGGCTAGAGCGCGGTACTTAGCTTCGGGAGACAGTCACCTGCTTTTTAGATTTCCATGAGATCAAGGAGTCGCCACGAAAAACACAGTAGCCAGTTAGGGATTTGCGGGGGTCCAGACAGCTAACCCAATTAGAGTCAAAGAAAGCTTGAAGCTGTAGAGATGAAGTACCTCGAAATAGAAGCCCCTTTCCTGGTGAACCCTTAAGGTAGTGAAGAATCCAGTAAGTAGTTTACATGTGGGAGACCATCGGCTAGGACATGAACTGTGAGAGCTGTTGGACAGCGAAGTAGATGTCTGGTTGCGTGGTAGTCAGGTAAATCAATTTTTCAATTAGACATCTTTAACTAGTGGCATCGGGAAGAAGTTGGCCTTTTATAGATAATTTGAGATTTGTGGCCGTTGATGTTGAAACAGGTTTAGAATGGAGGAAACCAGTGTCTTAAAGCAAATCAATAGTATACTTGTGCTGACAGAGATTTATCCCAGATGAAGATTGTGTAAGTTCGAGCCCCATAAAGTATTTGGCGGTGCCGAGGTCCTTGATTTTGAAGGCAGTGTCTAGAAACTGTTTGGTGGATTGTTTGAGCGAGAGATAGTTGTTGGGCAATAGGACATCATCCACATAGACTAGGAGAATGATGAAGTCATCATGAAGCTTCTTTGTGAACATGGAGTGGTTCCATAGAGGCTTTTCCGAAGGTGGCAGACCATATCAGGGTGTGGTAACTTCAAACCATCAGGAGGTGTCATGTAAACTTCCTAGTTTAAATCTCCATGTAAAAATGCAATGAGTATATCTAACTAATGTAGAAACCATTGTTTTGAAGCAACAAGAGCAAGGAGCACTTAGATTGTTATTGGCTTGGCCACTGGGGAGAAAGTCTTGGTGTAATTAAGCCCTTCTTGCTGAGTAAAACCTTTCGCAACCACTTTGCTTTTCAACGTTGAAGGGTCCCGTCGGCATTAAATTTGTACTTATGGCCATGTGGGGGTGACAACCTTCTTCCCTGGAGGCAGAAAGGTAACATCCCAAGTATGGTTTTCTTGTGAGGCCTTTAATTAAGCTTCCATTGCATCTCTCCATTCTTTGAGTTGCCTACTTGTAGGATGTAGGTTCTTTAAAAGAGATTAGTCTAGCTGAAAAAAATTAGGACTGACAGGAAAGAGAATCATAGGAAAGGACAGAAGATAGGGTATGTGAAGAGGTGTGAGGGAATGTAGGACAATCATAACCTGTTAAGTAAGAAGGTGAGTGGATTGATCTGGTGGAGAGACGAATAGGATGAGAAGGTGATGATGGAGAAGGGGTGGAGGCTATTGAGGAAGATGGTGAAGAAGGAGAAGGTGGAGAACTTTGGTTAGGGGAAAGAATAGATAAAAATGAGGATGAGAGGTCAGTAGATGTAGGAGAGGAAAAAGTAGGTAAATTAGGAGCATGTAAACTTGCTTCAGGTGGTGTTGTGAGAAAAGGGAATTGATCTTCATAGAAGATCACATCTCTTGACAAAAAAAACTGCTTAGCATATAGGTTATAGAGCTTGTAGCCTTTAAAACCTGTATCAAAACCAAGGAATACACACTTCCTTACTCTAGTATCAAATTTGCCTCTGTTGGCTTCTTTAGTGGAAGCAAAATAGAGACAACCAAATACTTTCAAGGATTTAAGGTCAGGATTAGTGTTAAATAAGACAGAATAGGGAGTTTTATAGGATAAAAGGGGTATAGGAACTCGGTTTATTAAATAAACTGCATGGAGAATGCAATCTTACCAGAACTTGGTAGGAAGGTTAGCCTGTAATTTTAGTGCTCTGGCAACATTTAAAATATGTTGGTGCTTCCTCTCCACTCTCCCATTTTGTTGTAGTGTTTCTACACAAGATGTTTTATGTAGAATTCCCTTCTCCTGATAAAAATTCTTCATTGAAAATTCAATTCCATTGTCACTTTTTATGCATTTAATTTTCTTGTCAAAATGCCTTGCAGCATAGGCACAAAACCCCTTCAAGAGTTCTCTAGTTTCAAGTTTTTGTCACATCATATAAACCCAGGTCAGTCTACTATGATCATCCACAACAGTCAAGAAGAATTTGTAACCAAGATGAGAAGGTGTGTGATAGGCCCCCTATATATCAACATGAATTAAGTCAAAACAAGCAGGAGCAATAGATTTGCTAAAAAGAAAGGGTAATTTCTTCTGTTTAATAAAGTGACAAATATCACATTGTTCAACAAAGTGAAAAACTACAGAGGGATCAATCTTAAAAGGGCTTCACATTCGCTAATTGGATAAATGACCTAGTCTCTTATGGCATAGATGTTCTAGGTATGTGATGATACTTCAAACAAGTTGACAGGGGTCCGGAGTAGATGAAGAGAGGTGGTAGAGTCCATTGATTTGTCTAGCAAAACTAATCATTCTCATGGAATTGGTGTCCTGAATATGACATAAGGTAAATGTGAAGGTTAGCTGAAAAGGACTAGAAATAGTGAGTTTACTGATAGAGACTAAGTTAAAAGAGAAATTAGGTACAAGTAGAACATCAGTGAGAATGAGTGAGGAGATATTGACAATTCCAATATATGTTACCGACGCAAGAGCTCCATTTGGTAATCTAACTTTTAAACTGTCCACAGTTTTGCAGGTTATGAAGAGATTTAAAGAACAGACAATATGATCTGTAGCTCCAGAATCAAGAATCCATATTAAAGACCAAAGATCAGAAGATAACATAGGTTTGGATATACCTTGTTTATGAGTAGAGACTATATTTACCTGAGAAGTGATAACTCCTTTTCCTTTTGGATCTCCTTCTTTCTACAGCAGCTGCACTATTTGGCCATATTGTTCGACATTCAAGTTGTAAACAAAGTTGTCTTGGGAAGGCTCTCTACTTATGGATTGGGAATCTAACTTAGAGGAGAAAACATTCAGGTTAGTCTCTACTTAATTGATAGTTTTGAATTTGTGTGGTTATTGTCTCTGTTGGAGTAGGAAGTTCTATTGAATGTTGAGAAATTGGGTGGGAAACCATGCTTTGGGTAACACTTAGATTCAATGTGGCCATTATTACCACAGAAGGTGCAAATGGGTATTTTGGATTGTTGGCTGAATTTTCTGGTGTTGGTTTTGGCATAGAGAGCATGAGGTTCAATAGTGGGAGTAGACAAGTTATTTTGTAAAGAAATGTTTAGTTGTCTTTCATGCTGAGCAACCATAGCAAAGACTTTTTTTATATTAGGTAGGGGTTCCATTATCATAATGAGTGACTTCACAGTAGAATAGGATTCATTCAAGCCTCTAGGAAACCTAATCACATAATCACCATCCTGATAGTTTTTTTATAGTAGCTAAAAAATCACAAGAACATTGAGGTTCACATTTACAAATGGGTAATGGTTTGAGGTTAAAAAACTCAACCCATAGCATCTTAAAATGAGTATAGTAATCTGAAACTGAGAGTGGTCATTGTCAGAAACTGTAGATTTCTTCTTGTAAATCTGATATTCTGAATGAATCTGGCCGTAAGAATCGTCCTTCTAAGTCTTTCCATAAATCTACTGCAGAATCATATCAAATCACAGTCTATGTTATTGAATCTGTCACAGATCTCAATAGCCAGGAAAGCACCGTAGTATTACACATTTCCCAATAGATAAAAAGGGGGTCATCTTTGTCAGGCATTAGAATGGTACCATCAATAAATTTAAGCTTGCTTTTGGATAACAAAGCCATCTGGATTGATCTTGCCCATGAGTGATAGTTGGTTCCTATCAAAAGGGTTGAGACTAGGACTAGCGAAGGGTTTTCATTGGGATGTAGGTAGTAGGGGCTTGCTAGATGATCTTCTTGTCTTAAAACATTTTGATTTTGATGTCCTTGGTTTGCAGTGATGCTGACATATGACGGTCCAGACATGATGAAGAAATCAAAGAAGATGAAGAGAAAATAGTGAAACGAAAAAAAAACTAAAGATATTATGACAAAATTAAAAGGAGCCAGAGATGTTGCTCTGATACCATATTGAAAACAAAGGAAATGAAGAAATATTTGGCTCAATGTTTTATTGAGGTTAAGAATGCCTTTTATAGGCTGTAGCTATAAATTTGTTACAACCTGTAACAGAAAGGGAATCTTTGTAAATAAACAAAGTACACATGAATACTAAATAAAGCAGAAAATAAGAAACTAAGACTTGGGCCAATCTGCTAGGAGTCTGGAGTTAAGAAAGAGGTCCACATAGCATGCATGAGCCAAACTAATAAGGAAATTGGTAAATGGTGACTCGGTTTAGTCCAAACTTACTAGGTCTCGTTAGGGATAGAAGGAGTCTCCTCCTGTGACTCCTTTTTCGACACTCTCTACCAATTCAAATCTCCATTCCTTTAAGTTCGATACAATAAGACCTAGTGCATATACACGTATGTACGTAATTTCTCATAAATCAAATATCCATATAGATGTAAAGTGTTGTAAGAAGATGGCACCGAGACCCCGAAGGGCACACAGGGAAAGGATACATCCCAGACGTACCAATATGTCCTAGACATACGTCGACACCATCCTTCAAACAACACCCATCAAGAGATCATATGCTACTCTAAGGTGGATTATAGACTACTGACTCTTGTAAGTTCTAGGTATGATGGTTGACACATAATGCCCTTTCTCATTCTTCTGGCTTTACCGGCTCAACTCTCAACTTTCCTCTTAGGAACCTTACACACAGTATCTACTCTCTTCCCCTGTTAGTTATAATCTGATACAACGGAATTGTTTGGAAGACACAGTCATAGACTGTCTTAGACTTTCTGATACACAAGATCCTCATAAGAGGCAAGCATAGAGCGTACTTGTCTTTATATCAAGATAGGTAGTAACACTCACTCAAGACTCAAGCTTTCAGGAGAGGGAGAACTCAAAGATAAACACTCAAACTCATATTCATATTATCAAATTAGAACGTACTAAGGTCTGCTTACAAGTGAAGAGAAGCCTTGCTTTTATAGGTGAAGAAAGGGGTACAAAGGTAAAACTATCTAAAGACACACTCATGACAACTTTAGAAAACTAAAATACAATGATTACACTTTATCAAAACTACTTTAAAAAGGAATCTACTTTTCTAAAAGTAAATAGTAACATGATATGAAGGAATCTGGAATAGTAGTTCTGGGCCACAAAGATTCTTCATTATCAAAACACTCCAAAGGAAAACAACAAACTCCTAAAAAGATGTTACTCCTCAAAAGTCGTATCTCACTTTACACAGATAAAGTGAGGTCATGATCACATCTGTCAAGGCCATGTCATTATCAATCTGTTCGAGAATATGGCCGATTTCATGGGCAGTCCATTGAGCAAGTCCTGGGCTAGTAATGGGCTTTTGAATTGGACTGGATGGTCTGCTTGAGGCTGTAGAGTGGCGATACGTTAGACAGGGAACTTCACCAACTCGAATATTAATGATATTAGAGGAATCCACTGATGTCTATTGATCAGTTGATGGGGGAATAATTGGTGTAAGCATAGCGATTTCTCCAAAGTATGGTCTAAGAGAGGTGAAAACATCAGAAGGAGATGAGTTCGGGAACTGATTGAGTTGGTCTAGGAAATAATGTAATTCATCTATTAGTTGAGTGGATTCAGTAGACCAATCAAGAGTAGTGCACTAGTGCTGAATGTGGTTCAATGTGCACAGATGTCCAATGGCACTCATACAATAGGAATGATCTATGATGCATAAGCTTTTCGATCAGTTAATGAAGTGTCCCATAATCGATGATGAATTAGAATTTGTGATATGTCAATACGCCATTTAGAGAGTGGTTGAAACCATTCCAAGAATATCCACAACAGAGATCTTACATTAGTTTGAGCACAGAGATGTTGGTATAAGTGCAGAGGAGATATAGCAATGGCACAAGCATAAAGGGCAGAGAGTGCCCAAAGATACCATAATGTGTTTTCAAACAGAGGATCATTAAGGAAAGTCACATTAAGGTAGGGTGATTTGAGATTAAACATTGTCGGACTACCAAGAGAGTTAGTTTCACTAAGGAACTGGTGTAAGTAATAAAACAAACTCATTCTAGCAAGAGAAGTTACTTCTGACACACTGTTAGGTTTGCTAGTAATGGGAGGAAAATCTTTTTAGGTTTTGCAAATTTAGGAAACTCCATTATCCACAAAAAAGAAATAAAAGAATGCAAAGAAATTAAAGGAAACTTGATACCTTGGAGAAGAAGATAAGATTATTTATAGGAAAAAATGTCTAGAGGCCAAGGAGGATGTTGTCGAAGCAGATGAGATAAGTTTGTAGCAGAACCTGTTGAAGGATAAGCTGACACGTATCATAATAGCTATTTTGCATTATCTGAATCAGATTCTACTAATCTCTTTCTGTTGTGGTGTTGCTCTGACTGACAAACCTATTTAGAGGTTGTGGGCTTTATAACACATTTATCGGGTATGGGCTTTAAAGCTTCAGAAAGCTTTTCTAGATGTACAGCTTTTAGAGACTTGATATCAGTGTATGGACTGAAGAATGATCGATACCTGAGGCCTGTGAATAGGATCTGTAAAGGTGAGGCTTTACTGTATACATCCATACCAATCAAAACATCTGGGCCAGGTAGTTTTATATGTCCAATTATTGTAGTCCACACTGTACATTGTGGAAAAAATCGAATACTGATCTTTCTTCTAGTAATGAGCCCAATATTAAAAGTATTGCCATCTACAGCTGTAAAGGATTCATCATGTGAGGTCCATGCTGTAGAAGGTAAAATGTTGGGCTTTATGATCGTACGACTGGATCCATTATCTATAAACCTAATAGCTTTGATGGGTCTATCATATTGATCCTGTTGAAAGAGTTAGATCTAGACATATGGTCATTGAATTGGAGTACGATTTAACTTCATGCATGTCTGTTGTAGCATGTATAGTGAATCAACTGATGATTCATCGTCTGTAGTCGTAACAGAAACAACAAACTTAGTGTCCTCATCTTCTTGAGATTGTTCCTCAATTAGATCTTTAAAGTTGTTATCAGAATGAATGGGCAAAACTAATTCCATATGCTTTAACAACTGGATATCCTTTTCAGTTTTATGAGGACAAGTACGTGCAAAGTGTCCTAGTTGTCCACAGAGAAAACATCGATCAGCTTTCTATCGATGAGAGGACTTCTTAAAGGATCACACAAATCTTTTCTTTTTGTCGTAGGTTCTTCGTAAAGGCTTGTAGCCTTCCATCGTCTTATGGAACTTTCTTCTATGGTAGACTTGTTGAAGATGAGCTTTCTTCTTGCTATGACACGCACAAGTCTTTTGATTTTTACACTTGATTTGTAGATAAGGTTTCTTGCAAGCCTGTTTGAGAATAGGACCACCTTTAATGAAATTCTTGAATAAGTTATGTTGGTCACACAACTTCTCAAGAGATGCGGGAGCAAGCTAGTAGATTTCTCTAAGAAATATATTAGCTGTATCTCTTTGCAAAGAAGTTATGGTCCTTTGTAAGTCTGGTTGCAGTTGATCTGGAAGGGATGAGATAAAAGTATATCGAAGATTATCATCATTCCATCCATTCAAAAGATAGCACCTTTTCATCATACATTTATAATGCTTCTGGTTATCACGCT
>JANIIA010000006.1:15473723-15501636 GCA_027478495.1 Erythroxylum alaternifolium | reverse complement strand
AATGAAATGATAACTATCAATCTTCAAAAGGGTTAAATAGGAATTGATGTTTTAAATTTATGACTGGTGGGAGAAAATACTGGTATGCAGCAACATTTTTAAATTTAGCTGATTGTCACTCAACCAGCTGATGGTCAAAGGTGACAAATAGCTGAAATCACTAAATCAGCTAAACAAATGGCTGATTGAAGGTAACCAAACGAGGCCATTCTTCAAAATGAGAACCACCTGGTTATTCTGACTTTTCTTTTGCTGATATAAACCACAATCAATGAAGAAATATCTCAATCGTGTCAACTTTTCGTACGAGGAATATGAAGGATTCAGATGATAGCTATTTAACAAAATTAAAAAAACGTGGGGAATCGAGTTCAGAGTTTGTCGGCAATTGGACAAAGGTCAATATGTGGAGAATAATATAAGATTATGACCTTACGAAAAAGCTTATATGTACTATTATGATTTTTGTTTGAAAGTTAAGGTAAATATGTGGAGGAGAATATATGATTATGACCTTACGAAAAAGCTTATATGTACTATTATGATTCTTTTTTTAAGTTTAAAAAAACTTGTATTGAAGAGTTCCTCAGGCATTAACATACAGAAGCCAAATGATATAGAAAAAAAACTCTAATTTAAATTTAAAAGTTTTATTATAATATATTTTAAATTTTAAATTTAAAGATGGAGATAACTATATTTTTTGAATAATCTTAATACTTCTGAGAAATATGATAAATTATTTTTTTATCAGCGTATTACAAGAGAAGAAACACAGGAACTTTAAGGAAGATGAAGAGTAGAAAGATAGTATAATCTCATGAGATACCCATAAAAATATGAAGAGCGTAAGAAAAGAAGAATTTATTTAAATAGACATGCTTTTTAATGTGATTCTTAAGTTCACCAAAATATCGGATGAGTGAAGATTTAACACACTAATCTCTCTCTACAAGAACAAAGAAAACATTCAAAGCTGTAATAATTATAGAGTCATCAAAGTATTTAGTTCCACCATAAAATTATGGGAAAGATGATTGAGAAGAGAGCTCGAAAGTGTTCACTTATCTTAGAGAACCGATTTGGTTTTTTACGAGTCAACAACAAAAGCCATACATCTCTTTAAATGATTAATAGAATATTATAGGATCATGTGAAGGTATTCAAAAGCTAAGAGAAATTTTTGTTACCTATATATGGGTAATAAAAATTTATGATGTCAGAGCAGGTTACCGAATCAGAACGTAGGATAATAAATTGGTACAGATCCATGTTTCGCAAGTATGATTATAAGAGAAGGAGCATCAATCATCATGTTACCGTTATTAGATGGTTCAAATTATTCTACTTAAAAATCACTGATAAGAATATTCATTCAAATACAAGAAACAAAAGCATAGAATTCGGTTTTAAATAATTGGACAGATCCAACGACTGATAAAAGAGAAAAGTAGTGCTTAAAGATACGTAAAGAAGAATACAAAGAGACAGCGTAATGAGTCATAATCTCACGCGTCGCCTTATGTTTTGGCAGATAAGAGACAGCAACATGAAACTGCTCATCCAAATGACGCCAACTTGGGTGTAGGTCCTGCTTGAATCAAGCAGGTGTCAAGGAAGCTATCAACTGTGGTGTATTTGTGGTCAGGATAAAACATGGAGGCCTCCACATCGTCTGACGTAAGTTCAAAGCTGGTTTGGTCACCTTTGATGAATATGTTGTGCAAGATGGCCGCCGGAACATTTTCCGGGAACGGTAGTGCTGCAAGTTAGGTTCAAAGAATCGAAGATTGACATCTAAATGGTTACAGTTGAATGATAAAATTTAGATTGAAGGAATTAGAGTTCACCTAAAGTTCAATAAAATAACTTATACTTTTAATTAAAAAAAACTCTTCCTAACTTTTTTTTAAAAATCATTTCTATTTTATTTTAGTTAAAAATAATTATAAAACTAAATACATGTGATATAAAAATTAGACGTTGACTGATTAAATGTCAATTAGATGGTAATTTAACTCAATTAGATGGTAATTAGTTTTATTCGAGTTCAAAAATTAATTAATTAAAATAATATTTATTTCTTTACAGTAAGATTTATGAAAATGTTGAAGTAATTAAACATCTTACTGTTACTCCGCCTGACGATTTCTTCCTCAGGAACATGAATTTTTCTGAAAGATCGTCCAGTTTTTGACTCCCACAAAGAGATCAAATCTAACTGGGAAACAACGTTTCCTTGGGGCCTGTAGATGATGAGACGATTAGCCAATCTTGGATCAGTTGCTGCTCTTATTGTATATATAGCAATATCTTCCTCGTAGTTCAACACAGCTGCATAATACAAAGATACTTCATTTTTTTTTTCAGATTTATAAAATTTAAATCATGAAATGAAAACAATTATTTCACTTTGTAGTTTGACTTAATTTCGAAGAGTTTCTTATAATTTGAAATTATATATATAAATATATATATAACAAAAACTGTGTTTATTTGATAAAATATATAATTATTAGTGATTATTTTATAATTATATGGTCATTATTTTATAATTATTAGTGATTATCATAACTAAATAAAAAATTATCTTATAAAAATAATATTTTTATTATTTAATATAATAACGATCATTTATAATCACAAAAGAATCACTAAGCTACTAAATTTTTTCTTGCTTTATCACATTTACATATCACTTTTGTTACATTCAAAAAATTAATAAAATGTAAAAATTTAATAACATTAAATCCTTTTTAAAAAATGACCACATCAATAATTTATTCATATTTTTAATTAAAAAAGAATTTATTCATATTTTTCACTTTAAATTATTTTTTAGTATATGCATGAATACATAATGATATACATGTAGGTAGTGTCTGCGAGATTATTTATTTTTTTAACATAAAAATAAGAGGTTGTGAATAAATGAATTATTAATATAAAAAATTTAGTAAAAAGTTGTGTTAAGTTAATTATTAATGTTAAATTTAGTGAATCAATCGAACTCACCCTTGGCTTGACCATTTCCATAGACAGTGATCTCATTGTGGTTGTCATGAGGATGGAGCAAGAAGTTCACGAAATATGCTGTAAAAGAGTTTGCAGAAACATAAGTAAATGGGACTCCTGCTGCTTCTGTTGCCCTTCTGATCTTTCTTTTGTTTGCAAGCACAGCTTCGAATGGTGGCAGGCCACTCACTCTATCCGCTTCATTGCCATACTCTGAAGGGACAAATCTCTGATACAGAAACCAGATAGATCATTACGTCACAGAGTATAAACTAAGGTCTACACTCAAGTCTGCAATTGCTGCAACGGTAAGATTTTAGTGATCACAATGATTGTAAAGCTCTGAGGATCATACAACTGTGAGATTATCTGCTACTTTTAGTGTTGTTAGCTATTCAAAAACTTGTGAATAATACCTCTATGTTGCCTGCTTCTTTAATGGCAGTGATGATTTTGAGTTGGTCAGGATATTGAGGAACTGCAAGAGCAGAAATGACAACTTTTACAAGCCTGAGCGCTGAAACCAGCTTCTCATGGTCGTCCAGCTCTCCCTGTTTTGGTACGCAAAAATCATACTAAGTGCTGCAATAATCATACACAGAATATACAGTAAACCAGGATTTATGAAATGAAGTCTGTGTACTTGGATTACAGTGACTCCCATGGAATCAAACTCCTCGAGGGTCTCTAGTTTGGAAGGATGGGAGCTTGGACGAACATAAGCGTAGGTTGGATGACCCATCGACGTGCTTGCCTTCACTAAGTACTTGCCCAGATACCCAGTCGCTCCAAATATCAGGATCTTGCTCTTACCATCAAACCCCATGGTCCTCTTATTCTTACGATTTCCACAATCTCTGTATGAACAAGTACTGTGATGTAACAAATCAAGTACCAGCTTCTCAACTAGGACCATATATATAGCCAAACTTATCTATCAACTAAAGTTTTCACTAAAGTTCTAGTTGAACATCCCATTTGATAATTACTATACTTACTCTTCACTACATATTACATATTTAAGCATTATTCATATTAGAAGAATTTAAACATTATTTACAAAATATTTAGATAAAAATAAATAATTTATAATGTAAAAATATTAGAATATATAGTAATTATAACAAATTGAAATGTTTGATACCAAATAGAATGAAATTGATGCAATATTGTTGCAAATCTTTGTATAACTTCAACCGAAGAATTTTTGTCAAGCTTAAAGGAGAAAAAAAGCAACAAAAGAAATATAAGATAATCTTACAAAACTACAAGAGGTCAAATTAACAAAATAAATATGAGATCATCTTACAAAATTACAAAAGGTCAAGTCATTCCATAACAAAATTTTTCGACATATGAAACTTTATACTCTTTAGATATCCTTATCCACTTTAGTGATTGCACACACTAATTATTTAATCACTCTATTATCTCAAATTACATTGTTAGGTAATACAATAGGGCCACATGAACATGTTAATTTTTACCTTAAAATCCACATGATTCATGTGATCGGCTTATCATCAACTTTATCAATAATCTACTTACATACTGCCTAATAATTCGATGGCATTGTAACAAAATTTTTGGAGGAAAAAAGTTTAGGCAAAAGCAAATAAAATAGATAGTCTGGTTCATAACAAATCAAAGCCTTGAAGGTGATGAAAAGGAGAACAATAGAACATGGTCCAATTGATAATCAAAATCATGATGCATCAAAATTAAAAAGTAAGAAGAATTTAAAATGTTACAATTGTGGTAAGAAAGATAACTTGAAAAATATAATTGAAATTTCAATAAGAAAATTTTTTATTCTTAATAAAATTTTGCAAATACTTTAGATGATGAAAATTCTCTGTGTTGTTAATTAGCAATAACAATTGAAAGTAAAAAGTCACTACTTTATGTATTACTCTTCGACTCAAGAGTTGTTGTAACGGAAATCACTCATTCTCCACAAACCCTCACACAAACTCATCAAATTCAGAACATCAATAGGGGAGTTTTCGGACAAGAGTTGTGTGTGTGTGTGAAGTGAAGGAGATGATTCTGGAGAGTCGAAGAAAGAAGGAAAAAATAAAGTGATCTGATCAATGTTAAAAAACGCACAACATAAAGGAGGCATTAGTCATGCACGTGGACAACACATGGGAGACACACAGAGTATAAACCTAAAACGCAGCACTTCAATAAACATTAAGAGATGGTTTGACATGCGTAAACATAAGGAGTAGCTGAGATCTTAAATGGCACGTGACATATGCAAAAATAAGGCATAGACATGAATCAAAGATAGGAGCTTCTCATCTGTTATATATACACACGTCCAAAATACACACACACACACATTACATTCAGCTTATACATGAAAATAGAGAGAGGGCTATAGTACTTATCAAAGGATATTAGGGAGTTGTGAGGAACTCTGTAGGTGTTTGTAAAACACCCAATCTTTGTATTCTTCTCTTCTTGAAACTAGTGAAAACTTCAGTATGAAATTGACTCTTGGATGTAGATAGTTTTGTGCTATCAAATCAAGTAAACTTCTGCGTCTTCTTTATTTTTCAGTAACCTTTAATTTTTGCAAAAACAAGTTCAAGTCATCAACCATCATCTGTGTTGTTATCAAAGAAACAGAAAAAACACACAAAGATCCTAACAGTTTCTTTTCACATGGCTTTTAAAAGAGAATGATTTTATTAGTATAATTGTGATAATTATCATTTAAAGGTTGTTAGTATTAGAGCCATCAAGTTGAAGATGTATAATAGTATATTATTCATACTCTTTAGGAGGTATGGCATGTGAAGAAATTGAGCTGGATGATCTTAAATACAAAATAGAAATCATCAATAATATTTTAAATATAACTGGAGGTGAGCTTATACTTATAAGAGGAGAAAAGATAAGTATAAACTTGTACAAACTAAAGAGAGAGACATTACTAAAATCATAAACATTAGTCACTTCAAGCAGTCTAATTGAAATATTTTCAATGTTATGTCATTAAACACTTGGACATATATATAAACAAGGAATGAAGATCCTTGTTGCGCAAAAGTTATTCCTTGGACTCACAAAGATATCCCTATCCTTTTATAAGCATTGTGTTGCAAGTAGATAACACCGTATCAAATTCAAGAAATCAAATTCAAGAAACAAGGTTATTCTTGAATTATTTCACTTTAATATGTGGCAAGCATTAGTTCTACCATTGGAAGGAGCCAAAAACTCCCTTCGAATGACGATTATTACAGGAGGTGTTGGTTATGCCCTATTAAAAGGAAACTGTATGTGTTCCCAATCTTTAAACTCCTCAAAGGAGTGCATTAAACTTGATTATGGTAAAAAAAAGTAAAATTTTTAAGGACAGATAATAAAAGTTATATAATGTTAATGAATTTAATGCATTATCTAAGCAATAAGGAGTAAAAAATAGTTTACTATTACATATGCTCTTCAACAAAACAAAATGACAAAATGAATGACTAGAATTCTATTAGAAAGAACATTAGCAACGTTAAGAGTTGCAGGCTTATATAACGATTTGGATAAAAACAGTCAATATCACATGTTATGTAGTGAGTCGAGTTTTATTAACTGCAATCAAGTCAAAGACCAATCTATGGAGATATGAACTAGGAAGCTAGTGGATTGTTATAATCTCCATGAATTTGAAAGTCCTATATAATAAAATATAATTCCAAAGAAATTACGAAATTGGATCTAAAATCTAAGAAATACTCAATTTAAAGATACGCTGATGTAAGTAAGAAGGTATCACTTGTGGGATTCTATTGCCCACAAAGTCATTGTCATTAGATACGTCATTTTCTAAGAAGATAAATTACAAAGGAAAAAAGAAGACAACAATACTTTAAGAAGAAGTTTAGAGGTACGTTATAGTTAGAAAAAGAAATTCAACAAAAGACCTTTTCCAAGTAATGTCATAGTAAGATGTTCAAGAAGTAGTTTAGACCGAAGTTTCTTAAGTTTGTCGATAAGATAGCAAAAAAAAGACTACAAATTAACAATTGGATTATATAATGAACCATAATACAATATTTTGAATCTGGTACCGTATACCGGCTAGATATCGATACGAAATATTAGTTTTTGATACTAGGTTTAAATTAACACCGGCTGGTATTATAAATACCGGTCATATATTGGTCTGTACCGGACCCCCTCTTTCTTTTTTTCAAATATTTTTTAATTTCTTATTTAGTTGAATTTTTATTGTAATTTTTTAATTTTTATTTTAAAAATAAAATAAATATTTTCTTATCAATAATAATTATACATTACATTAAAATTAAAATAAAATTTTCATTTAAATTTCTTTTAATATTTTATATCATATTTATTAATAAAGTATTAATAAAAATATTTAATTTTTAAAAATAAATAATTTAAAAGTATTATTTAAAAATTAATATTTATTTTATATATTTTTAATTATTAAATCAAATTTTATTTGAAATATATATATTTTAAAACTATTTTTAAATTTAATTATAATTATTATTAATTATAAAATTAATTTTATAAATTAAATTATTTATAATTTTAATATTAATTAATTTTAGTTAATTAAATATATAATATATTCAATTGATAATAAATTAAATAATACATGTTTTTGTTTTATGTTTTAATTCTACTTGGTTGTTTTCTTAACACGAACTCTTGTTATATCTTAAAATAATTTGAGAGTTAAGGATATTTATTATTCTTTTTATTGGATGTTTTGATGTAATTATTATTTATTATATAATAATAATTGAAATTGTAATATTTTAAATACTTTATATTGTTCTTAATTATATATTTTTTGATAATGATTGTCTTTTTCAATATAAATTGCGGTTATCATTTATATGTGAAATATCTGAAAATTATTATTATTTCATATTAATTGTGATTATTATTTATTATTTTGATTTTTAGAGACTAGGTTAAAGATATACAGTACAACTATATAGTATAACAATGGACTATTTTGTAATTTTAAAAAAAAATTCAAGGATTATTTTATAAATTTAAAAAATTACCCGAAACGGTATTCGATATTAATCAATACCGGTATAGTACCATGCTAAAATCCAATCGAATACCGAGTCCGATACCATATTAATAAATTTGCTTTTAGCATTAATCGAACGTAGGCCTCTGGCTTCGTGTTTAGGACTTAAATCATTAATGCTTGCAGAGCTGCACCAAATAAATAGACTAATAGGGCATCAGATCTTTTGCATCTTATATTCTGTTCTAATCTTATTTTTATCCTAAAAATAACGTCGTTTTATGTGTAAATAATCACAAAATGATGTCAACGAAAATAGAGTTAAAACAGAATAACGAGTAGAGAAGATTTAAACCGACCTACAGACAAAAGAATGCATAGAATCAAGACTCTTCTCATTTCTCTATTTTTCATTCCCCAAGTACGAGCCATTTAATTCAATATCAGAGAAAGATATGGTTTCATTTGAGATCCAAAATGAAGGTCGTAAGTGTATTAGCTGAATTACATTGGCCCAAAGCCAATCAGTTTTTCCTTATTCGCTACACTAATGTCTAGTTTAACTGCCGCGCTTCAGCGTTTTAGCCACTAATCACAAAGGATTACAAGTTATCTCTACAGATTTACGGAAAACACGAGCATATATTGGCTGTCTTGTAGAAGTTTTCAAGATCCTTGGCCGCTAAAGGCGCCAATTGTAGGTCAGCACCAACATCACCTGATGCCAATCGCCTTTTTAAGCTGGGTGCCTCTGTCGTATCAAAACGCTAGTATGGTATTAACAGAGTGGTTCTGAAAAGACTTCTTCTTTGACCTATGAGGATTATAAGATGGGTCAATGTAAATAGCAACTAGAGAGAACATAGATAAGATTGTCAATTTATTATCCATCCATGGTTATTAATATTAGACATGATGCAGAACCAAGAATGCTTATTTTCCCTTTAAAAAATCTTTACAGAAAGCATACCCAAAAGGATTTGTCAAGTGAATTTCATTATCCACTTAACTAATCTGTGCCTAAAGAGGCACCCTGTTGGTCAAAAGCATGTACTTGTGGTGGATCTGAAGTTTTTGTACGTCACATATAGTTAATTCAAGTTACTTGTCACAGATGGGTAACCAGCTTTCTTGGAATCAGGTAAGTAGATATTGCAGACTTCTAGGCAGTAGGTGCCAACTCAAATTCACTTGATAATAAACTGGGTGATTTGATCAACGGCAGATACCTCTAGTCAAATGCGTAGGGATCATCTGCATATGGATTTAGCGATCCCTCTGAGAACAAATCACCTATGTTTGAAGGATGTGAACGAACCCCTCGCTTAATTCCCTGCATCCAAAATATTCATGTTAAACATTTCAACAATGCATGACTGGGGAAGCAACAACTCACTGTAATATAAATAATCAATCATATAGATCGGTATTAGCCAAATATAAGGCAATTCTCAGAAAAGGGCAGTTCCAATAAAGCTACATATGTCCAAAGAAGATAATGAGCAAAAACTTCTCTTAACTTATAAATTTTCAGTGATCAATCAGTGCTCCACCAGGAAAAAAAGAAGGGTTTTAGTGAAGCATACCGAACAAACAACCCACAGCAGAAAACAAAGCATAACAGCGACTTTACCTTCCCAGTGGTCTTGGGAGTTACCACCCTTGGTGTAATCCTCTTTTCATGCTTTCTTGGGTCCTAATTTGAACATACAAGGAAGTTGGAATCAACAGGCTATTTTTCTTTGCCGTCGTCTACAATAGGCTTAATGGGCTACCAAGAAGACTGATCCATACCTCAAACATGACGGTACTTTTTGTTTTTCTGCGTTTTGTAACTGTTCTTCCATTGGTAGTTTCAATTTCATATTCACGGCGAGTCACCTACTATGCCACGGACGTAAGTGAAATATTGCTTGTTGTTGTTAGACAATCATAGAAGGATGTAAAAGCATGTTAACTTATAAGATTGACAAGCATTTCACCTTCTTGTGGTGAGTAGGAATACTTGATACACTTCCCGTGTTGGCATTCTCTACTTTATTCAATATTTTTGATACAGGTGTTAGACCACCCCTTGGGAACTGTTTACCCTACATAAATGCGGTGAGAAAAACTGAATTATGTACTTCCTTTTGCTGAAGTGGTCGTACTGAAGAGGGAAAAATAATTGATCTCCGTCACCTGATCTCCATTCCCTTTCCTTACAAAAATACGCCGACTTCTTCTACAATCACTAGGATCTCTCATTTTAATTGATGAAATAGAATAATCCTGCAGAATAATAAAAATCATAGCACACAAGTGAAAGATCTTCCATATTCTGAATTTATCTATGATAATTATTCTACCTGTCATGTGGTTTAGGACGAATATTGTACTTGCAAACCGAAAGCATGCAGACTTTTGCATTATAGGCAGATTTTTCAAAAATAAATCACAATATTGTTTAACGTTATAAAATTATTGTCATTAAACCATAGAAAAGATTAACTACAATTTTTCAAAATGCATCGAGATTCAGTTGAAAGGAAATAATCACTGCTCAAATTTGACAAATCTTGATAGGAAGACGGCTAAGCTAGTGATCGCAACACCAGACACAATAACTTAGGCGGTGAGAAATAAATAGCAGTCTCAAAGCATTGTAATTAATCCGAAGGCTCATCTATTTCGATCAATAAGGAACTCAAAGAAGCTCAAACCTTAAGATTTAAGGTTGCTAATTATCCGATTATGCACGGAAATTCCACCTTATGAGAAATTTATTATAGGTAACAGAAAGCAGTGCCTTCGCATCGCAAAAAAATGTGCAAAAAATGCAAATGTTCATCGAGTGATGTAATGGAAATGCACAGGCCGCATTCACAGAATGAGAAAAACTAGAAGAGAAAACAACAACCTACCTTTTTTGAATTTACTTCCTGATCATCTTGTGGCTTGTCACTCATCACTTTCCACTGCAACTGTAACAAAGCTCTTTGTCTGTCCTCCTGCAGGATTTCAAAGAACTAACTCAGAGCCTTTTGATAATGTAATGGAACACAGTGCTGAACTATGAGGCGAACCTTGAATTTCTGAAGATCCAACTCCTCTAGGAGCCTCCGGTACTCGTATTCATGCTCACACTTCAAAGCTCTCAGTTGAACTTCATGTTCATCTTGCAATTGTTTTATTCTCTGAAAAAATTGTAAAACACTAGCAACTTGTTTCTTTAGAACTGACATCAGATTCGAACCTGACTATACCTCTCTCAGCTCATTCTCAGTGTGGAGTTGAGCTCGTTTGAGGTCTTCATTGTGTTGATCTCTAAGACTCATTTCCATCTTGTCATGCTCCTGCTGAATGCGTAAAACCTGTGGAATATAGAGGATTTGAAATACTTGTATATGAATATTCAAACAACAAGCAATTCCAGTCCACAAAAAGTTCACATAACTAATGAATTCATAGAGCAGCTGTAAGGTTGCAACTTAAGAGACCAGTATCAAACTAACACATGGGAATCTGCTGAAACAGTGTATCCAATCATATATTGAAAGCTTGGCACTGATTTAAAACACTACTAGTGATTAATGTAAGAGTTAAATAAAGAACTCATGCAAATATTCATGATTGCTATATGTGTCCTGGCATAAAGTTTTCCACTTAGAAACAGGCAAGAGGTCCACCATAAAGTTCTTTTAGTCTTAGGTTGGCAATAACTTTGGCATCCTACCAGAGCAGCATTTTCCCCTTGAATGGACATCAACTTTTTTCTTGATTCTTCTTTGCATTCTGCAAGTTTCTGGTCACACTTTCTTTCGATTTCCAGTACAGTTTTGTCTGCCTGAAATGTCAAACCTATAAAGAAGATGATCCAAGGCCAGACGTAATGAATAATTATATGCAAAAGCAGACCTTTTCCTTTTCCATGTTAACTATATCATTCTTCTCCATCTCATACTTGTTCCTAATCTCGTTGATTGCCTGTAAATAAAACGTAAATATCCACAGTATATGAACTCAAATATTTGAGGTGAATCTTCAAAGTCTATGAAATCAAATAAGGGAAAGGAAGCATCTAAAACCTGATCATTCCTCTGAGATAGTTCTTTCAAATGCCTTGACAACTCCAACTGTTTTCCTGCTAGCATCACATCATGCTGTTTCTTTGTTTCTAGGAGTCTGCTTTCAGCAGCAGATAACAATGCTTGCTTCTGCAAAGGTATACAAAATCTTAAATATCCTTAAAGGCCGTAGCAACTCCACAAATTTATTGACCTATTAACCTCAGTCATTTGATCATTTAACTTTGTCTCTTTTTCCTTGTGTTGCCAAACCAGTTTTTCCTTCTCCTCTATAATGCCTTGAAACTCTGCCACTTGCTTCTCCAATGAATCTATATGTTGCTTGTAGTTTTCAGTCTCTTTTCTGGAAGTATCCATTTGCTCTGATTTTTTCTGTATCTCTGCCTGTAATTTCTCTACATTGGCTTTATTTTTCATTTCTAGTGCTGAAATTTGTGACAACAAGTCTTGCTGCAAAATGTGATCAATCAAGCTTAGTTTAATAGAAATAGATGCTCATACATACCTATGTACATATGAAAAGGAAGAATCTAAACCATTTTCATCTCAGACAATCTTGAATTTTCCGAAAAAGCATCAATTTTCCTCTCCAGTTTGGAAACCAAGATCTCTGTTTCATTCTTTTTTGACATCAGTGCTGCAGCTTCAGACTCAAGTACTTGGATTCTCTCTCCTGCCAAACGACATTCCTCAGAAAGCTGTGTCTTAGCAGTCTCTTGGGCTTTCTGAAGTTCTATGATCTTGTTGTTTAGTCCCAGATTTACGGACTGCAAGGACTCTTTCTCTGATGTTGCACACAGCAATTTGTCATGAAGTTCATTGTACTCTTTTTTAGCATGCTTAGCAACCATATCTTGCTCATGTTGAACCAACTTAAAGCAACCATCATAAAGAGAATTCAATTGATCAAACTTTTCTGAAAAAGTCCAACTTTTTCTGTCCAGCTCAATCAATTGTGTGGCTAATACATGAACAAAACTTTCAAGGGTTTTGATCTTCTCAATTGACAATGCTAGATTGTCAGCAAGATCATTGTTGCTCGATTCAAGGTCACTCTTTGTTTTCTCCAAATTCTCCCGAATGGTCATCAAACGTTTGATGTCATCTTCCTTCAGTCTCAATGTAAGATGCAACTCTTCCAGCTTAGAGTTCAGACTGTCAATTGATACTCTGTTTGTCTCAATAGCTGCTTCAAAGTCCTTTAACATAGCATCTGCACAGCAATACATAGAGAAGAGTGCCTTTACCAAACAGTTATCAATATCTAGGACTAGACTGGGCTCCAACTTCAAAAATATTTACACAAGCAAATTGTAAGATGAGCTATTTATTCTACATCTGAATGTAATATAGTTATCCTCATGTGCTGATATGTTCAGGAAGCACTAATGAGGGGACCACATTGGAAATTTATATATTTGTAAAGTGACGCACTAAAAGTATTAGAAACTAAGTGAGGTGCAATTTTGCCTCTGCAATGTGTGAGGGATTCAGACAGTCAGCCTCGTCCGATCTTACTTACCTTTTTCCTCAAGGAGCTTAGTCGTCAAGCACTTTTCTTCCAGGTATATCTTGTTACTTTCTTCCTTTTCAACCCTGAGCTCTTCCAGTTCCTTTTCCCCTACATCAGGATCCAACTAATAAATGATGGGCATAATAAGAAGGCCCAACATCAGAGTCCAGAAAACTTCTAAAATGGCTCCTCAGTAGTTGCCCTTTTAGAAGAAAGGATCGTTACATAAGATTCTCATGACTCAAAAAATCTTAATTCAATAACCAGGGAGAAACAGTGGCATACGAGTTCTAATAATATTCTCTGCGGAGCCTAGCTTCTCAGATAGAAAATTTAGCTCCTGATTCAAGTTGTCTATAGCATTTGAGCTTGTGGATAGTTTTTCTTCAAAAAACTCCTTATCTTTTTCAGCTGTAGAAGGAAGCTAACAGGTAGTTATCACTGTCAACAAGTCGATAAGAAATCCAAATGCACAGAAAATCCCTACCATTCTTAACTTGACCAGCTAGGTGTTGTAAAGTTTCAGTCAGTTGGTCACAAAGTATCTTAGTTGAAGAGAACTTTGACTCCAATCCTTTCCAGAGCTTCTCATCCTCCTTCTGCTTTACTTTAAGCTTAGCATTCTCATTAAAGGCATTCTGCAACTTTTCTTCCAGTGCATGGACACTTTCCATTGATTTCTTCAGCTTAGAGTTCTAAATTGAAAATTGTGCATCAAAATAGTTCCAGAACATTGTGTACAAAAAGGTGAAAAATCAATGAAATTAAAAAGAAAGAACATGTTTCAGTTATGAAAAACAAACTCATGTCCACGCTAGCATACACTTACGCTAGGAGCCCAAAGGTTTTTTTTTAATATATCCACAAATACATGTTATAAATACAAAGTTAGATCGATAAAAATTCATAATACCGCCATTTCCAGGTCTGCTTTCACGGAAGCCTGTTCCTTCACCAGTTTCTCTACAGACAAGCACATCAACAACACAAATCAACGCTAATATTATAAATTCTCCGGTAAACTACAGAAATCAAACGAATTCTTGGAACAAACCTGCGGTGATCTTCAAATTAGTGAAATTCCCCATTGAAATGGAATCCGAAGACGAGCGGGAAGAGAATGAGAAATTCTTAGCGGATCCTGAGAAAGACTTGAATTGATCGAAGCTTTTCATGCTTCGAGACCCTGGATTTTGCATCTCGACGCGCAGAAGACAACCCTAGAAATTTCGCGGTCGATTCTCTTTATCTCTCTCTCCAAAGAGCTACGGTGCTTTCTGTTTTCGTTCAGAGCCGTTGAAGGGACTCCTTGGAGAAAACAATTTGGGCGCCAAAATGATAAGAAATAATATTATATAAAGCGGCTAGTTTGCCACGTGGAAGACTGGCGTGGGATGGTTTAGGAGTTTCTTGCCGACTAACTTTTATCTGAGAAACAATGCATCTCTCACTTAGCAAACTTCAAAATTTTCCTAAAATTGAATAAAGGTTGAAGATAAGTTTTGTTCTCTAACATTATTAAAATTTAATATAATTTTTAATATTTGAAAGCATTTTAAAAATTATACTTATTTAAAATTAACTAAACTAATTTCGTCAACGAGGAAATTAAATTATAATATTTTAAATTATTTAAATTAGATTCATAATTGATGAAATTTTAAATTTTGTTAGAGTTCAATTAACTAAATATATTAACATTGACCTCAATTTTTAATTATTTTTACTTTTAAGACTATTAATATTATGTAGAATCTACGTGATACTTAGGGTCTCATTAGAAATTTACTCTCAAATTTTTTTATCTTCTTTTTGTTCATAATAATCTAAATTTCAAAAGATTCACTTTCACTCTCTCACTCTCCATTTTTGAGTACTTTAATCACTATTTGTTAACTATATATATATACTATTATTAGGTCTCACTAATAAATTAGTAATATTTTTTTTTACTCTTCTTGTGTCTATAATATCCTAAAATTCAAAAAATCTTCTCTCACTCGTTGTCCGCATTCTATTTTTCAATGCTCTATTACCATTTATTAAATAGAACAAACGTAATCAAACAAAAGTTTTATATTTTTTTAATTCATATAAAAGTACTTATTATTAAGGATAGGCATCATCATAATATTAGATTGATGATTATATCTCAATTTCTTCATTATCTTATCTAAATTTCTTTATTAAGAATAATAATCATCATAATATTAGTTTAATTACTATATCTCAACTTGTTCATTATCTTATCTCAATTTCTTCATATATGATTGTTTGTATTTTTAAAATCATATGTATTTATCTTTTTTATATTTATCTTTTTAATTGTATTTATTTTTTTAGTCAAAGGCTGTATATAAATAACCTTCATACTTTTTGTAAATTCATCAATTCAATACAAAAATAGCACATTGTATTATGTTTTTACAAGGTATTAAAGCCTCAAATTTTTTTCTCTTTATGAACATCTAATAATTCACAACTTGTGCCAACAGTACATTCCTGCCTTCTCTTCCTTTTCTCACCCCACTTCAATTTAATTGAATCCCTAAAATTGCTTCACATGGAAGCTTAATTCCTTCCTTTTTTAAATTATCTATTTTTACACAATTTTAGTAATCTAATTATTTTTCACCACCATAAACTATCCCCTCTACCTTTGATCCTTCTCAACAAATAACCAATTTAGCTTAAGATTTCTGATTTAAAAAAGACTAAATATTACTCTCACAGACTTCCTCCTTTTTCAAAGAAGTATTTCCATATATCATCAGTTTAATGTTTGGAAGGCCTTATCACATGCATTAGGGTCAATCTCACAAAATAGGTAGCTTTTACATCATATAAAATTGTAAGAGCTAAAAACGAATGATCTTATCTTCTTAAAGTATCTTTAAAAAGTAAAGATTATAACTAACAAACTTGGTGTAGCTAGGAGATCCCTTTCCTTAGCAGAATTGAATGTACAATCTACCATAAAATTGAATTAGACTACTATAACATCGTTACAACTTTAACTTTGTGTTCTTATCCAATTGTGTTTTACAAATTACATGGAGAACTTGTAGCTTACAAGATATTTCTAAAAGGCTCTTATACTACTCTTGTTTCTAACGTTATTATCAAGCAAAACTCAACTCTACTTCTTCCCACGCCATCTATTCCATTATAACAGTAATCTCCTTAACTAATAAGGTTTTGAATAAATAAAAACAATAATAGAGCTTAAAAGAACCGTAACCATATCAGATATACAAGTATAAGAACTATACATTTGTTTGAAGGGATTTAAGGGGGCCTGGGGAGAAATTGGGTCAGATCCAAGTGAGTCTATATACAATTAGGACATCATATCTTAACTCAAAACCTTAAGGCACTAGGTTATGAATCATATCTTTGTATATAACTCACTTTATCCATATGTCTCCTTCCAATGTAGGATGACTCCACTTGTGAATTTTCAACATCTCCCCCTCAAAAGTGGATCTATCCATATCAGACTAGCTCCCCCTCAACCTATAGCTTATGCAAAGCCATTTGAGTCACTTTGACCCCAAATCCATGAATCCCTATTCATCAAACTTCGTCAACATGGCTCTGATAACAATGAAAGGTTTTGAGGGAGCCTAGCAAGAAATTGGACTAGATCCAAGTGAGCCCATATATAGCCAGGACATAATATCTCAACTCAAAATCTTAAGGCACTATGTTATGAGTCATATCTTTGAATATAACTTACTTTAACCATATGTCTCTTTCCAGTGTAGGATGAATCCGCTTATAAATTTTCAACACTATTGTTTGTCATCTCCATTATTGATCTCAACCTTGTTCTCCTTATAATCCACGAGCGTACATAGGTTAATGTCATCTTCAATCATATCCTTGACCATAATTCATCTCACTACATCATTGTTTTGGAAATTTTCCAACACCTTGGTAACAGGATATTGTTATTAATTTTCATATAATTCCTGATCTTCTTAACTTAAACACTATAAGTGAGTATCACATTAATGACCATCTATATGTTGGTATGGAAAGGGATTACCTATATCCTACATAACTACTATTTTCTTACACTTAGTGTATGACAAATTCATTTTAAATAATGTCCTTCATATTCCATATTTAAATAAATACCTTTTTATTAGCTCCGGAATTTTCTTATGATAATTCATGTTTTTTCAATTTTTCCAACTTATTTTCTTACAAAGGACCATGTAATAAAATCAGTGCTCCTCCGTTAAGAAATCAATAAAGATGGATTATATGCTTTTCACCAATCTCATCTTAAGAAAGCTAATTTAATCAAGTGTCCCTTTTTATATGATTAGTATGCTCATAAGAAGAGTTAGACTTAGACTAGGGTATTTTTTTTAAATAGTCCATAGTTGTTAACTATTAAGAGATTTTAATATACCCTACTCTAAGTCTAATTCTTTCTCTCTCTTTTTTCTTTATGTTTCTTTGGAAAACTTGTAAAAATTCTTCTTGCTTCCATTTATTCACATAATTTAATTAATGTTTAAAATAAACATTTGAATGTATGGGGTCTAGCTAATATTTTTTCAAGCCTAAGCCATCATTATGTCTTATTAATTATTAATGGTTTTATTCACTATACTTGGGTGTATCTTCTTAAAAATAGAAATGAAGTTTACTTTTGTTTTCTCCAATTTTGATCTTATGCTCAATGTTAATTTCATAATTAAATCAAAGCCATTCATTCTACCTAAGGTGGAGAATATTAAAAATTAAATGAATTATTCTAGATTACTGGAATAATTCACTATATAGCCTGTCCATATACTAATGAACGTAATGACACCATAGAAAGAAAAATCAAAATTTTGGTTTACATTTCTCTTAATTTACTTGCACATTCATGTTCTATTAAGATATTGGAATTATGCTTTTCAGATAAGTGCAATGTTAATCAACAATTTGCCTTCTTTCGTCACATAAAAAAGTCACCATATTTTTTATTGAACAATAAGCATCCAAATTATTTTGGAATATAAACCATTTGGTTATACTATTTACCCTCTTTTTTGATCCTATAACTAATAACTTTTCATTCTAAATTAACTTGCATTTAATTTGGACAAATTCCTTCTCATTCAACTTTCTTTTATGTTGATATTATCACTAATGTGTTTACCTTGTATGCCATGTTAGGTTTAATGAAAAAGAGTTTTCGTTTTAGGAGATAATTTAATCAAAACAAGCAAAAGACAAAAACTTGATCATAGCTTAACCTTTTTTTTTTTGGATAAATCATTAGCTTAACTTATTAGGTATATAAGCCATAATTTTGCTCTTATAACGCCTTTAGATATGCAATCATTATATCCCTTATTATCTCCGACTTTCTCTCTTTCTATCTGTTCTAATATTCATACTTTTACATTAAACTAACATACCATTAACTCTTCCTTCTCCCCAACACCAACAAATAAACAATTTGTATTTAAGTTACATGTTTCACCTTTACCTTCTAACCCAAAATTTGAGTCTTAACCTAGTCATTAACCTTACTTAATATAACCACAAAAATCAACAACTAGAAAATCATAATCACTATATACAATTGAGACCATACATATGAATTAACACTAAGCAAACTTAATGTCTATTTCCTCATCATAACCCAAATCAAGAAGCTTTAACCAAGCTAAACCATATCCATAATTGAAAATTGCCTTTTTATCTAATCAAACATACACATTGATTCCTAGATCTTACGTACAAACATTACAAGAATAAATGGATCTTTAATATTAAAGGGAGAGTTGATAGTAGCGTTGAACGGTATAAGGCTAGTCTTGTGACAAAAGTGTATATTCAAGAAAGCAGTGTGAATTATGATGAAACTTCCAATCTAGTGGTTAAAAGCACCATTACTCACATAATTTTATCTATGGCCATTATTTATGATTGAAAAATTTTCCAACTTGACATATCTAATGCTTTCTTACATAATTTCATATATAAAGAAGTTTTCATGAAGCAAGTAAAAGATTTTACTAATCTTATGCATCTTGATTATAATTGTAAATCACAAATATCATTATATAGGCTAAAGTAGGGATTCAGAACATGCTCCAATACTTTAGTAAATTTCTTACATAACTTAAATTTTATGGTTCCAAACTTGACACATTTAGGTCATCAGGCTTGAGTATCAGGCCGAACCCAGGTTCAAATACAAAATTTCAAGCCTAGTTCTTTTCCATCATCAATTCAGTGGTTTCTTTAACAACTTCAACATCTGTTTCTAGTCCAAGACCTTGGCAACCTTCATTATTTTCTAGGGTTATAAGTTATCTCTAAGATGGATGGTCTTTATCACACACAATAAAATAACATATCTATTTTAATTTATTAAGCACATGTCAATGCTTATAAATTGTGCTTTATACTAATGGCATCTAGTCCACCATTGACAAAATTTTTAGGTGATCCATTTGATAATATTTTGTATAGATAAATTGTTAGTAGACTATAGTATGTGACAATGACAAGTCCTAAATTTTCATTCTCAATAAATAAATTGTGTCAATTTATGTATTTTTCTACTCAGGAAAGATTGAAAAGCTACTAAAAGACTACTACACTGTCTTAAACATACAGATAATTATCGTGGAACTTCTAATATTCAAGAAAAATATTATGGGATTGAAATGGCAATGGTAGATAATGTTGTTGATTCACTAAAGGGTGTAAGAGTAGACGATGGGTTCCTACATTAGTGGAACTCAATAATGGTACTTGGGCTAGACATTAGTAAGTCCTACATAAAGTCGAAAAAATAATTAAAAAAATTATGTCAGTACTGACATAACACTCAACTTATGAAACTCTAATATAGCTAAGGGTTTCGTTGATTGGGGCTTTAATAAAAATAAGTTTAAAACAACATAGTTCTTTTTGAACTCTCTCAAATGTTAGGGGTCTAAATTAAATTTTAGTGTAAATTTGAGGGCTAAAATATACCTCAACCAATAAGCAAAATAGTTGACTAAATAATAGATATCTTTTTATATCCTCCAATATGTTTTAAATTGTAAATCATTTTCTAATAATAATTAAGTTAAAAAACACGATTATTTAATTTAAAAATTTAATTATTTATGTATAAAATATAAAAATTTAACATGTATATAAAAATAAATATTTTATTTAATGGTATGCATGTAAAATAATCTTATTAGTATATTTGCACATTTCAATTCAATATATTATAAAGATTTAATCAAAATTTAAAATCTCTAAATTAGAAAGATGAAATTTCAAAATTTTATACAATTATGTGGTTCTAAGTGAATATTACACAAATTTTAAAATAAATATAATAGTGGATTACTTATAAGAAATATTTGAACTTACACTAAATAATTTGACAAGAACTTTCTAATATATAATTTTAGTTTAAAAAATTATATGGTTGAAGAGTTAAAAGATAATAACTTTCATTTACAATAATTAAATAATATTAAATATTTTATTTACAACAATAATATTGAAAACTAAAAACCAAATAGTTAAATGAATTAGAAGTAGAAGGAATGAATTTATCAAAACAAAGAAAGGGTAGGAGAAGTTGAAAAAAGAACTTGAATAATGAGAGATTTTAAAGAAAATGAATTTCGTAAATTTATTTCTATAAAAGAATTGTTAGGAAACCAGGCCACTATCCACTCTCAACCACAACGGAATAATTACAAATTTTTTTTCATTACTTTGATTTCCCAAAATTCAAGATGTATTTAATTATATAAAATGATTAACATATGAATTATAACAAAGCATGAATCGTAATTCATATCTTATTACGAAGCTTGATCTTTATCTTGTCGTATATTTTGAACTGTTTTTGAAACCAATCCGTCTTAACTACAGTAGTCACACAAGTGTCTAGCCTCTAATGGCATCCATAAAATAAGTTGAAAGAACTTTGTAGCTTTTACAGAGAGGGTTAAGCAAGAAGTGCTATGTCTATAAAGCTTAAATCTATTTATAATATGTTTTGGACGTTTTAGTAATTTAATTGAGATTAAATTCTAATCTCAATTAAAATTTAATTAGAATTACAAATAATTATAATTAAATACCAGTTATTCCCAAATAAGATTAAATATCTCATATTGGTCCTTATTTATTAAATATCTTATATTTAATCATAAAATTTGTCAAACTTTACAATCAAGTCTAACTTGATTAAAATAAATTTGTTCTCTTCAACCCATTCTTTACGTGAGACATATTTGGTTCCCAAATATGTTGGCAATGTTTATAAATTACAATTATTTCTAATTCATAATTAGAATTGGATAAATTAAACTCTTTTTAATTTATCTTTAATTCTCCAATTAAAAATTTATAATCATAAATTAAGATTAGTGTCTAGCAATGCATCATGACCACCAAAATATTTAAGAATGTCAAAGTCATTTTGACTAACCTTTTCGTACATGATTTTTCTTTGTAATTCAATCATTTCATCATACAATGTTCCAATTAGATAGAGCATGGAATTAACGGCTACACTTTTGAGTCTAATCATATTAGTTCTTCACCATTAGCTATGGATTCAGTTAATAACATTTGTAAACTATTTATAAAGCGTCATTCTACCTTAGCCAAGGATTTCCCTAAGTAATACCGATCAAGAACAACAGAACATTCTCCCTAATTACTTTAGGGTGATGAATTTTATCTTGATCACACAACTATCTCCATATAGTTTATGCTACATCCAGTGACTACTGATTGAACAACTCATAATTAAATAGGTCATAAGTAGTATCAAAACATAGTAATCCATATACAAGATAACTTGGGTGACCTCAAGTCAAAGGATCACTTATATAATCATCACAATAAAAATTTCATAAACATACAAGTAATGTTCCAAATGTATATATTTCTCATGTCAGGTCTGTTCAGTGAACTTGTTCTCTAACAAGTACCCGCATGTTTGTTTAAGTATCTCCATACTTTGGTCTATAAGAACGACTACTTTCTTTATAAGGAAAAACATAACATGTGCTAGCCTTTTTCCGTTCTATTAATGTCCAATATTAATATAACAATGACTAAGAATAATTTTGAGATAATACATAAATACAATATGAATCTTACAATTATAATTTCATTTGTAATGTATAATTATCTCGTGGACTTTATCATATACATCTAAACATGTACAAGATAAAGAATGCCTTTAAATTATTTTATTACTAAACTACAACCAAAGCTATTGACTGTAGTGTATAAACCAACAATAATTAGTTATCTTATGCCAATTTGATTCACGAGTATACCTATTTCTTAAATTTTCATGTCAAAAAGTATATCATATTATTGATTTTTTATTTAACAATTTTCTCAATAAAAGTTTATTTTGATTTAAAATTTTGGCTAATTTTTAAGTGATGATTTTTTGAAAAGAGATATTATCTTAATAATCCTCTTAATTATCATAAAATGTTATTTAAATAGTTTTAAGTATTATAAATTATTTATTTATATATTTAAATACTGTAAATAATAAGTAATAATTACAAATACAATTAGAAAAATAATAATGCACTCGAAAATATAAGATCATGTCCTATAAAGATAACAATACAATTAAAAATATGAATTTATTCGATAAAAATAGGTAACTATAAAATAATGGACGGAAAGAAAACGATCTCTTTGATAATGACATTTCTAATTTTCTACTGGGTGAGCTTGAATCGTAGTATATTCACTTAAGGTAGTATGTTGTGTGTCTTCTTTTGTTAGTTTCTTTCTTTATAAAGGTTATGTTGATAAAATATATACAAAATAATGTAATAGTATAAAAGAAATAAATAAGAACACAAGAAAATTTTAATAAAGTTTAATCAATTAGTGTACTAACATTAATGGGATTAAGGGCCATTATTTTCACTATTTAATAATAATAATGATGCATCAAACTAGAGTTGCACAAAAGACGATTTATATGTAAACTCTACCAAATACAATCTTACATAAATTTCCTTTTTCTAATACTCAATATATAAACATGAATCTGATAACACTATCACAAAAATTTAATAGTATAAAAGAAATAAATAAGAACACAAGAAAATTTTAATAAAGTTGAATCAACTAGTGTACTTATATCATTGGGATCAAGGGCCACTATTTCAATATTCAATAAGATGTATCAAACTAGGGTCACACAGAAGATGATTATATGTGAACTCTACCTCATACAATCCTACATATATTTCCCTTTAATAATACCTATAATTCTTTCAATATTTAAATTCAACCTAAAAATATATTTTCATATAAGACTGTCTGTTGTAAACATTTCTTGAAAAATAGTCGTATCCTAAATCATGTAATTCACTTTTTCTTCTAAAAAACGATAAGAGCGTGGATGCTTCCATGTCTTAGGTTATTTTTTTAACTGTATTTATTTTAACATAGATATAAGAATTGATAAACCCATTTTTTAGGTTGTTTATTTCTTTTGGAACTCCTCTAACCCAATTATGTTATTACTTATGTCTTCAACTCTACATTTCAAAGAACACATCCTAATACACAACCATATTATTGTAGAAATACTCTAAAATTGTAAGTTTATGTATATGAGTCATTATATAAAAATCTTTACCTTACAAAATATACTCTAAATAGGTTGAGTTGTTTCCATATATAACATCTCGAGAAAATAATCGAGGTCAAGCAATGATTAAACTTCTCTGTGGCAACTATCTTTATCAAGATATTAGTTACATTCTCTAAAGTGTAAACCTTTTCCAACTAGAATTAACCAGATGTAATTAATTTCATGGTCTTGTAAGACATTTCATTTCTATGCTTGGTCTTTGCATAGTGCACTTGATTCTTTACTAAAAAAATGGAAGAATATACTCGAACTCTACCTTGATCGCTGGTTACTTACTTCATTAGTCTTACAAGCTATAATTCTTCTTTAGTAGCCTCAACCATTTTAATTATTTCACTTAAGTTGTAGACAATGCAAACATATATTGAAGCATTGAATTCCAACTAATAGGCTCCTATAAGGGTTAAAATATACCTTATGATAGATATATTATTATTTGAATCTCCTATATAGTTTCAATCCATATACCCTATAATTGAAGGATTATTGTATTTACAACTATACATAATTTTCTAGTTCGTTGTACCTCTTAAGTATTTGAATATCCATTTAAGTGCTTCATAATGTTATCTTCCAAGTTTTAGCATGTACTTACTCACGTGACTAACAACATAAGCCAAGTTTGGCCTAATTTAAACTCTGACATATATTAAACATCTCACAATATTAACATGTGGTACTTTAAACATATCTTCAATCTTTGCATGTATTTTGGGGAAATTATTAAGGGAAAACTTGAAGTGGTTTGTTAATAACGTGCTCATTGTTTAGCTTTACTCATTCTAAACATATTTTACACTTTCTTAATATAATTACATTGAGATAACCACAATTCTATAGAGTTTTTATCTTTGAAAATAGTATTTTCTTACTAATACCTAAATCCTTTATCTTAAATAAATTTCCTAGCAAGCTCTTTAATTTATTTACTTCCTACATATTCTTTAAAACAATCAAAATATCATCCTTATATAATAGCATAAAAATAAATGAACATCATCAAGGATTTTAATGTATATACAATAATCATACTCACATTTCATGTAGCTAATTCAAATTATGTAAAAGCCAAATCTTTTATATCATTATCATGAAGACTAATTAAACCTATAAAATGACTTTTTTAATTTACATACTAAATGCTCTTTTATAGGTTCATTAAACCCTTTCGACTTACTCTATATACATTTCTTCCTCTAAGTCGTCATAAAGAAAAGTTTTCTTCGCATCTATATGCTAAATGTGTATATCCAAAATAACTATGAATACTATCATTATCTTAATAAGCATATGGTAGACTTCTAAAGACAAATTAATTAATTCCTTCTATTTTACATACTCTTTTGCTACCAGTTGATCCTTGAAAATTTTTCCTTCTTTTTTTTCACTAACTTCCATTTATATACTTAATTACACCCTATAAGCCTCTTTCCTTTGAGAAGTTATACCAACTCAAGTCTTATGTCTAGTTCTTGTGCAAAGAATCCATCTCCTCCACTATAACTCTTATCTAGCTTTTATTCTCCTAACTGCCTGTAGCCACGTCAAAAGTTGTTGGATCCTTATTAGTAATGATAAGTGCAAAGAATACCAGGTCTTCCTAAGTATATCTATTTGGTGGATTAATAGTGCATCTCTCTCTATCTGTAGCTATATTGTGAGGCTACTCTTTATCTAAAATAGAAATTCTATTTCATGAACTAGAACTTCCAGCCTCTCTACATTCTATTCAAGGTTATTTAATTTCACTTATAACATCTTTAGGTTAGTATGCTCTTTGCTGACCTTTATATATCCACTATATATGTTTGTTTCAACATATACTACTCATTAAACATTGCATCCTTACTAATCACCGTCTTCTTTGATATTATCCTTACTAATCACCATCTTCTTTGATATTGTGTCCTAAAAAATATATCCCTTAACACCTTTTAGATAGCTAATAAAGATACACTTTTTTTATTTTTAATTCAGTTTAAACCTCTCATCTCTAAAAATCAGTAAATAAGTGGGATAACTAAAGATCTTCGAGCCAAAAAAAAACCTTATTCCTTGTCAACATTTTCTTTTCCATCTCCCTTATAATAAAATTTATGATGCTCTATTAATGAGGTAATATGTTATGCTCACTGTTTTTAACTAAAAATTTTTAGGTAGCTTGCATTCAACCTCAAACACTTTACCTTTTGAATTATCAATATGTTTGTCCTCTTCAAAACATCATTCTATTGTGGTGTTCTGCAAATTGTATAATGTCTCTAATTTTTCCTCACAAAATTTTAGAATTATTAGTCCATGTGCTCAATTTTATAGTGTGATCTTACGTACTTGATCTAGATGTCTAATCTGGTTATTCACCTTAGCTTTTCATACCTTAAAGTTTAAAAAAGCCTCATATTTCTACTTCATAATTATATCCAAACTTCTCCAAAAACTTATCAATGAATGTAACAAAATACTAAGATCCATCCACAATAACTCTGTAGTGGAACCCTATATGTCAGTATACACATAATCTAGAATTCCTTCAATTTTGTGCTTACTATTTTAAATACCATCCTAAAATGTTTACTAAGCACATAATACTTTTAGAATTCTAACTTATAACATTTGATACCCTTCAATAAGCTCATTTTATGAATTTATGTCATCTATCATTCACTAAGATGACCCAACTACATGTGTCGTAAGGTAGTATTATCTTTCTCCTATTCTATTATAGCAACTTCTCTACTTATAAATGTACACCTTATCAATCTATAGATTTTTTTTGTTAGTTTTAGCCCTTTTATTATATTCAAAGCACCTTTAACCACTTTGATATTGCCTTCACTGATTTTATAGCAAAAACTATTCATATGTATGGCACCCAAAGAGACCAAATAAGTTTTTAAATTTAGCTCATATTGAATATCACACAATATCATAATAATGTCATCAAATATTTCAATCTTAACATATCTTATTTTGATGATTTCATAAGCTTTTTCATCTCTTAACAAAATTGATTCACATGTGCAACACAAATTAATCCTCGTTTGATATCATATAATATGAGCATCTCATATCTAAATTCTACGTGTCCTATAGTTAACTAATTGAAACATGTAATATGTCTCTTTCACTACAGTTTAATCCATTGTGTACACTATATTATTCTAATAACACGTATATTTAGATAGTCCTTCTTGATATGCCTAATTTGCTCATATATCCTTATATACAATAGTCAACTAAAGCCTTAGAAAATTAATTACTATTTAGTTAAATGCATCGATATGTTGTTCCAATTTTGATCTCGCCTACATCTTTTACATGTATAGTCTCTACTTTAAATACAACTTATTTGTGATAGACTTCAAGATGTATCGACTCTCAAACTTCTTCTATATCTCCTATCGACAGTTTGCATATGCTAAGTTTTAATATTTATAACCTTGATAATACTACAAGCACATGAGTCATTCGTATAGTACCTAAGGTATCGATCCCATAAGGAGGAGTAATTTAATCCTAAAATCTAAGGCTTGACTCAAATTCGCAATAAATCAAAATAACAAACTAACACAGAAAATTAATCAATCAAGCAATCAAACTCAAGAATTAAA
>JANIIA010000006.1:15444843-15458914 GCA_027478495.1 Erythroxylum alaternifolium | reverse complement strand
AAAATTTTAGGGACTATTTTATAAATTTAAAAAATTATCCGAAACGGTATCCGGTACTGACCGGTACCGGTACAGTTCCGTTCCAGAACTCAATCCGGTACCAAGTCCGGTACGGTATTCATAACTTTGCTATGGCCTGAAAAGGAAAAGGAAAGGACTTTAAAGCACTATAGTAGTCACATAAACATTTCTATTTTATAATACTCTTCTCGCCTGAATCTCCTGTGGAAACCTCGCGGACCCATGAAGGTGGTAGATCTGGATCATGACTTTTTTCGGGTGAATTTTAAAGAAGACAATGACTTTTACAATGCCCTTACCAATGGCCCTTGGGTTATTCAAGGACACGCCCTCTCTGTTCAACGCTGGACTCCAGATTTTAGGGCGTCAACAGGGCACATTAACAGGGCAATGGTCTGGGTTCGCTTCCCAGATCTGCCTCTAGCTAGGTACCATCTAAAAATTCTTGCTGCATTAGGGAATATCGTCGGACAAACAGTCAAGATTAATGAAACTACCCTGATGACTCAACGGGGCAAATTTGCCAGACTTGCAGTGGATATCGACTTGAGTGTTCCCCTTTGTTCGCAGGTGGAGCTTGATGGGGAAAAATTACTGGTTGCTTACGAGGGGTTGCCGCAAATTTGCTTTCATTGTGGACTTGTAGGACATGAATCCAGCTCCTGCCCATCTCAGTTTCATTCTCCAACAGAATCCCACAACCCACACACACGACCGGAAACAACAGCTCCACCGACGATGGGGGCAGAACAGGCAGGAACACCAAAAGAGCCGTTGTCTGACAAGAAAAGGGACACCTACGGTCCTTGGATTCAAGTCCAACGGAAACCCTCCCATCAATTCCACAAGACACACACTAGCCGTACAGCCAGATACCCATCAGATCCAACTCAAGCGAGTGGCTCTCGATTCTCGGCATTGATGGACGTTGAGAACCAGGAAGAGCATCAGGCACATCCGCCTATGACCTTCAACACGGGCACATCTATCAGACCTCTTCCACCGGTCGCTACTGTACTAAGCGGGGCGAGACACCGAACCACCACCCATGGGCTCCCTGCACAATTTGATGGCCCCAAACGTGGGTCGAACCACGGGAAAGGGAAACGCGTTGCTACTGGGACCCCAGGCAACCCGGGAGGTAGCACACCGGGTTCCCATTTCGCATTCCAGACTCTCAATGGGCCTACAGAAATGCACCGAGCTGTGCAAATCTCATCACATGCCACCATTGTCTGTGATCAACAACTGGCTGGAGCTCTGATTCGGGGCGAGGAAGAGCAATCCATGACCGATGTTACGGATTCTGCACTTGACCCGCACCCTACGGTCCTTCAGCACTACCAACCTCCGTCTAAACCTCCAGATCCCAACGATGGAGGGCTGCGAATGGAGGTAACATCCACCACACCCGAGGAAGATCAAATGGACATCCAAAACCAGGAACCACCGGCCGAAGACGCCGGTACAGGATCCCCAGACCGCCCGCAGGTATCAGCGAGCGACTCTCAATCCTAAGACGTTTTTATGTCGATTTTTTTATGGAACTGCCAGGGAGCGGGAGGACCCAAATTTCTTCCTATTATGCGGAATTACATTCATCTCTATAAACCACGGTTGTTGGTTTTATTTGAACCCCGTATTAGTTGCACGCGAGCACAGCAAGTTGTTTCTGCTCTGGGTTTTGATTTCAGTTTTCGAGTGGAGGCGAAGGGCTTTGCTGGTGGTATTTGGCTCCTGTGGCATGCAGATTTCGCTGTCTCTGTTGTGATGGCGTGTAGACACTTTATCCATACCATTATTCATCATGGCTCTTCTCATTTTGCTTTTACTGCGGTTTATGCTAGCCCCCAGGCTGCAACTCAAAAAATTCTTTGGCCGCATTTAAACTGGCTGGGACAGGAAGTTACTATGCCTTGGATCATCGGTGGAGATTTCAATGCCAAATTGGAAGTTTCTGATAAAAGGGGAGGGCGGGATAACGCATCCTTGATAGTGAATAAATTGTTCCAGAATTGTGTTCACGGATGTGGGTTGCATGATCTGGGATACGTCGGTCCTACATATACCTGGCGGAGGGGAAATATTCAAGCCCTCTTAGACAGATTATTATGCTCTTCGTCCTGGATGGAATCCTTTCCCCATGCTATTAACAACCACCTCCCTTTCTTAGGTTCGGACCATCAACCTCTTTTCCTAGAGTTAGATAGGAGCCCTAGGAGAGAAGTGTCCCCTCCAGTGTTTCGATTTCAATCGGCCTGGCTAACCCATGCAGAATTTGATCAGTTCTAGATGCACATTGGCAATCCGGTCAGAGTAATGTGATAGCCACTCTTCACCACTTGGCCACAGAACTCCTGAAGTGGAACCGCAGTGTTTTCGGTAATATATTTCAGCGAAAGAAGCGACTTCTAGCTAGGTTGGCGGGTATTCAACGATCCATGGAATTCGATACATCCGATTCCCTGGCAGATTTAGAGGCTAGACTTTGGGAAGAATTAATTCACGTCCTCTGTGAGGAAGAGATCTACTGGAATCACCAGTCCCGCTGTACTTGGTTTTCTCAGGGAGATCGGAACACCAAGTACTACCATACTATTGCAATAGAAAAGAGGGCCAAATTGAGGATAGCTAGCTTAATTGACCATGAGAGACGGACGATCTCTGCCCCTCAGCAAATGAGGCAGATGGCCATGCAGTATTTTGCCCAGCTTTTTACCCCGGACAATATCTCCACACATAATTTTCCTATATCTGGGGGGTTTCTGGTCTTACCAGAGGTGGCCATACAGGATCTCACGGCACCTATTCTTTCGATCGAAATCCGCAAGGCAGTGTTTGAAATGAACCCTAGTAAAGCCCCAGGGGTCGATGGATACAATGCTTCGTTTTTCCAACAAAAGTGGGAGAAGGTTGGGTCTACTGTAGTGGCGTTCATCCAAAAACTGTTCCGGCATGACTTTTGGGAGACTGAGCTCAATAAGACTATCCTTGTTTTAATTCCCAAGGTTCCCTCCCCGAGATTTCTCAATCAATTCCGCCCAATCAGCTTATGCTCAGTGGTTTACAAGATTCTTTCGAAAGTAATAGTGAACCGTTTGAAACCCCACCTTGGATATATAGTGGGCCCAATGCAATGCAGTTTTGTCCCGGGTAGGCATATTACGGATAATATCATTATTGCTCAAGAGGCCATTCACTCGATGAGACGAAAGCAGGGGAAGGTCGGTATTATGGCCATCAAAGTTGATCTCGAAAAAGCCTACGACCAACTAAGTTGGGATTTTATCAATGACACACTAAGGGATATTGGCATACCACACGCTCTACATAGCCTCATTATGAAATGTATCTCCACGGTATCAATGCAAGTCTCTTGGCATGGTATTCTCTCGGAATCTTTCACTCCTACTAGGGGTATCCGCCAAGGGGATCCCCTTTCGCCTTATATATTCGTCCTTTGTCTGGAACGTTTGAGCCATTACATTTCCAGCGAGGTCCAACAAGGAACCTGGAAACCATTTCGTTTGAGCAGATACGGACCCCCCATTTCCCACTTATTCTTTGCCGATGATCTGATCTTATTTGCAGAAGCTTCTTTTGACCAGGCTCAAGTAGTCACACGGGTACTTGATACCTTTTGTGAGACCTCAGGTCAACTGGTTAGCAAAGCTAAATCTAGAATTTTCTTCTTCAAGAATATCAGTCGGGACAGCGCGCGCTTCCTTAGTCAAGAATTCCAGTTTGTAGGTACAAATAATCTGGGAAAATATCTAAGCGTTCCACTAATACATGAGTGGACCACGAGGAAAACATACCAATACATCTTAGATCAAGCCCATCAGAAACTTGCCGGGTGGAGTGCTCGTGAGTCATCCCTCGCCAGGCGAGTGACTTTAACTCAGTCAGTTTTTTTCTTCCCTCCTAGTTTATACAATGCAAACAGTCAGATTATCGAGACAATTCTGTAATGATCTAGAAAAGCTTATGCGAGATTTCATCTGGGGTACTAAGAATGGACAAAGGAAATTTAACCTAGTCCGATGGGAGGCAGTCTGTCGCCCTAAATCTGTGGGGGGACTCGGGATTAAAAAAGTCCGTGCTACCAATGACGCTCTCCTAGGGTGGGCAATTCTTACTAAACCAGAAACCCTATGGGTTCAGGTTCTCCGCGCTAAGTACCAGGTTGATCCTTACAGCATCTCCCAGAATGTCGCAAGAAATGCGGCTTTCATCATCTGGAGGGGTATCTTAGCCATGTGGAAGTACGTCCGGCAAGGACTCCAATGGCAATTGGGGGATGGCAAACGTATCAATTTTTGGTTGGATGCCTGGGCGGGTGATTGGGGTCCGTTAATCCTAGACACCACCTCCCCTCCCCCGGAAAATTTACTACAGGCCTCTGTAAGGGAGATGGTACATGAAAATGACAGCTGGTGTTGGGCTCAATTCCAATCATACCTTCCTACTAGAGTTTGTATGACTATCGCGACAACTATTCCCCCTCATGATGGGATGGAGGAGGACCAGTTTACATGGGGGCCCGCCCCGAATGGGGTTTTTACTACCTCTTCTGCCTATGATCTTATAGCGGATAACCCAGCGCCTGATAGCAGCCGATTTTGAAAATTAATCTAAAAATGGGATGGCCCTCAGAGGATACGATCGTTTTTGTGGCTGCTGGCCAATAACAAACTCTTGACCAACCATCAGCGAGTGGTGCGCCATATTGCCACGGACTCTACATGTTCCCACTGCTCTCAGGAGGAAATTATTATGCACGCGTTAAGAGACTGCAGAAGGGCGAAGTCGTTTTGGCTTCAATTCCACAAAGTGAGCCTCGATTCTACCTTTTTCCACCAGCAATTGGACCTGTGGCTCACTGTAAATCTTGGCAATCCGGACCACCTGCACAAATTTGGGTGGGCAACTATATTTGGAGTCTCGTGCTGGTTCTTATGACAATGGCGTAACAAGAGCATCTTTGAGGAAGAATTTCGTTGGCCCACTACGGGGGCCACGGTAGTCCTAGACTATGTTGCTTGGATAGTCAAAGCCAAGGAAGTAGCAGGCAGAGCCTTTCCGGACATGGGCACTCCACTTGGTACTCCCATAGTTTGGACTAAACCGCGAGAGGGTTGGGTTAAAGTAAATACAGATGGAGCGGTTACGCCTAATATCAGCCACGCTTCTACGGGTGGTCTGATCAGGAATAGTCAGGGTCATTGGTGTGGTGGGTTCTTGCAGAATATGGGAGTGTGCTCTCCGGTGACAGCAGAACTATGGGGGCCATACTTGGGTCTTCTTCTTGCATGGAACCTTGGGTATCGATGAGTAGTACTCGAGATGGATTCTTTGGAGGTTATTAATATACTCTCTTTGTCTATTTTGCAGGTTTTGGAGGATCCTTCCTTGGTCAGGGGTTTGCGAGTTCTTCAAAACCGAGATTAGGACATCCAGATCCAGCATATCTTTAGGGAAGGGAATCGATGTGCTGACATGTTAGCTCATTTAGCTTTGAAGTTAGGCCCTGGCTTTCATGAGCTCCACGAAATCCCGATGCAATGCATTGCGATCTTTCGCCAAGATATACAAGGCATCCCTTTTTGTAGGCGTGTGTAACTTTTTTGTCTGTTTGTCTTTCCTTAGTATGTAAAAAAAAAATAAGTCAATCCTTTTAATAGACAGAGTAATTTAACGGTAAATAGATTGTGTTTAGTAATACTAATTAGTGAGCTTGTCCATTGAATAAAATCACAGATAGATTAATATTTAGGTTACACGTCCTGAATAGTTATTACTACATTGCAAAGGTTGCAAATGGGACTTTGCTTTACACCTCACCATTCTTTACTATCTCTCCTACTCCATTGTCCTCTCCCACAATCCACAACCCTCCTAACTTTGCAAACATTAGGAAAATTTTGTAGATTATGATCATCAACTATAAGCCTATAACATATCTTTGAGCCATATGTTACATACATTTTTATAGTTAATTAAAAATTAATTAGTAATTATTGTGATCTTATATATCTCACGTTCAAACAGTGCAAACTTAGCATTAGTGACAAACATTGATGACAAAACTAAACGGGAGAAGAGAAAACTTCAAAGTGTTAATTTGATTAGGTTCATTAAATTAGTGAATAGTGATCAAGTTCATTTAAGTACAAAATTGAAAACTTTTTCCCCTTTCAATTAGCTCTTCAAATCATTGGTAGAAATGAAAGAAACGATCTAATTACCAGTGTTTACTCATGGACTGAGCTATACTGAAACTGAAATGACTTGTGAATTCTCTAAAGCCGAGCTTATACGACCAACATTTTCACTTCATTTCCTTTTATATTCAACCACAAATATCCAAACAATCGTTGACCCGTCAAACAACTAGATAAAACAAATGAAACCCAAAGCGAAAAGAGAGAGAAAGAAACCTAAAACCAGATGGTTAAGCAAGAGCGAGCTTCTCTTGTTGAGTAATAGGAGAGAACCAGTGAGAATAATCCCTTTGACGAAAAATTGTCAATCAGGCTAGAGAACACAAGCTGTAACAAGTACACTGGTGATATAAGTGACGAATTTTTCCTTCAAAGAGTGAGTCCATATCGAGAACATAAATGTGGCTAACCAAACGAGGGGGGCCCTCAGAGCCGAACCATTAGCGGACATCAAGTGGTTGTTGATTTATGTACTATGCTGAAGACAAAGCCGGAAAGGAATATTTATTATAAATAAAATTATGATAAAATAATAATTACGATACTAATTTTATATTTATGTATTACCTTTAAATTATTCTCAATTATTGTTTTACGGAGACTGAAAATTAATAAAATATAAAAATAGCATACTTTATGTTTTTCTTAAGAAAGAAGTAATGGATCTTATAGACTAAGTATGAAGATACTTAAATAAATATGCAATTGCTTCTTAGAGAACAAGTTTACTGAATACGAGAAATCAATTTGGAATATTAGTCTATGAAAATTTTCAATATGATAATTATATAAGTGATCGTTTGATTTGAGATCATTAAAGTATCCTATAGCAATTTTTAAGTTTTAATACTACTTATAACTTATTATAGTTAAGGGTAACTCATTCGATAGTAATTGTATATAACATTAACAATATGGAAGTAGTTGAATCATCAATATAGAATTCATCACCCTAAAGTAATTAGGAAGAATATTCCGTTATTCTTGATTAGTATTGATTCAGAAAATCCTTGACTAAGATGGAATGACACTTTGAAAATAGTTTTCAAATATTATCAATTGAATTAATTACTAATAATGGAGAACTAATATAATTTGACTCAAATAAGGTTGACATTAATTCTATGATCTATATCTAATTAGAATATTGTATGATGAAAGAACTGCATTATATGAAAAATCATGCATGGAAGGATTAGTCAAAACCAATTGGACGTTCTTAAATTGAGTGGTCATAATACGTTGCTAGACGTCAAACTTAATTTATGGATATAATTTATTTAATTAAAAAATTAAAGATAAATTAAAAGAGCTTAATTTATCTATTCCTAATAATTTATATCTACTGCCAACATATTTGAGACCCTAATAAGTCATACATAAAGATAGGATAAAAAAAGAGCAAAGGTTTTGGTTAAATTTAAGTAGGACCCAAACATTTGTGAGCATTCAAATAAGACTCAAACGTTTGATAAATGTTTAAAAAGACATGGTATGGGTTCATAAACGTTTAACTAGGACCCAAACGTTTATGAACATTCAAATTAACGACTCCATTAAATATTTTGTACATACAATTTCAGTTTTTTTTCTTTAGAACCCCATTGTCATGTAAAAATTTTTTTTGACATGGTATGGGGTCCATAATTTCAGCAACCACCTGAATTAACTAAAGTTTTAAATCCCAATTTCTATAATTTTGAAAATCCCTAAATGTTTGTTTCTATTTTAGCACCTCCACACGATTCATCTCCTTTTCTGAATAACTCATGGCCAAAAGGAGAATTAGAGGAGCTATTAAAGAGCTATAAAAGGGTATTCACAAAGCGTTGTCTTTCCTACCGCTTGTCCTCGTGGCAGCGCTAGGTTTTGGCGAGGTAAGGATCAAAAGGAACGGCGGTGTAGGGGTGGTGAAGAGTTATGCTAGTAAATAATCGTGGGTAAGTATATAATTTTGGTGATTTTTTTAAGAAAGAGAGCATTGGAGTAACTAGTAAAAGTTGCTTCTTTGTGACCATAAGGTCACATATTCAAATCACAAAAATAGCCTCTTTGTAAAATTACAAAGGGAAGGTTGTATACATTGATGACCCTCCTTTGACTCTCACAAAGTGGGGAGCCTTATGCATGGAGTGCATTGACTTTTTTTTACATAATTTTGGTGATTTTGAGTTTTCGTAAACAATATAATTAATAGGTTAAGAATGCAAATTGAACAAAAGGAAAAACAAGTTAGATTAATGAGTTATATTTTGTTTATAAACCAATTAACATATATAACAAGGTTTCAAAATATGATAATGCTGATTCATCTATTAGGTGTAGTCGTCTCGTTACAAGTTAATAAATGTACCAGTGAGAAGATTTATATTTATTAGCTAGAGTCAATATTTTTAAAGTAAATTTAATTTCAATTGTAATAATTTTTACTTTTGACATATGTAAATTGACATATATGTTCATTTTTCTTCAAATAAATGGAGGAAAGTTAGAGTACTCCGAATAATTCAGCTGCTTCAAGATAATTTAACGATCTAACATGGGCTCATGTCAGATTGGTTCCTAGAGTGAAGAACCATACCATATGTTTGTATTGTAATAAGCATTTAAAAGGTAAAATAATCATTAGATTAAAAAGGCATTTAGCTATTATGTGGAGCATTGTAAGAAAGTGAGCCATGATGTAAAATGACAAATGAAGACTTTACTTGAAGATGAAAAAGATAGAAAGCAAAAACTGAACCACAAAATTGGTAGTAAAAGTTCCTTTACGATGGTTAGGATGATGTAAGGATGTTAAAAGTGGTAGTCCTACCCCACAAGAAAGGAATATTGCATCTGATGTAAGATAAAAAGAAGAAGACGTGTCTAAATTTTTTACACCATAAACAACTTATAGAGCTCAGCATTCAATCCATAGAGCCCTATAATCTAAAGAAGTAGCTTATAATATGGATATGGCAATGGCTAGATGGTGGTATGATTCAGGCATAGTATTTAATGCTACCTAGTCCTATTATTACTAGCTTATAATGGATGTTATTGCCTCTTATGGTCCAGGACGTAAAGCTTCTTCAGTTGATGACCACAGAGGTAAACTTTTGAGCAACTCTATTTATGAAATTAACACTTATTTGAATGACAAAAGAATGACTTGAGCTACTTATATGTATTCAATCATGTATGATGGTTGGACAAATAGAATACATGGGCATATTATAAATTTTTGGTTTATTCTACAAAGGTGCAATGTTTTTTAAGTCTATTTATGCATCTAGCCTTAATAGAAACGTTGATACTTTGTTTCAAATATTTGGTGAAATTGTGAATAAAGTTGAGCTAGAAAATATTATTCAGTTCATCACCGACAATGATTTTGCTAACAAAACAGTTGGAAGAAGATTGCAAAGCATGGATAATTCTTTTTACTAGACACCTTTTATTACACATTGTACTGACTTAATGTTGAAAAATACAGAAGATGCTAGATACTTTTCTATCATTGATGAAACTGTGCAAAAAGTAAAAGAAAAAGTGACCAAGTTCATCTATAATCATGCATGGATCATGAATCTAATGGGCTGCCTATTAATATTTGTGAAAGAGAGAAACTTAATCCAAGTATTCTTTTTTACTTTTGTTACTTGTTAAAAATTAATCATCACTTTATTTTGTACATAATGTTACTTCTGTTGTTTTGCAATTGCTTGGTAAGACCAATTGGAAAGTAGTATTCCAAAATTATAAAAGTTTGCAATTCAAATTCTGAGTTGATATGTAAGTGCAATAGGGTGTGATGGAATTAGAGCACATTTAAATTCATTCATTCCAATTAAAAAAATATATTGGATCACAAAATATTAAATGGCTTGGCCTTGTTAGATATAATTTAAAGCTTCTAGAAAAGCATGTTATTATCATTTATCGTTATTAAGTTGAAAATAGTTTCTTGACATTTCTTCATAATTTTATTTTATTTGTTTACTAGGACTCTTAATACAACAAATAGTTATATAGATCCAGTTTGCCTTGACCATAACAATCTTTTAGCAGATTGAGTTTATAAAGAACTGAGTTTGATAGATGAGAGTGACTTGGATGATAATCTTGGATAGAAAAGTATTGATATGTTATTTGATGCAATGAATTTGAATAATGGTGATAATAAGTTTCCTCTTAGTAATAAGGATTTTGTACTAAATGAGAATTGAGGTTAATGCAATTTAAGTGGATATTCAATTAAATGAAGTTTCAGGTTTTTATTTTATCTCTTCTTTTAATTTCACTTATATAATGATACATATGTTAGATTCTATATATGCAATATAAATATAAAACTTTTAACTGTAAATATTTTTGCTTCAAGTTTCACTTCTAGTTGATTGCGTTCCTCGTTACAAACTTTATTGTAATACTTATAGAGCCATGGAACTTTATTATTCTTTCTATTTAATCTTTTGATGTAGTTATTCTTTATTATATGATAAAATTGTAACATTTTAAGTATTTTGTAATATTCTTAGTTTTATATTTGTATGATGATTAAACAGTCTTTTTTGTATTAAATGTGATTATTATTTATATATGTAATATGTGAAAAGTAATATTAATAGAAATAAATAGATTATTGTTATTTCATATTTATATTTTTATGATTTTAGAGATATGGTTAATATAAAATTAAAAATTATATAATACAATATTTGAAAGACTATTTTGTAATTTTATAAAATAAGAATTATTTTATAATTTTGAAAAATTATCAGAAATAATACTCGATATTGACCATTATTAGTATAATATCGTATTAAAATTAAATTCGATACAGACACGATACTGATATGGTATTTATAACATTGGAGTTTGTCATTGGTGAAAATCCGAAAGGACGTAGTTTTGCAAAAATCTAGTTTAGCTGCAATTGTTTTGATCTGTATCTATCGACTACTTGATATAAAGCAACTATGTCAGTGACTATTAATTTTTTAGTACAAACGAAAATAGAAAAATTAAACACGAAATAAACAAATCAACATCTGAGATTTGGTAACACAGTTCGACACATTTATCTACATCTACGGGGCCCTTACCCAGCTTAATCACTTTCACCAAAGAACAACAATAATTTTACTCAAAGCATTACAAAGATGACTCACCCAACCCTTGACACTATCTCGCGTCCTCACAATTTGTGAATGTAAATCACTCCTAATAACACGATCATCTCGTGCTAACCTTAATAGAGGATTTTCATAACAATGTTTGACAGTAAAGATAAGAATGAAACAAACAACACTTGAGATAGAAAACAGCTCCCTTAATAATGTAGCTTCGTCAATGAAAGAATAGGGAGTTGTTCACCAAGAAATCTGCTGTGAAGCTTTGATATTGTCACCGAAACATCTCATGCACAGCAGCCATGAAAACTTAACAAAACAACAAATGTTTCATCACCGAAATGTTAAGCCAATGGAGCTGCAAAAACATACAAAAGCAGCTTGAGATTTTTGCTCAAAACCAACAACTTGGACAGCCTAGAAAATCGCACAACCCAAGGGAAAATGCAGCTGCCATATTTGGATAAAAATCCCTTAAAATCAGTTGCTAAAGATAACTTCAGATCCTCAAAAATACAACTTCCAAGTTATAATGTGCTTATCGTTTTTCACCAAAAAACAACAACAATACAACCCCAAAAATTCACGGAAATAGACAGAGAACACAGTTTTCCAATGTAGATAATGTGACTAAAAATTAGCTTCCTTAGATAGATAAAAACTACCAAAATAGGTTGTCAAGAAGAATCCAACAATCTACATCTTATCTTAATCATGATATGGTGATTTTATTCTAATTAAGTCCTATCATGACTAGGACTTTATCCCAAATAAACCTTATCTTTAAAAAATCTCACATAAGGTAGAATAATCATCATAATAATATTCCTTACATAATCAAAGTTGTCCAATTACAACTAATGCCCAAAATATCATAGCATATAACTTAACAATCTCCTCCTTTTGGCATTATTTGTCACATATCGAAACTCCCCCTTAAGAAGATAATTAGACACACAACATCAAATTTCAAATAACATCAAGTTCATCAAGTTCAAGAAACATCCAAAGAAGTGGTAATCCCAGATAAACAATTATCCAATCATTTAAATTTCTCTCCTAAGTAAGACAAATAATCACGAAAATACATTGAAATCTCCCTTAAAATTGAATAGTCACCAATCTTCAATTTGATCCATCTCAGCAAATAAAGAGGTATAAAAATCAACAGTAGGTGTAGTGGAAGAATCATAAGCACGTAGTGCAGCAACAGAAGATCAAGATAACAATTTACCACCAGTCAAAATACTAGCCAACATATCATTACTCATATCAAAGCCATCCACATATGATTGATTAAAATCATAAACCCCAAAAATGTATTTAATGAATCATAATCAAACTTAATCAATCTTTTCCTCACATAAACCATACTAAAGTATATTGCCTAAACTTATGCAACCCACGATGTAGAGAGAAACCAAGATAAAATTTGAAAAACTAAAATCATAGAAAACTCGAATCTTCCTATAGGTCTCCAACCAAGCATCAACATTTTCTTGAGAAAACTCCGTAAATCAAAATTCAAAAGTAGAATTCTCAAATCATCAAGCAAAGTCTCATTTTCACATCAAATATACTATTTAACAAATAAAGAAAAACCAAATACACACTAATCAACAGAACCTTAGAAAAGTCATGAAAACTCAAAAAGCCTAGATGTTAACTCCTTCAAAACTCTTTCTTTTTTATAATAAACAACATCAATATACTTCAAAAATGTAAAGCACATAGTCCTAGTTCCCCTAAAAAAATTCAAACCTAGCCTTATTCCTTGTCACATTATCTCTGTCATCAACTGTCTGGTTGGTTTCTTCCTTTAAAGCAACCAATGGGTCCTTTTTTGGAACAATTTCTTTTCTGATAGCAACTATTTGTGAATCTGGACAAGTTCTGATTTTAGTTTCATTACGTCTTTGTTCTAATTTTTTAGGTTGATTTTGAAGGTTTTCTTCTACCACCAAGTTTGTTGTTAGATCATCCACACAAAAGGGTCCCTCTTCCAATTATTGTGGCCTCCTTTCCAACTCCAAAAGTAATGGGGCCATCTATACAACTTTGATAATCCATCAAATACTTCTTTCACCCTTTCTAACCCAAGTTTGCTTTAGTAACATTGGCTACTACTGAAAGATCATCAAAGAATGTCTAGAGTTTTTGTTTTCAGCCCTCTAACATTTCATTTGTAACAACTTATAACAATTTGGCCTTATATGCTTGTTTACCCCATAAAAGTGATAAGTAGGTATAATTTTTATTTCCTGCTTGAAGTTTCTCCTTGGAAAGATCTAGCCGCTCCATTTTTCTCATCATTCGACTTAGAAAATTCACCTTTATAGCCAATATCTTGAAGATCTCCTTTAATCTTACCAATTTTCAGCAACTTTTCTAACTTTTTGGTATCTCCATTTAACATTCTTATCCCTTTTTCTGCACTATCTAGCTTCAACTTTGTTTCATTACAGTTTGCTTGGTTACTGTCTCCAATATGCAGAGACGAAACGAGACAGAAATTTAGAGATGGAACAGAATAGAAATTGGAGACAGTGAGCTGTTTGGTTGTGATGGACAGAACATAAACAATTGTTTCCGTCTCGAGGACAGATATATGTTTGGTTGCAGGGGACAGAATATAAAAACAGTGGCTATGACGAAAATGCCCCTATAGTATAATATGATTGGAAATATGTAATTTATTGATTATTTTAT
>JANIIA010000006.1:15396834-15417422 GCA_027478495.1 Erythroxylum alaternifolium | reverse complement strand
AAATATTATTATTCATTAATTAAAATATTGTTATTAATTAATTAAAATATAATTATCAATTAATTAAAATATTATCATTAATTAAATTATTGTTTTTATTTAATTACATTACATTATATTTAATTAAAATATTATTATTAATTAATTAAAATATTATAATTAACTAATATTTTAATTAATAATAATAATATTTTAATTAAATATAATGTAATGTAATTAAATAAATAAAATAATTATAATTAAAATATTATAATTAACTAATAATATAATTTATTTCAAAAAAAACTAATAATATAATTAAAATATTCATGGTGAGGGGTTTTCTTGTAAATTTATGTGTGTGATTTGTTTCTGTCTCCGTCTCCGTTTTCTTGTCCTCTGGTTTTGGAGGGAACAAAAATTTTATGTCTCTGTCTCCGGAGTCGGGACAGAAATTGGTGGGGACAGCAAGCAAACAGGTCAGGGACAGAATTTTTCTGTCCCTGTCTTCTGTTCCCACCCATAAAGACAGCAACCAAACGTAGGGTTAAGCTCATAAATTGTAGATAACAACTTCTTTTCTAGATCTTGAATGATGGTCTTTATGGTGGAGTTTTCCTTCTTTAACTTTTCATTCTTCTTGCATGTTTGCACCCATTTAGCATATATTAACTCATAAGCTTTGCAAATATCCTCCCTTTTGTATTTCAAATCGCTATCATCACTATCATAATCTGAACTAGAGCTATGGACTGATTTATCAACGTTGTTTTTGAAGTTTTGGACTGATTCTTCTTCTTTTTTTCGTTAGTTTCTTCTCTAGTTACTATTAAGCAAGCAACTGGACTTTTGCTATATAAAGCAACTAACGCAATATTATTGCTCACAAATTCCTCTTCACTACCATACTCACTTTCAGATTCATTCTCACTTCAAGTACTTGTAAAAGACTTCTCTTTTCTCTTCGTCAAAATGTTAGCACATTTCATTTGCATATGTCCGAAGCCTTGACATTCATGACATTGAATTTTCTTTACCTTTCTTTCACCCTGTTAAGTTTTAGCTTATTGTTTGAAATTATTATTTGATGAGCTCCCACCATTATGCCTAAACTCGACTCTATCTTTCTTCGACTTCTTTAACTACTTGCTGAAATTTCTTGTCAATAACTCCATATCCTCATTCTTACCGGATTCATCTCTTAAGTCATTTACAACTTTTCCAATCTCAGCTTGCAATGCCAATCCTTTTTTCTTCTCTCGTTTATCTCTCAACAAATTCATCTCAAAGTTGGTAAAAATATTAATTACCTTATCTAAAGATAATTCATTGATATAATGGGCTTCTTCAATGGCTGCAATTTTTGATATAAATCTAGGAAGCAGTGATCTCAATGTTTTCTTGACAAATTTTAGATTTGAATATTTTTTCCCAATTTGATGTGATTAGTTGGCAATGTCATTCAGCCTCTCATAGAAGTCTCCAATAGTATCGCTTTCATCCATCTTCAACTCTTCAAATCTAGCGGCCAAAATATAAAGTTTCAAAGCTATTGCAAATTTTGATCTCTCGTGTATTGTTTGTATAATATCTTATGCTTCTTTTGTCGATTCACAAGTTGATATAATACTGAAACGTCCATCATCTATAGCAATGAAAATAGCATGTATTGCTAGAGACTTATCAAGTGCTTCCTTTCAGCCTGTGTCCATTCAAATTGATCTTTAAGCATCACTTCATTCTTTTCATTAATCGTCATTGGATGTGACTAGTCATTCAACACCGAAATCTATACTTTGGTTCCTTGTGCTTGAATAAATACTTTCATTCTAAATTTTCAAGGTAATTAGAACTATCTAGTAACGGTGGTCTAATGATTGATACCTCTTCTCTTGTAACCATAATTGCAAAGCACGGATCTGCACCAACTTGACATACCAAGTTCTGATTAGGTGACCCAATCTCTCATGCTAATTGAAAATTAGGAAGGATATAGTTTCACAAAAATCTAGTTCAACTATAGTTGCTTTGAACTGTATTTATCGGTTGTTTGACATAAAGCAACTGTGTAAGCAACTGTTAACTTTCAACACAAACGAAAACAAAAAAATTAAACATGAAATAAACAAATCAATACCAAGATTTGGTTATACAGTTCGGCACACCTTATCTACATCTACGGGGCCCTCATCCAGCTTATTCACTTTCACCAAAGAAGAACAATAGTTTTACTCGAGGCATTACAGAGCCAACTTACCCAATTCTTGACACTGTCTCTCGTCCTCACAACTTGTGAAAGTAAATCACTCCCAATAACACGACTAGCTCATGTTAACCTCAATAAAGGATTTTCACAACAATGTTTGACAATAAAGATAAGAATTAAATAACTCAAGTGATTTAAGCACTAAAGACATAAACAACGACAACACTTGAGATAGAAAACAACTCTCCTAACAATATAGTTTTATAAACGAAATAATAGGAAGTTGTCCACCAAGAAATTTGCTATGAAGCGTTGATATTGTCATTGAGACATCCTACACACAATAGCCACGAAAACTCAACAAAACAACAAATGTTTCGTCATTGAAACATTAAACCAATGGAGCTGCTAACCACAGGAAAACAACTTGATTTTCAAACAAAACCAACAACTTGGACAACCTAAAAAATTGCACAACCCAGGAGAAAATGTAGTTGCCAAATCTGGATAGAATCCTCGTAAAATCAACTGCGAATGATAACTTAAGATCTCCAAAAATTAGGCATGTCAATTATGACTCGTCCCAACCTATGGCCAGCCCATTTTTTTCAAAACGACGTCGTTTTGAATTTTTTAACTTTAAAAAATTAATGGGTGGGTCGGGCTGCCCATCCCGGTCTGCTGGGCCATGGCCACTATCCTAGCCCATTGACATGCCAACCAAAAATACAACTGCCAAGTCACAATGTGTTTATTATTTTTCATCCAAAAACAACAACAGTACAACCTTAAAAATTCACGCAAATAGGTAGAGAACACAACTATCCTATGTATAATGTAACCAAAAAATCAGCTACCTTAGATAGATAAAAACTACTAAAATAGGCTGTCAAAAAGAGTCCAAAAATCACTCAGAATCTATATCTTATCTTAATAAAGATATGGTGATTTTATTCTAATTAAATCTTACCATGACTAGGATTTTATTTCAAATAAATCTTATCTTCAAAAAATCCCACATAAGATAGAATACTCATTATAATAATATTCCTCAAATAATCAAAGTTGTCCAATTATAAATCATGCTCAAAATATTATAACATATATCTTAACAGTTGGGATAACTAGTGTCTCGTTTAAGACCCTCTTTTATTGTCTTTTATTTTCATTTGATAGCTACTTAGTCCACTGCCAGGGCGTTTAACAGCTTGAACGTAGTCTCGCGACGGTTAAATTTCTGTCTCTGGAGCAGTATAATATATTATCATACAATTCAAGAGAAAAAAAAATGTAACTTCGGTTACTTTCAGGAACTCCAAACTTGAAGTCAGAAATCACATAATCAAAAGGTCAACTTGGGAACATCCGTCTTAGAATCTTCTTTAGAGTTATCGACATCTGATGAAAACGTTTGGACAACAATGTTGATAACTCTGTGCTTTACATTCACGGGCCTTGTCTCTATTCACTCAGGACTTTGGGACAGTAACCCCAGTCCATTGTTTTGAAAGAGAAAGCCCAAGACATATATGAATATTGGATGGTATCTGTACTAAAAGGGGTAGGTTAAGAGCCCCTCAAATATGAACTTTGATAAAATTCTCGACAATTGAAGAAATTAGCTGTAAAGTCAAAAAGAAAAAGAAAATTCAAACATCAAAACACAAAAAGCAAAAACAAAAGAAAAGTCAAGATGCAGTAGACGAGATGTCCACACCATGAAGCTAATGCTCTTCTGCCTCTGCTTCCTGTTCCCACGGTAATGGGATAATGGTTATCATGCATTCATATATGTTTTGGAGAACGACTGGTATTCCTCCCATTAAACATGGATTATGCCCCACGATCACGAATACTACTTGTACTGCCAATGACTAGTTAAAAGACAACTTGGTTTGTGGCCAGAATTATTCTTAAATTAGTTGAACAAGTGGGATGTTTATTTATATCTTGATATATATTTATATTCAGTTATATATTTGCAGGTTCTCAATTATTAATGTAACACATTATACAAAGTTATGATGAGCTTATATAAAGACCAGCTTCTTTGACTATGATTAATATATATAACTGCTCTGGTGAGAATCTTTCAGCAAAATAACTTGAAGAACATACTTACTATCTTAAAATATCCACTGAAAGCGAACTATAACACATGTATATTGCTCATCATCGCTTTGTGTAATATATATAGTTTAGAAGTGCACTCTCCGTCGTGAATGATACGATTTCTTTCTTTTGATTTTATAGGTACAACGAGCTATGTCTCAGGCTTTGGATGTATATAATGTTGGACTAATAATTGTTATAAAGAGGAAAATCATTATACTTATAAAGCCAAATTCTATATAAAAAGGCTAGGTCTTCTAATTACTAAGAATCTCTAATACATTAGGAAAAGAGTAAAAAGCAGTACTACTTATAATTCTTTGGTATGTTTAAATGAATCAAGACCCACAACGCAAAACATATAAAATTTACTAGCACTCAATTATTATTTATACTAACTATATAATTTAATGATAAAATATTAGAATTATGTATGAATTTATAAAATAACTTTTTTTACAATTCCATCTATACCTTCTCTACAATTTGTATTTTTTCAAAATGGTATATTTTAAATTTATTAAAAAATACATTTTAATACTAGAAATACTAAAAAGTTATTATAATATTATTAAATTATTTTAATATGTAATCATTATATTATTAACTTTATCTGCATCTGTATAAATATTATCATATATATATAACAATAAATTAATAACTATATTAAAAAGAATATAAACAAAAATCTATTTTAATTTTTAAAAATATTTCTTAAAATCTATTGATGACCCAAAACAAGGTGGTGTCTATGATTTGCCAAGGGGAAAAAACAAGAGACTGTTGCTCTCAATTTTATATATCTTTTGACGTCATTTAGCGAAGCAGACCCTACATTTAGGAAATATATATCAATTTGAGCTGTAGTTAATCGATTAGAGTACATCACAAGATAAGAGTCACGTCTTGTGCATTTTCTCATTCCACCTAAAACAAGAAGTTGAAGAATTGACGGTTCATCTAAAAGAATGATAAAAATGAAACTAAAAGAGTAATGCATAGATATAAATAAGCAGTACTATTGTGTTAGTTAATAGGTTGTGTGCATATCTTAACCAAAATCTAGAAAGTTAATTGGATCACGAAGTAGCTTCGGTGTGCTTTCTATTTTGATGCGATCCTAGTCGTTAAATTTTTGTAAGCTATATTTATTGAATAAATAGATTTTTATGGAACATAATTAGAACATAGTAATGAGAACAGGTGATCTGCTCCCGTATATTCCTAACTTCGGTGTGCTCTCTATTATGATGCGATCCCATTTGTTCAATTTTTGTAGGCTATATTTATTGAATAAATAAATTTTTATGGAATAGAATTAGAACAAAGTAATGAGAATAGGTGATCTGCTCTCTTATATTCCTGCTCGTATTGGTTTCGTAAAATTATATGCAAGTATTTGACGTTTGTCGATAATTTCACCAAGAGAACCTTCTTGTTTACTAGTTATGTCAACGAGAGAGTAAATCTAATATAAATAATGAAAAAATGGTATGTGGAAGTTTTTTTACGACCATTATAATTATTATAAATTAAAATATTCTTTTAAGATATCTATCATTCATTCACTAATGAATAGAGTAATTTAATATATCTTAATTATGATAACTTTAAAATTTTAAATTGTCAACAATTGTGGCTCATTCTATAATTGCAAATTCCACATCGAAAAAATGTGGATTTGTGAGAGGTTGCTTCCCTTATAAGATAAACTCTCCTCCTTTAGTTTTAATCATTAAAAAATTGCCTATCTTTCTATAAGGAAAAAAATTTTCTCTCTTGTAATATTTTCTTGAAATAGTAAAATATTAAATTAGTAGTACTTGAGAATGTAGGCATAATTGACGAAATTTGGCTAAATTTTTTCTTTATTTATTTATTTAATAGCTATTATCGGGTATAGTTATAATGAATTATTAAGCTATTAAATTACAAGTTTAAGAAAATTATGTCCAATGAGATTGGATTTTAAGTAGGACCGTTTGTGACCCCTTTAGTCTTTTCTAGGAATTTACCTGCTGTAATTTTTTAGTACAATTATTCACACTCTATTCACCTACGCAATAATGCTCGAGATGAATTTGTTATATTGGTAAAAATTAACCCAAGTTTTCACAACAATTGATATCGAAGCCAAGGTTTCTTCTTAGTATGCTTTGTGGTTGCAATATATTATGATTTTTTACATCAGAAAAGATCTCCTTGGCCTTTTGACATTCCGCATCGACAACTATTGAATAGAAATTATAGTAGAGATGACAGAAGACATAAAAAATTCCATGCTACCTACATCGATTGCTTCTTCCTCGTCCATTTTGGTGGGAACTGCAGTGATAAATGCAAAATTTGCGGTAAAGATTTTTGATGGTATCTATCATTTCGGCATATGACAAAGTGAAGTTCAAGACGCTCTTTTTCAACAAAGTCTTGACATTGCCATTGAAGAAAAGAAACTAGTTGATGTTGAGGAGAAAGATTGGAACACTATAAATCATTTGGCATGTGGTACAATTCGATCGTGTCATTTTAGAGAGAAAAAGATTTTAAATGGTATGGTTAATTTCGACATGTGACAAAGTGAGGTTCAAGACACTCTTTTTTAGCAAGGTCTTGACATTACCATTAAAGAAAAGAAACTAGATGATGTTGAGGAGAAATATTAGAAGACTACAAATCATTTGACATATAGTATGATTCAATTGTGTCTTTCTAGAGAGAAAAAGTATGTTTTCTTGAAAGAAACTTCTGCATATAAATTGTGAAATGCATTAGAGGAAAAATTCTTGAAAAAAAGTAGTCAGAATAAGCTCCATATGAAGAAGAGACTTTTCTGTTTCTCTTATATTCCAGGTATCACTATAAATGATCACACCATTAGTTTTAGTCAGTTAGTTACTAATTTAATAAATTTGGATGTGACATTTGAAGATGAAGATCTGGCTTTGATGTTGCTGAGATCCCTTCCTGAGGAGTTTGAGTTTCTAGAAACTAATTTACTTTATAGGAAGGTTGTTGTGTCTCTTCGTGAAGTTACAGCTGCTTTGTATTGTTATGAAGTGAGAAGGAAGACAAAGGAATAACGTATAAGTGAAGCAGCAGAAGCTTTGGTGGTCAGAGGTTGTTCGTAGAGCCAAACTAAAGGAAAGATTGGGAGATCGAAATCGAGGCCCAAATTGAGCAAAGATGAATGTGCCTTTTGTAGGAAAAAAAAAGGGCCCTAAAAGAAGGATTATTTTAAGCTCAAAAATAAAGACAAATCTAATAAAGGAAAGCCCGTTACAAATTCAAATATGGCTGAGCGTAACAATGAAGACTCAGATTTTTCACTTGCTATTACATCATCAACTAGCTCTTCTAGTGCATGTCTGTTTGATTCAGGACATAGTCATCATATGTGTCCCAATTAGGACTATCTTTATGATTTTAAAGAACTAGAAGATGGAATTGTTTACACATCAACTGACTTCCCTCTTACCACATATGGGATTGGTTCCAATCATTTGAGGAATCAAAGATGGATTAATAAGAATTTTGAAAAATGTTTCTTATCTGTAAAGTTTGTCGAAGAATCTCATTTCTATAGGGGTGCTAGAAGAAAAGGGTCTTGAGGTGGTAGTGAAATATGGAGTGATGAAGATCATCTCTGGTGCATTTGTGGCATTAAAGGGAGCGGAATAATAGATTATATCATTATCTAGGTACTACTGTTATCAAAATGGCAGCAGCAGCTTCTATTGATGAGAAAGAGTTAGAAGCAACTAAGTTATGACATATGCGCTTAGGGCACGTAGGTGAAAAATTCTTGAATCTTATAGTAAATCAAGGATTGTTGAAAGGTTAAAGACTTGCAAATTGGATTTTTGTGAGCATTATGTCAAAGGTAAAATTTGGATCAACAATTCATTATACCAAGGGTATTTTAGACAATGTTCACTCTGATATGTGGGGACCTTCCAAGACAACTTCTTTGGGATGAAAAAAATATTATGTGACCTTTGTTAATAATTTTTCCCTTGGAGTATAGGTGTATACTATGAAGACTAAGGATGAACTGCTGGGAGCTTTCCTTAAATGGAAGAAGTTAGTGGAAACTCAAACAGGCAGAAGGATCAAGTGCTCCGTATAGATAATGGTGGGGAGTACAAAAGTGATCCATTTTTAAAAGTCCGCGAAGGCATTGCCAATTACTTCACAATCAGGGATACACCGCAATAAAATGAGGTAGCAGAACATATAAACCAAAGATTGCTAGAGAAAGTTTGATGTATGTTGTCCAATGCTGGGTTGGGCAGAGAATTTTGAGCTAAAGTTATTATATGTGCCATCTCGTCAACTACCTATCGTCTAGTGCTGTTGGTGCTAAAATTCCATTGGAGAAATGGTTTGGAAAACCTACTATAGATTATGAGTCTTTACATTTGCTCGGTTTCACTACATATTATCATGTTAAGGAGTTAAAGTTGGATCCATGTGCAAAGAAAGTAATTTTCATGGGGATCACCTCTAGTGTGAAAGGATATCGTCTTTGGTATCTAGAGTAAAAAAATCATTTTTAGTAGGGATGTTACCTTTGATGAATCTACTATGTTAAGAAAGATGACAATTGAAAATATTGAGCAGACAGATGGTATTTTAAAACAAGTGGAGTTTGAAAGGAGAATTGTTACCGCAACAAATGATAAAGCATATGCAGAAACTCCTGTGATAGAAGAGGAGTTATATGAAGAAGAGCTTCTAACCCAAGAACCTCCATAGCAACAATTTCCAATTGCATTTGAGAAAGTCAAAGAAGAACATTTAAGTACTTGCTCGTTATGTTAATATGGTGGCTTATGAATCTCTAATTGAAATTGATGACATACCTACTACTTATAAGGAATCGCTCTAAAATTCAGAAGAAGATAAGTGAAGGATAACCATGAATGAAGAATTACAATCCCTTCATAACAATCAGATGTGGAAGCTAGCTAGTCTCCTTAAGGGAAATAAGGCAATTGGATGCAATTGGGTATACTCATAGAAAGATGGATTTCCTGACAAGAATGATGTTTGCTACAAAGCAAGGATAGTAGCCAAAGGCTATAGTCAGATGGAGGGAATTGACTATAATGAAGTTTTTTCTACAATTGTAAATCATTTCTCCATTCAAATTTTGTTGGTTTTGGTAGCACAGTTTGATATAGAACAACTTCAATTGGGTGTAAAAATCGTGTTTTTACATTGAGCCTTGGAGGAGGAAATCTATATGACACTACAAGAAAACTAGGTTTTAACGGCTAAAATTATCGACAGAAAATAAAGATTTCCATAGGAAGACGGAAAGAGTTGTCGGAGAAACGACTCTAGGTAAATTTTGGCTACGGATATTGTGAATCCATTGCAACTTTAGCGACGAAATATTGTATAACTATTGGTACATTTTACGATAGATTTTTGTATTTTTATTAGTAAATTTGCAATATTTGGTCGCTAAATTTATGACATATTCACAATATTTTGTCGGTAAAATTAATGACAGTAAATTGTAAATCTATCGCTAAATTTTTCCCGATAAGATACATTATTCCATCATAATTACCTACGAAATTATAATATTCCGTTGTTAATTTACCAACGGAGTATTTTAATTCCATCAAGAAATTTAACTATTATAAATTTCAACCATCATTTCTCACTTCCATCTCGAGTTTTCTATTGATAATCTTTTGATTTTTTGTATATTTAATTTCTGTAAATAATATAACATTTATTGATAATATAAAATTAAAATTATCTTGGTTGGTAATATAGTAAGAAATTATAATGTACACTAATAAGTATCTTGAAAATAACTATAAATTAGGAATTCTTATAAAAACTTAAGAGTATCAAAACACTAAACACATTCACTTATCCATCTAAGCCATGCAGTTGGTAAAGGCGGATGCTTTGGCTGCTACGATGAGGTCCTGTCCCTCCCTTTTAACTCATCCACCTCATTACAAAGCTGGGTTATGCACTCCATCAGCTTCTCTATTGTATTCTCAAACTGAGATGTTCTCTTATTTGATGCGGGTCGCCTACTAGATCAAGTTGTAGTGGATGTGGAGGATTGCGAATAGCATGTATTTGCAAATAAACTTAAACCGAAAATCTATTTACAGTGGTCGCTATTACCCACTACATCACGATATGTCTGACTCTCATAAAAAGTTTCAAAGTTTTGAGACTGTCGTTCAATGCTTTCTTGTATTTGGTCCTATCATTATAATTGTTTATATTAACAAGTGATACTTTTTAAGAATTAATATTAAACATATATTTTATACACATGAAGTTGTCTGCATTGGGTGTTGACAAAGTTCACACTATCATGCTTCTTAGTATGAGTGTGCAAAAAGAGCTTGTATAGTGTAGGCTTCTTGTCGATAAACTTTTCCTGCATCAAAATAAATTGTTATAAGTGAATTACAATTTATAAAAATTTCAGCATAGTTTCCTCTATTTTTATGGTATTTACCCCTATTAAACAATTTACTCAACAACACAACCATTAATGATATCAGATATTTATAACATTATTATTCTCCATAATACACATATATTTTCATTTAAAATTTCATACATGAAATCACAATGAAATCAAATTTCATACATAAAAGTACAAAAATGAGAATATAAATGTAAAGTTTTGGATACTTTCAAGTTTCTCTACATGCTCCTAGTAGGCTGTAGATCCTGGTTAGACTATCTCCTTTCAGTCCTCCACATCCCTAAAATGGACATTGCCTTGGGTGATGCCCAATACTGTTGCTAACAACTCCATATTTCTTCAGATGTATAAGGAGGTCATACACTATTCTTGTGTATAGAACCAAGAAAATATCTATAACATGTCTGAGCTTACCTATCCCATACATTATAAATAACAACGTCAAATTTTGAATCCTAAAAAATCCATTCTGAAAAAGAAAAAATACTATAAGTACTTATAAATTATAATGTTTATCTAACCCATGTATAAAATTAGATAAAATATAAAATATTAAAAATATATATTTTTTGTACCTCAAACTCCTGATAATAAAAATCCTTTGTAACCTGAGAGATATTCTTTTATATATAACCCTCAAGATCTATCGTATCCTTGAACTTGGATGAGATATTTTTAGAGCACGCTCCATATAGAACTAACCTAATATATAAGTATTTTTAGATCATTTTCAAATTAAGTCCTATAACTTAAGTATAAACCTACGGTGTTATCAAGCATGTATTACAAAATTTTTAGAAATTCACTCATAAATTTTTTAGATGTAAGTTCTTCCATTAACTCCCTTAGCTCTAATTTGGAGACTGTCTCTTTCATCCGTAATGTTTACCCCTGATATCTATCGATATAGGATGCTGAATGGTGTAGGAGTGCTAGATGGTGTAGCAGTAGGTAGGGAATGTGACTCTACAGGGGATGTAGGTAGGGAAGGTGATGCGTGATCTAGATGTGCACTAGCTAGCATGCAGTATCTGATTCTGTACTATCTATAGAAAGTGATGCTTCATTTGGACATATGTTGGCTTCTCCAAATCGTGGTAAACTCAACCTTGGTTGTATCATATCCGATTTTCTCTTATGTGGCATAGTTTTAAGTTGAAATTCATATTTTATTGATTATTCCACTAATAGAACAATATAAATTGAATATATAACAATATATTACTGATGCAATAATAAATTTATTTATATAATATTATATTACTTACACAAATTAATATCACTTAATTATAAATCAAAATCATCATCTTCTTCTTTTCCTGAAGAATTAGAATCAAACTTAGACTCCTCTTTAAATCTGTTGCCCTCCTCATCCTCTCTGGAGGAAATTTTAACATATTTATTATTTGGATCGTTCAAAGGTTCATTATCGTCATATGTTACACATGCATTTATTTCATAAACATCTTCCTGAAATGCTTTACTTTAAATTCTCTTATTTTTCTCCTTTTCCATGAAATTTAAAAATAGCTCTAGGTTTTACTTTGCAAACAGCCAACCAATATATCTTATCACATTGTAAGATAGGAAAAGGGACATAATAGACTTGAATCACTTGCATCGCCAACACGAAAGGTTCAAATTGTATAAATTTTCTTCGTTGGTTAATTTCAACTAGAATGTATTAGCTGTGCACTTTTATTCCAACATTAGGAGTTAGATCAAACCATTCACACTTAAATATCACATTTTGTTTTATTGGCAATGCAGAGCACTCAATTTTAAGTATCTCAATAATTTTACCATAGTAATCCATCAATTCTCCATATATACAAACCTCACTATTTACTATATTATGCTATGACCATAATATTCTGTACGAAATTTGTATCCATTATAAAATACATCAAATACGATTTAATCGTTCACAAAGGTCTTTTCACAAGATCATATATGAACTTGTTCTCTATTGTATTTTTTTGGTCTTACATAAAATTATCAAATTAAATAGTATAATGTCATTTAAACACTTTGATATGATAATTCAACCATTTCAATTATTACAACGGAAAACTTACATATTTCTCGAACCATCAAGGAAAGTGTCCTTCATCTTCTTTATTAATATCATCATGTGTTATTTCGGGCATTAGCTTGTATAATCATTTCTCGTATAATCTAAAAGCATTATTATGTGTTTTACTTGTGAACAACAATAACTTCGAAAACTCAAATAATCAATTTCAAATTTATCTTAAACTTACTGCACAAAAGGTTGAACCTCTTGAAAGTTCAATAAAATGTAAGCATGTGCAGCCTCTATTTCTTCTTATGCTAACATTCTTCTTGTTAAACATCCATATGTTTGTCCTATATATGTGGAAATGGATAAGTTACCATCAAATACGAGAAATTTTTCTTTCTCTTGTGTGCACATGCAACCCAAAATAATGTGAATAAATATACTTGCTTCCTTCACTAAATAAGCATTACATATCAAACCTTCAACTATAGCCTTTTCTTTGACATTTTTCTTCAAGTGATACAAAAACCTACATTTCAAATAGGGTTATTGCAATTCTGTGATTAAAACATGCTATAAGTTTTATTTAAATATTAACTATAATTATCTCTCAAACAAATACATCCATCGATATTGAACTAGACTAGTAACTTTAGTCTTATGTGCTAAATGGATGGGTAGATGCTCCATACAATTAAAGAAACTTGGAGGAAAAATCCCTTCCAATTTGCACAAGATAACTAGAATTTTCCTTTCTAGATTTTCCGTTTAATCCAACTTTACTTCAGATGATGTTAAGCTTTTGAAAAACAAACTTAATTCTTTTATAGCTTCCTAAACCTTATTCGATAGCGACTCTTAAAATGCAATTGGAGTTAGCATTTGCATAAATATATGACAATCATGACTTTTCTTCTTATATAATTTGTGCTTCCTCATATCTACACACCTTGTCAAGTTCGAAACATAACTATTAAGGAATGTTGAATTTTTCAACCATTTACACAAAATTTCCTTTTGTTTTTTTTCTCTAAAATGTAACTTGCTTTTGGATATTTAACGATGCAAAGATCTTTATCTAACTCATTCCTTCTACAAAAAAAGTTTCAAATCAGCTCGTGATTTTGCATTGTCTTTGTACTCCCTTCAATGTTCATTATGGTATTGAACAACTTTTCAAAAACCTTTTTTCAATATGCATTACATCTAGATTATGACATATCAAATTAGTTTTCCAATATGAAAAATCCCAAAAGATACTTTGTTTTCTCCAACCAAAATTTTTACTAAGAACATATATGCCTTATTCATACACATCCATGGAGGCACATTATAAGGAGTAATTATGATTGGCTATGATGAATATTGTTGGCTAGATTAACCAAAAAGTTGGAATCCATTTGTCAACAATCTTAACCTAACATTTCGACTTTCAGTTGTAAACTTAGAGTGGGTGTTATTGAAATGTTTCCATGCGAGTGCATCTAATGGATGCCTTATTATTTCATCTTCTTGTTTGTGTTCATTATATCATCTCATGTAAGAAACAGTAACATAAAGGCTTATAGTCTTTGAAGTCTCAGAGTTAACGAGAAATAATACATCCACTTCTAGGGTACTAATTTATGTTTCATAAAATGTTTTCTAGGTTTGAACCTAAATTGATCACAAAATTTGCACTTTTGTAAATTCACATTATCACCCCAAAACAGCACACATCCTAAGTTGTAACAATTAATTTTTTCAACTCGCAAACCAACCCCTTATAAGTTTCTTCATATTGTAGAAATTATCAACCATTGTATGATCAGGAGGCAATGATTCATTATACCAAGCAAGAATTTTATCAAAACTTCGATCATAAATATGCCCTTTAGACTTTATATTCAATATTCAAGAAATTGAAGATAATTTAGTCATGGTCTCACAATTTGGCAATAATTATTGGTCAACTGATTTTAGTAAGTCAAAAAACTTTTTTGCATGTAAGTTTAGTCAACTGATTTTAGTAAGTCAAAAGGCTTTTTTGCATAGAAGAATTTTTTTAGGAAAGATAAGGCCTTGATCTTTATTATCCTTAATATATCTTAATGTCGTATAAACAACCTACAAATGAACTGTACTTAGCTCATCGATATATTGACTTAATGGACAACATATGTGAGTATCAGTCAAATAAAGCAATTTGCCAACCGATATACTATAAGAAGTGACATTAAGAAGTAAAAAAAGCACTTACAAATTATTTTTCTAACTTTATATTAAAATCAAAAGAGTGAAAATTGGTTCACAATAAATAAATTTAGTTTCCTCAAAAAGATCAAAAGAATATTTTTTGCTTACATATACTAATTCCAGCACTAGATATAGCAATCATATTGAAGTTAATGTCATTATGTTTGAATTATTAACCTACAAGTTCATTTCCAAAGTTTGAATATAAACAAGGTAAGTGACATTGTTAGACCAGATGAATTAAGAAAGCAAGTTCTTACTGTGACTCCTAGTCTCATGGAATTTTTCACCGGTAAGCTTCATGGGAATTGCATCATAAGTTTTCAGTCTATATACCATCCTAAGAGTTTATTATGCAAAGAATTTTCATGTCAATTATATGAATTTCTTATATTGATATTTAGTTTGAATTAATCACATTGGAGTTCATTTTCAAAGTTTGAATTTAAACAAGCACTGTGGTATGTGGCATTGTTAGACCAAATGAATCGAGAAAGCAAGTTCTTGTTATGACTCTTAGGCTTATGGAATTTTTCACTAATAAGCCTCATGAGAGTTGCTTCACGAGTTTCCAGCCTGTATGTCATCTTAGGGGTTTATTATACAAAGAATTGTCATGTCAATTGCTTGAATTTCTTATATTAATACTAAGTTTGAATTAATCACATTGAAGTTCAAGTCTTTATATTTCAATTTAAACAATGCACAAACATAAATACTTAGACTATTAAACCCTAGCCTAAAAACTCATCAATCATTGTTAAAGGTAAAATTGCAAAGAACAACACAAAATTGATCACATTGTAGACATTACTTAATTGAACGACTTACCTTGATAGATAAATAATCACAAACTACAAAGAAGACGGATGAGGTTGGACAATTATCGATGCTCTTAATCATAGAACATAGACTACAAGAAAGACAATAAATAATTAGGTAGTTTTTATAATGTTTGAATTGAGCATAGGTACAAATATGCATAAGTTTTACGTTGTGTTGCATATTTTGTTTTCCTTCTATTAATGTTTTTATATCCTACAACTTATAACCATTTTTTGCAATATCACATATGGACAAAGACAACATATAAATTTTTCGCAAGATCATAACCATTATTATACAGAACCATTATTATGGTGAACGATAACAATTAACCTTATTGATGAGACTATGTTTGAATCTTCACATGTTCATATTACATCTTATAAATTTGGATAGCGTAGCATACATGCCCATCTATCATCCTCTAAATCCCAAGCAAAAGAAAATTCATTTATGGATCACATTCTAAACCTAGAGGGTATAATACTAAGGTAAAAATAGGAATAATTTTATGCAATGTCATCTAATGATTGCTTAAATCCTTATAGGATCACTCATGTCCTTTAGTTATGGTCAAATTTTTCATTTTTGCCTTCTTAAACTTTAATGAAGTTGGGCAAATGCTTGGAGTTAAGTGTGATTATATTAAAACCTACTCAGTTTAGGTTTCACTTCGATTCAAAATTAATTATAAAGTCCAGTTTACATTTGAAAAATTTTAAGTATAAAAATTACAATAAATTAGTTATACTTAAATGGCCAAAACTAAATTTAACTAAATTCAAACTCAAATTATCTAAACTTTTTAAAAAAATTCAAGTTTGACCTTATAATAGTGATTATAGCATTATCCAAAATTGTTCTTTATATGTCAAATGCTTTTATTTAATTGCGTTTTTAAATAATAATAATTATTTTATTTTTATAGTCCTAAATAAGAAATATTCATTTATATTTAAAATTTAATGGTTATTCTATTATTTATATTTTAATTTTTTAATTGAAAATATTACATATGTTAAAAGGTTTTAAAATTTTATATGTAAAAGTTTTAGATATTTACAATAATACATGTCTTGAGTTCTTTTACTATAGTAAGTAAAAATTATACATTTGTCTTGGAAAACTTGTAAATCATTTTTATAAAAAATAGTACAATTTAATATAGTTTTGGTGATATTAATTTAGTGAATCTTACTCTAAAATTATGTTTTAAAGAACATTTTAACTCTTCTGATTTATTATTTTTCAACTAAGATATGTAATAAAAGAAAATTTACATATTATAGCATATGGATGGCAAAAATCTAGGCCAAGTTGGGCTCATCATCTATCTAATTCAGCCCTCCTAGGGTTCAAGTCGACTTAAAGCTCTATTAGGCTTGCCTCATGCCATCTAAGTTTGAACTTGATCAGATTTTGGATACTCTCAAACCCGTTTGAAGCTTAAACTCACCCAAATACGACCGACCTAATCAAAAAGTTTGACACCTCACCCTCACACCTTCAATTAATGCTTATTCTTATCTTTTCCAATTAAAGATTCGATTGAAGCAATAAAAATACTAGTAAATGGTCACCAATACCACAATAACAAGACAACACAACCAATACCACAATAACAACACTTCCTTTCATTGCAAAGACAACAAGTGGTCACTAATATCACAATAATAATACTATCAACACCACTATCCATTACCGACAAAAAACATTAGTCATGGAAGAGGAATAGGGATGAAAAGAAAGATGATGAAAGTAGAAGAGGTATTGTGACAAAGAAAGGAAAGATAAAAGAAAGATTATGAAAAGAAAGATGACAAAAGCGGGAAAAGCATTGTGACAGAGAACAAAGATGGAAGAAAGATTATGGAAGTGATACGGTAAAGAAAACAAATAAGAGAAGAATTGAAGAAGCAAAAACTAGGATTTGTTTTTCATATATATAGTCAAGTTTTGGGTCTGGTTAGGTTGTAGAGGTCGAGCTTGAGTCCAACTTGAAGCTAAAAAAGTTATAAATAAAAAAAACTTAAGTTTAAATTAAACTTCATTCAACTTTAATTAAATTAGTTTACCTTGAATTAGACTAAATTGATTTAAGGCTTATTTACCATTCCTACTATACCAAGCTACAATGCAAAGAGTCAAGCCAACAAGGCAATTGTTACAAAACAAACAAAATAAGTCTATAATCTAATTATGCTAGTGGAAGACTTTAGATAGATACTTTCATTTCAATAGTTTAATAAAAATAAATTTATCCAATTTCATTTTAATAATGTTGTATATTATGTAAATTCGTACATATATGTTTTATTATATATAAACCAGATATTAATGAAGTAAATTTCATGTATGAATAGAGATAATATTGCTTCACTCTTATACCTGATATAACATTTTCCCACCTTTCAAAAACACCTATGTACAACTTCATTCGGTTAATCAATACACATGGATTTTAAAGGAACATCTTCAAATGGAGTAATTGAGACTCACTCTAAATATGCATATATAAGCTCAACAATTTTTCATGTTTAACCTGAATTTACGGTAGCTATAAAAATAATTTAAAGGAACATTTTTCAACACCTAAGTTGTTTCCTAAATTCAAACCAACTTGACTAACATTTCACAACAAAGAGTAAAGTATTTAACACTTCTTTTCAAGGACAAAATCTGAACAATTCTTCATAAACTTCAATAGGCCCTAATTCATCTTATAATACTTTTAAAGTAATCTTTAATTGGTAAATATACATGCAATTCAATCAAGATATATCTCTTTACATAATTCAACTTATAAAACAAACTTTCTATAAATTAATGAACCACTTCCAGATTATAAATGATGTTAGAGATCTTTTATAGAACTTTTATCAAACATTTGGTACGCTATTAAAATTCATCCCTATTTTGTTTTAAAACTATTGTCTTCTTCCATTATTCACCAATAAAACCACACAACAATAAAAAATGACCCATTAATAAACCCTCACGAGTCAATCCACAATAACACTGTCACACACAACATACAAAAGTTCATATACAAAAATTGAAGACAATAAAATTAACCCAAGACTAGTAACTGGAGAACTTACCTCAAGACAAAAAACCCAACACAATGGATGCACTTGGTGGAAGAGGATAGAAGATGAGTAGATGGAAGAACATAACACGTAGAGAAGGACCGAAAAAGGTGAAAAATTGCAAAACAGTGACAGGGGAGGGGCTTCAAGTTTTTAATTTTGTTAAGATGAAAACGACGTCGTTTTACTTTAAATTTAAACAACATTACTAATGTCGTTTGCATTTGTCGAAGGAATGATAGTTCCGTCGGTAATTTAACAACGAAAATTTCTTTCTTCGCGTATTTTTACTGCTAACCATTGCCTCTTATTTTTACGATAGCTTTTACTATCGTCAACAAAGTTTTGCCGATAAATTCGCTCTGCCTTTACCGACGGATTTTTCCGTCAAAAAATACTATTTTTTACAAGTTTACCAATAGAATTAAATTTCCATTACTAACTTACTACGAAATTTTTTCAGTCAGTAATTTGTAATTTTCTTGTAATATGACTCAGCCAAAAGGTTTTTAAGTTGCTGGTGTGCAAGCTTGAAAGATAGTTGTACAGATTGAAGCAATTTTTGAGGCAGTGGTACAAACGTTTTAACAAGTTTATGGAGGGGCAGAAGTACACAAGTAGCAAATACAATAACTATTTTGATGATATGTGTATTTTCGCAAGCTAAATTATGGATCCTACATCTATCTTCTCTTGTATGTTGATGATATGCTGATAGCTTCAAAAAATCTAAAAGAAATTGAGAGATTGAAGATTCAGTTGAATCAGGAGTTTGAAATGAAGGATCTAGGTGAAGCCAAAAAGATTCTCAACAGGGAGATAAGTAGAGATAGGGAATTGGTGAGACTTTGTTTGACTCAGAAACAATAGCTGAGAAATGTACTAAAACTTTTTGGCCTGAATGAAAAGTCAAAGCTTGTCAGTACTCTGCTCACTCCTCATTTCAAGCTCAGTACATCTTTGTCTCCAAAGAATGATGCAGAACTGGAATGCATGTCAAAAGTACCATATACAAATGTTATTTGTAGTTTGATGTATGCTATAATGTGTACAAGGCTTGACATTTTATAGGTAATTAAGGTTGTGAGTAAGTATATGCGTGATCTTGGAAAAGAACATAAGTATATGTATGATCTTGGAAAGGAACATCGGCTAGCTTTGAAATGAATTCTACGATACATTATAAACACCGTAGATGTTGGTTTGGTATTTCAGCGAGATAAGCAAGATGGTCAATGTGTAATTGGATATTGTGATTATGATTTTACCGATGATTTGGATAGGCATAAATCAACTAATTGTTATGTGTTTACTCTTGCAAAGACACCAGTTAGTTGGAGGTTTACCTTATAGTCAACAGTTGCTTTCTCGATTGCGGAGGCAATTTGGCTTTAAAATTTGCTTGGTGAATTAGGGGTTCGATAGAAGCACATCAAAGTACATTGTGATAGTCAGACTGCTATCTCTTTAGCAAAGAACTATATTTACCATGTAAGGATGAAGCACATCGATGTCCGTTATCATTTTGTACAAGAAGTTTTAGAAGAAGGTGGAGTAGCAATCCAGAAGATTCAGATCATTGAGAATTTTGCTGATACGTTGACAAAGGTAATGACTACGGTTAAGTTCCAACACTGTTTGAACTTG
>JANIIA010000006.1:15386671-15396734 GCA_027478495.1 Erythroxylum alaternifolium | reverse complement strand
ACAAGTAGCAAATACAATAACTATTTTGATGATATGTGTATTTTCGCAAGCTACATGATGGATCCTATATCTATCTTCTCCTGTATGTTGATGATATGCTGATAGCTTCAAAAAATCTAAAAGAAATTGAGAGATTGAAGATTCAGTTGAATTAGGAGTTTGAAATGAAGGATCTAGGTGAAGCCAAAAAGATTCTCAACATGGAGATAAGTAGAGATAGGGAATTGGTGAGACTTTGTTTAACTCAGAAACAATAGCTGAGAAATGTACTAAAACTTTTTAGCCTGAATGAAAAGTCAAAGCTTGTCAGTACTCCGCTCACTCCTCATTTCAAGCTCCGTACATCTTTGTCTCCATAGAATGATGCAGAACTGGAATGCATGTCAAAAGTACTATATACAAATGTTATTTGTAGTTTGATGTATGCTATGATGTGTACAAGGCCTAACATTTTATAGGTAATTAGGGTTGTGAGTAAGTATATGCATGATCTTGGAAAAGAACATAAGTATATGTATGATCTTGGAAAGGAACATTGGTAAGCTTTGAAATGAATTCTACGATACATTATAAACACCGTAGATGTTGGTTTGGTATTTCAGTGAGATAAGCAAGATGGTCAATGTGTAATTGGATATTGTGATTATGATTTTACCGATGATTTGGACAAGCATAAATCAACTAATTGTTATGTGTTTACTCTTGCAAAGACACCAGTCAGTTGGAGGTTTATCTTATAGTCAATAGTTGCTTTCTCGATTGTGGAGGCAATTTGGCTTTAAAATTTGCTTGGTGAATTAGGGGTTCGACAGAAGCACATCAAAGTACATTGTGATAGTCATAGTGCTATCTCTTTAGCAAATAACCATATTTACCATGTAAGGACTAAACACATCGATGTCCGTTATCATTTTGTACAAGAAGTTTTTGAAGAAGGTGGAGTAGCAATTCAGAAGATTCAGATCATTGAAAATCTTGCTGATACGTTGACAAAGGTAATGACTACGGTTAAGTTCCAACATTGTTTGAACTTGATCGACATTGCTAAAAATTGAAGATGGGAACTTTGAAGCCCATTTAAAGACACAAAGATGAGTTTTGTAAGATTTGAAAAGAAGTGGAATTCACCAAGGTAGAGATTTGTTGAATTGTCAACAACTGTGGCTTATCCCACGATTGCAAATCCTACATCAGGAAAATATGAATTTGTGGGAGGTTGCTTCTCTTATAAAATAACCCTCCTCTAGTTTTAATCATCCCAAAATTGTCTATCTTTCCTTAAGGAAAAAAATTCTCTCTCTTTCTCTTTGTAATATTTCACTTGTATTATTTTCTTGAAATAGTAAAATATTAATTTAGTAGTGTTCGAGGATGAATGCATAATTGGCCAAACCTCATTAAATTCTGGTGTTCTTTATTTGTTTATTTAACAGCTATTGTCGGGTATAGTTGTAGTGAACTATTGTGCTATTAAATTACATATCTAGAAAAATTATGTCTAAGGAGATTAGATTTTAAGTAGAATCATTTGTGACCCTTCCAGTCCTTCCTGAGAATTTCCCTGATGTGATTTTTCAATACAATTGTTCACAATTTATTCACCTGCGCAATAGTGTTCGAGGTGAATTTATTGTTGTTGGTAGAAATTAACCCGAGTCTCTTTGTATAGAATTAATTTGCCCAGTATTCTCACTATCTTGCTTCAATATGTTCTTGTTGACATGTAAGTCATGTCAATTGCTCAATTAATAGGAGGGTATTTAGTCTAAGAATAATAAAATTACACATTTCGTAAACTTCTCTTACTAATAAAACTTCTCAGAAGGAAAAAACAATGAAATGTACAGGGGAAAATGTGCATTCACTCAATTCATGGTGTGTTTGGTATCATTATTGAGTTTACTTCCCTTACATTTTATTTGATATTTATAAATGCTAAAAAACTCAAAATTTTGTCAAACCAAGTTGAATTTCTTAATCTGCAACTTGGTCTCAAATGTTTGAAGAAGCATACGCATATTATGACCTGAACTATATATATACTTACTGACTCATAAATACGTATATGTACAACATTCGTGCTCTTGCACATATACTATAGAAAAGATGTGCAATCAAAAGAAATTGGGCATATGATTGGGAAGAGTTGGAAGCTAACTAGTTGCATCATGTCTTTCATTAAAGTCAACCTAGTTTTCTATGCAATTTCTTTAAGTTTTGGTAGTCCCGGTTAGGTGATCCACAGGAGTTGATCTACACAAGTTACTCTCGTAACAGGTAGTATATAGGTCCCACTTCCATATATTTCCTTCTCATTATGATAACAAGCCATGAATTACAAATTAGGAAAATAAAACCATGAACAGAAAGTGTTTATTTTCACAGAGCTAGCCCTTTGCTTCCTTCCTCCATTTTGCATTCACAGAGTAATTAGTTTTAGGTAAATGACGTTTGCTAGTCATTTTCATGATTCAAACAGAGATAAGTAGAAAAATATTATTGAAACCAATAAAAGAGGGGGAGGGACCTGGATTTCGGATGTGCAGCTAGAAATCCAACCATTGAAGCAAGTAAAATTAGCCTGTTTCGCTGAATCTTGGGACTGAAAACAAAAGACTGTTGATAGTCTACCCGACAGGGGTCCTCAATTGAAGGACCAAAACTTCTAGTGTCCGTTTTAAGTGTGTCAATGTGTGATAACCGTTTTACTAACTAAATGTGAGTTGGGAAAATTTGTGGTTTTGCAACTATTGAGTGATAGGAATAAGAGATAAACTACTTGTTTAGTGGGGAAATTGGTCTCTTTCCCTTTAGCTGTTGACATATGACATTGACAGTTAATTAATTTAAGTTGACAAATTAATTGATGGGTTTAGGTTAGAAAGAAAGCTTACTTATTGACTACGAGAGGCTGCTACAAATTAATAATACCATTAGGAAAATGACTAATGTAAAATCATTGTATATATTACTAAACCAGGTATTGTTTTCATTAAAAGTATGTCATTCATTCTAACTAGTTTTAACTCGCTCTAAATTATGATAAGTTACAATTTATTATCACCAAAATACAAAACTCCGGCACCTTTGTTAAAGTGACAATGATGAGTTAGATTACGTCCTGAAACCTTGAGAGTATTCGAGTTTTCTATGTTCCTCAGACCAATATGACCAATTGATTTTGCCAAAAACGACATTTACAATCAAAAAATGACCTTAATTACCAAACAAAATAATTAAGAACAATTAGATTATATAGCTTCACTATAAAGACTTGTAAAATTGGTGACTTTGATGAACTTGAAGTTGGAGTCGTCAATCCCTTGGCAGAAAAGAAATCAGGTCTAACAACTCATCAAGGAAACTCAGAGTCTATGAACTTGTACATGTCAATTTCTTTTATCAGGACATTGGTCTTTCCAATCTACCTCACCTATTTTCATTTACATAATGTCTTCCGAGTCCTTATCTTTTGCATCTTTATTAATGATAAAAGTATCATTTTTGGTTTTGTGAGGAGATGTTGACGACAAACAGCCAAATCTTGCTTTCTACCTTTTGTTATGAACTTATTCTTCGACGAGCTGTTCTTCTCTGAATGAAAGCCACGACCCTTATCGATGCATCACTTAAGAACATTTATGGTTGAAAAGAGATCAATTATGTACATCTTCCATTATCTGAAATCGTTTAGCTAGGGCTTCGTATTCCTTGTACATGCAATTTCCTCCACCATAACTTGAAGTAGAGCTGTTTCAAGTTAATAATAATTTACCCTCGTATTTTTTTTTTTTTAACACGAAGGGCCAAGAGTGAATAGTATTGTCATGAAGACGGCCAAGAGTGAATAGTATTGGCTTGTGCTATTACGTAACCCATTTACTTTATCAGCTTACCTTAGAAGATTCCAAGGCGCAGAAATTTGCAATAGATCCAACAGAATAAGGACAAACCATTAAAGAATTAGAAAGCGTGTGTAGAATGTATTTAGAGACACACTAAACCAAAACTGGTGTGGAGTAACTTTGGGGCATTTGCTGGACCAGAATTTCCTCGCTGATAACGTCATCACCTTGCTGGTCAATTGCTTCGTTTCCAACAACAATCTACTACATCCTAGTTGTTGTAATCATCGGAGATCCAATCACAGAATTAGCTTACATTTGATTTAACTAGCTACTACTCTAAATAGATATTTTAGTTCACCTGTTTTGGACCAAATATATTTTGTAGTCATTTTTCTTCAAGGAATCATATCTGTAGATGTATGCATGTTTTGATATGGTCTATGTTTCAATCCTTTTCATGCGTCAAGTAGGTAATTAACATTGGCTTACGCAGATTAATCAAAAGAAAGGATAGCTCCTGTATCTTAAGATAATCCTCATCTCCTTCATAAGATTTAACTTTTACTATTTTAGAAGTATTTACACTTGCAAATATATTTTAAAAGATAAATGATAATTAACCAACCAAGGGTTTGAATATTGAGTTAATAAAATTGTTACTATCCTACCATTGTGTGTATATATATATATATATGAGCTAAAGGTGCAGGTCGACGAAACTTAAATCGTTCATGGCACCATTGTCCAACCTTACCAGGTACTGTCACAGGCAATTGATGAACTACTGCATGTGTTAATGCATATTAGGAAAATTGCATTGATTCTTGTGAAATGAAATCCAAAATAAGTCAAAATTGAAGACATTTAAATAATGACAAAATGTATCGATTGCCTGCATGGAACTTTTATCACAAATTGAAAAAGAATGACAAAGAACAAGATGGTTATTTATATAACTAGAAGAAAACATATTTATTATATTTCACCATATCATATGATTGCAAGAGACAAGTATAAGCACAGTTAGTTGTCCAAAAAACCCCTATGAACAATAAAACAAGAAAATAAAGATAAATACAAAGAATAAGTATACAACAAACTGCAATAAATCATTGTTATCTTATCAATATAATGCCAAAATATGCATGAAGTTTTTATAAAAAGAATAGAACCTTTACATACGTATAGACATATATTAATTTATTTACGAATTCTTGTGTTAAAATAAGTTCAAACGACTAATATTTGATATATATTTTTTAATTGAAAATAAAAATCTAATTTAATCTCTATTTTAAAGTACTAGGTCTTAAATCAATACGTAGGATCAAGTAATTAAGCAACCTGTCGTTCCCACATAACCACCATTAATTTCTTTTTTCTTGCAACAAAATATTTAACTAGCCACATGTATGTGATCCCGTATATTATTCACAAGGGAAAAGTGTCACAATCTTAGTCAACCAAACAAAAGTCATCAGACATTTTTTAATGTTGGTGATCAATTAAGAATATGCATGGGAACACGAACTCAGGAGCGTGTATAAATATAAGCTTCTAGTTTGGTAGGAGCACAAAGAAGCAATAATACAAAGTTAAACCAACAAGTAGAGCAAGATAGAGATAAGGAACATGGGGAGGTCCCCTGGTTGTGATGAGAATGGTCTTAAAAAGGGACCCTGGACTCCTGACGAAGATCAAAAGCTTGTCGACTACATCCAGAAACATGGCCATGGAAGTTGGAGAGCTCTTCCACAGCTTGCAGGTTGTACTTTAAAATACAAATGACCAACTCCTCTCTTTTTGTCCACTTTATTCACAAAATTTTGCTCATCAATGTATATATAATTAGCTTTTCTTTTCTTGCTTTCAGGTCTCAAGAGATGTGGCAAGAGCTGCAGGTTGAGGTGGACAAATTACTTGAGGCCTGATATTAAGAGAGGGAAATTTTCTCAAGAAGAAGAGCAAACGATTCTGCATCTTCATTCCATCCTTGGAAACAAGTAAAAATTACGCGACCCAGTTGGTCCAGCATCTTCATTTCATCCTTTTTTTGAACTTTCTCAGCTAATTAAATTTTTTTTCTGCTGCTGTTTAACAGATGGTCAGCTATTGCTTCTCACCTACCAGGCAGGACAGATAATGAGATAAAAAACTTTTGGAACACCCATTTGAAGAAGAAGTTGATTCAGATGGGATTTGATCCAATGACCCACCAACCAAGAACTGACATATTTGCCAGCCTGCCTCATCTCATAGCCCTAGCTAACCTAAAAGACCTTATAGAGAACCATCCCTTAGATGAACAAGCTCTCAGATTACAGGCAGAAGCTATGCAGTTAGCTAAGCTTCAGTATTTACAGTGTCTTCTCCAATCGACAACTTCAATCAACAGTACTAATAGCCCACCTATTGGCCAAAATGGTGTGACAGATATTGAAGTTCTCAACACGTTGAATTCGATTTCTCGTACAAAAGAGAGTCCAGTTTTAAATTCATCACAACTAGAATATCAAGGTTCATATCCCTTCGAAAATGCTACCTCTCAGCCACTCAACAATCACAGTCTACTGTCTCAAGTTTCTGACCTAGAGATCCCTCTCAACTATCAATCGCCTCTGACTAGTGATGAGGTGGATCTAGCTTCAAGCTTAACTACATTGATAACCCACGGAGACAATCACAATAATCCATCTGACTCTTCACTGTTTATTGTGTCCCCAACACCTATTGCTATTCCGCAAACTGTCACAGAGACCTCTATAAGCAATCCCGGAGATGCCAGCAGCTCTACTTCAAGTTATGGTGGACGAAACTCTTATTCTTATTGGCCTGAAATTTTCTTTGAAGATTCTATCATGCATGAGATTTCCTAAGTTGCTTGCTTTCTATGAGAATTGAAGTACATTCGCTTAATGTTAATTTGCTACTACAAAATTATACGAACACATGCACGGACGCGTTGATATGTAAAACAGGATCCATATATGTTCGTACTATGTAAATAATCAGGAGTGGAATTTTTGCTTAAAGGAGTGTATTATTTCCACAAATTTTTTACAAAATTAAAAAGATATGAAGTTTATTTTCGTTTTTGGGTTAGAAGTCTCTTTTTAAAAATAATTATCTCTTCTATAACTGAGCATGCCATCTTCAAGTATTGTACTTCCCCTTTGCCCTTTGGATTGTGATGGTCCAAATTAGGGAGAAAAAATCCCAAAAAGAACAAAGGGTAAAATCAAATTAGTGACATCCATCGAGATTTGGGAAACTGGTCTAAAATTAGAATCTCATAGAGGTCTGTCGTTAAACAATCTTGTTTGTCGATTGTATGAATAAGACTAATTGATGAGTGATAATTAGTTCGTGAACGTGTATAAACCTAAGAGTTACTGAATACGCACAAGTCTGTGGGCAAATTGTTCTGAAAATGAAAACTTTTGGCCTTTTTCTTTCTTTTATAAATAGAGTCGGTAGCAGTATATTAACTAACTAATTTCCACTTCCAATTGTCATATTTGTGTACTGTGTATTGCTTGTTTGGCCAGCCACCTTTAATTGGACTTCGTTGGATACCCGACAGAACATTGCATGTTGTAGTTTTCGAAAACTTTTTATCCGTCGAAGTCTAACAAGTCATTCAAAGAGGAATAAGTTCATTATCAAACATATAATAGTATTTCCTGATTTTAAAAAAAAAAGGGAAATATAGACTCGAAGGACAATATCAAACAAAATAGGTGAGGTCCATCTGAATTGACATTGTCCTCAAAAACGAAATCTCAGACTCCCACTTTCCTCGATGAGTAGTTAGACCTGATTTCTTTTCTATCAAGGGATTGACTACTCAACTTCAAGTTAATTACATCACCCCACTAATTTAGCTAGTCTCCTTAAACACCATCTAATTGTTCTAAATATTATTTCTCATTGTTTTTATCTATCATGTTAGGGACAATGCTCTTGGATCAGATTCCGGTTAAATTTAATAGTCTGAAAAATAGTAAAAAAATAGAGAAATGCAAACTAAAATGGAACATGACACAAGGATTTACGTGGTTCAGTCAATGTGATCTACGTCTACGACCGGAGGGTAAGTCAAATTCACTAATATGTAGAAAACGTACAATAATCATAGAAGGCTGGCACAAAAAGCCTTTTAATAAGAAAATTTCCAAAAGGAATTTAAAAAGCAAAAAGACGAGTTCTACAAGAGATGGTTTTGAAAGAAGGAAATGATATAGAGAGAACTTCTACAAACTTCTCTATTTATAAAGAAGATTCCAAGCATTCGTCGAAGGCTTCTGTTAATTTCGCTACAAATCTTTAGCAAATGTCAACCATGAATTCGGCCAGCCCAAAAATTTTCAAATCATGCAAACAATTTCTGCTACAAGCCAAATTTGGGAGCATACATTTGTTGACCTAGAAAATGTGAAACAATTAATTAGGAGGAGTCCAACATCATTTGCTCACCAAAATATTGACTTGAATGCTTTTGAGGGACCAAGACACCCAACTTTTCAACAAATCTCTACCTTGACTTGGTCCAGAACAATTAATGATATGCTCCACCTTCTCCGGCATTGCTCTAAAGGGCTTTATCACTAACTATAAATACCAATCAAGTCCAAGCATTACTTGAACTTGTAAACTAGAAGGGCCTTTGTGAACATATCAGTAGGATTATCTTTAGTGTTGATCTTCTGAATAAGGACGTTCTTCTCTGCAATAGTATCCTGAATGAAATGATACTTAACATCAATATGCTTGGTTCTCTCATGATACATCTTGTCTTTTGTCAAATGAATAATACTCTAACTATCATAATAAACGATAGTAACCCCTTGATGTAGAGATAAATCGCCAAATAAACCTCTCAACCATAATTCTTCCTTAATAGCCTCAGTGACTACCATATATTTTGCTTCAGTAGTAGATAGAGCTACTACATTTTGTAGAGTAGCTTTCCAGATAACAACACAATCTCCAATGCAAAATACATAATTTGTTAGAGACTTGCGTCTGTCGAGATCACTGGTATAATCTGAATCTACAGAACCAACTAAAGTGTTGTTGGTTTTATCAAACTCCAAACAAAAGTTTAAAGTATCCTTTAAGTATCTGAGAATCCATTTCACGGTCTGCCAATGTTCTTTTCCAAGATTGGCTATATATCTGCTAACGACACTAACAACTTGTAAAATATTAGGACAAGTACATACATTTGCATACATAACACTGTCGACAACACTAGGATATAGAACTCGTGCTATATAATCTTCCTCTTCTTGTGACTGTGGTGATTGAACAGCAGATAGTCTAAAATGACTAGTAAGAGGAGTACTAACTACTTTGGCATCCCGTATGCCAAATCTCTCCAAAACTTTATTGAGATAATTCTCCTGACTCAAGAATAATTTACCAACTCTCCGATCACGTCTTATCTCCATGCTAAGAATTTTCTTTGCTGCTTCCAAATCTTTCATCTCAAATTCACCATGCAGTAAGGCCTTCAAATGGTTAACATCTGTAATATTCTTGGCAATAATGACCATATCATCAACATATAACAACAAACTGATGAATGAGTCGTCATCTAACTTCCAGAAGTAAACACAACTATCATACATGCTCCTAGAGAAATCATGACTCAACAGAAATGAATCAAACCTCTTATACCATTGTCTTAGAGACTACTTCAATTCGTACAAGGATTTCTTTAACGAACACACTGGTCTTCTTTTCCTGCCACTTCAAAACCTTCAGATTGTTTCATATAAATCTGCTTATCTAATTATCCATGCAAGAATGTTGTCTTGACGTCAAGCTGTTCTAATTCCAAATCAAACAGGGTAACCAATGCAAGTAATACACGAATAGAGTTATGATTCACCATTGATGAGAAAACATCATTAAAATCAACACCTTGTACCTGACTGTAGCCCTTTGCAACTAAACGTGCCTTATACCATACATTTTCAATATCTGAAGTACTTTCTTTTCTTTTGGAAACCCATTTGCAACCAACAATTTTCTTACCCTTTGGCGGCTTCACTAGAACCCAAATATCATTTTTGTGCAAAGATTTCATTTCTTCGTTCATAGTCACAACCTATTTATCAGCATCAGCACTTGAAACTGCCTCTGTATATGTGGAAGGTTTACCGTCTCCACTTGTTTCTTGTGCCACTGATAAAGCATATGCAACTAAA
>JANIIA010000006.1:15374742-15386571 GCA_027478495.1 Erythroxylum alaternifolium | reverse complement strand
GTTCATCAACTTGATCTGTCTGATGTGTAGAAGACATCAGTGAAAGTCCTGAACTACCAATCTCTAACTTTATCTGTTTCTGTTTACTATCCTCTAAATTACAAGGATTACAAAAATTTTTTCTAGAATACAACATAAAAAATTCATCAAATGTAACATTCCTAATAATTACAAATTTACGTGACTTGGGATCAGGACACCATAAACGATATTCTTTCACCCCTGAAGCGTAACCGAGAAAAATACATTTCTTAGTCTTAAGCTCTAACTTCCCCTCATTTACATGCATATATGTTGGACATCCAAATATTTTTAAAGTAGAGTAATCAATAGGAGAACCTAACTAAACTTCCTCCGGAGTCTTGAAATCGAGAGGAGCACAAAGAGCGCAATTGACGATGTAGCAAGTCGTAGCAATGACTTCTGCCCAAAAATCAAGTGTAAACCCTTCATTAGAGATCATACATCGAGCCATTTCCAAAAGAGTTCGATTCATGCACTCCGCAACTCCATTTTGTTGCGGAATCATTCTGATGGTGTGATGCCGAGCAATTCCTTCATTCTTATAAAATTCATTGAATTCACCTCTACAAAATTCCAAACCATTATCAGTCCGTAACCGCTTAGCATGTTTTCCTGTTTGCTTTTCAATCAAAACTTTTTATTGCTTAAAGGTTAAGAAAATATCATTCTTATGTTTCAAGAAATATACCCAAATTTTCCTTGAATAATCATCAATAAAAGTCAACATATACCGAGCACCGCTTTTAGATGGAATATGAGAGGGCCCTCAAAGATCATAATGAATATAATCCAAAGTACCTTTAGTTTTGTGGACAGTTGCAAAACTGAAACTGACTCATTTATACTTCCCAAAGATATAATGCTCACAAAAGTCCATCTTATCAGTACTTTGACTACAAAGTAGGCCTCTCTTACTTAACAACATTAAGCCTTTCTCACCCATGTTTCCTAAGCGCATATGTCATAATTTGGTAATGTCACTATTTGTAGAGACTGCCGCAGCACCTGTTACTATAGATCCTTGCAAAACATACAAACTACTAGACTTGTAAGCTTTCATCAATACAAGAGCACCTTTAAAAATTTTCAAAACTCCACCCTCAGTTGAGAACTTGCACTCATGAGAATCGAGAGTGCCCAAAGAATTGAGATTTTTCTTCAAATCAGGAACAAGTCTAACTTCAGTGAGTGTTCTAATGATACCATCATATATTTTGATCTGGATTGTACCATTACCAACAACTTTACGGGTAAACATTATTACCCATCAAAACAATTCCACCATCTAATGACTCATAAGTGAAAAAACACTCTCTGTCGAGACTCATATGGTAAGAACAACTCAAATCTAAAATTCACTCCTAATTAAACCTAACTTTATCTTCTGTGGCTACAAAGATAATTTCCTCATTCTCATCTGTTATTACACTAGCCTCAGCGGTGTTGTTGTTAATCTTCTCATTTTTTTCTTATTTTTCAATTTATAGTAGTCAGCCTTTATGTGCCCCTTTTTCTAGCAATAATTACAAATTTTATTTCTATGTCAAGATTTTGTCCTGCCTTTAGATTTACTTCTTTCAAAATCTCTATTTTCAAATCTACCCCGTACAAATAGCCCCTCTTCCTAACTTTCACTAGTCTCCCCGATGATGTCTCTATCAATCTACTCTTTTGACTTTAATGCAGATTTAATACTATTATATGAGACTGACTCTTTTTTATAAAGCATAGTATCACGAAAATATTAAAAGGACTAGGGGAGGGAATATAACAACAATATGACTTGATCTTTATCCTTAATTTTTACATCCACATTCTTCAAATCCAAAATAAGATAATCAAATTTATCCAGATATGAAAGAATAGATGTACTTTCTGTCATCCTCAACATATACAACTTCTGTTTCAAATAAAGTTGATTTTTCACCGTCTTCTTCATATACATGGCTTTCAACTTGTCCCATAAATCTTTAGTTGTGCTTTCACCAGCAACATCCTATAAAACCTCATCGAAGAGATTTAATATGATGGCTGATCTAGCCTTTTTACCTAGATCTGTGAATTTATCTGACGTCACATCTACTGGCTTTTTCTCCACTCCATCAAATGTAATCTCACACCCATCTTGTATTAAAATGACCTGCATCTTGAGTTGTCACATACTAAAGTTAATACTCTGGTCAAACTTTTTAATAGAGGTCTTCGTTACTGTCATAGTGGCTAAAAATTGATATTCTGACTATTTTTTAGTAAGTAGGCCCTACATGTAAAACTGAGACAGTAGGACCTACAAAAGCACTGGACGTGGGCCACATAAGCAAAATTAAATTCCATTTACAAAACTGAGGCAGTAGGCCCCGCAGGTGTAACCGGAACAGTGGGCTCCCTTTGGATTCACAATAACATTTAATTTACTTTCTGATGTGGAGAATCCACCTTAGTGGCAACCATAGAGCATACGATAAGTTAGGCCAACATGAGAAGCTCTGATACCAGTTTGTTAGGAAAAATGCCCTCGGATCGGATCGTTGTTGAATTTAATAGTCCAAAAAAATAGTAACAAAAATAGGGAAATGAAAAATAAATTGGGACAGGACACAAGGATTTGTATGGTTTGGTCAATGTGAACTACGTCCACGGTTAGAGGGTGAGCCAAATTTACTAATACGTGGAAAACGTACAATAATTACAGAATGTTGGCACAAGAAGCCTTTTAATCAGAAAATTCCCAAAGACAATTCAAAAAACAAAAGGATGTATACTGCGAGAGATGGTTTTGAAATAAGGAAAATGGTGCAGAAAGAGCTTCTGCAAACTTCTCTATTTATAGGGTAGATTCTAAGCATTCGTCTAAGGCTTCTGTTAATTTCATCACAAATTTTCAGCAAATGTCAAACATGAATTTGGACAACTCAAAAATTTCCAAATTGTGCAGACAATTTGTGCTACAAGTCAAATGTAGGAGCATATGAAACAATTAATTTAGAGGATACCAACATCATTTGCTCACTAAAACATTAATTTAGATGCTTTTGAGGGACTAAGGCACCTAACTTTTCAACAAGTCAAAATCAATTGGTCATACAGTTCAAAGGAGCATGGAAAACTCGATATCATCTAGGTTTCAGTACCTAATCTAACTTTTAAACCCATCTATTGGATACCATTAAAAGTTTCTCATGTCATGGCAGCTACGTTTAGAGAATCGTAACAGGTATGGGAGATTAATTAGGTACCCACCACTCCACCAGGCATCGTAGAACAAGTAAACCTGAAAATGAAAATGATGAGTAATTGGCAACATCAGGAAAGGGATGTTTTGTTTTCTTTCGAAGGTTCTGTAATCATATTCGTACGTGCTACTTAAATGCCCATCTGGTGATCATGCTATTTGTATATGCTGTTGTCGCAGTCGATCAGTCAGAGTTTTCTAATACTTTTAGGTGCATTGCTAATTATACTTGATGTATTTGGTTCTTCAGACTTGATAGTTTTTCAAAAGCAAACTATTGCCAGCCATTCATGTTCTTTAGTTTGAACCTCCACTAGTTATCCTGCTCTATTTAATTAAAGTTCATTCAATGTGACGAGTCCAACATATCAAAACAAAATTCTAGCATTTCAAGTTTGTCTTTGCACTATTTAGAAGAACAAGTCAAAACCAAAATTAGTTCAAATTTGGTTATTTTTCTTTTTAGCTGTGAAAGATGCCTTTATTTTTTTTAATTGATGTCTTTTTCTTATGTTATAGTGATATTGTTATTTTGCAAATTATTATCTATTCTAACGAAAATTAGTTTGTGATTTTAAGCTAAAATTTCAAAATAACTATATATAGTGAAAAAAATTTATTTAAAAAACTAACAAATAGACCTAACAGGACTTATTTGTCAGTGCATATTTTTCCACACCCCAGATTGTTGGTGATGTTTTCATACGAGAGATGGTAGGAGGGAGACCAAGGTACCATCTGATAGTGCGCGTCGTATCTTGCAAACAAATTGGAAGGCCCACATCGCACACTTGAGGTGGTACACCACCTTTAACAATTATGCCCTGACTATACCACTGCCCTTTGGATGAATTGATAAGGCCTAATCTTGTCTGGATCATGTGTCTTCTGTTTGTCATATGCAGAAGCCGATTATTACCCCTTTTGGCTGCTAGATGGTACCAAAAATCCCTATTAGACCTGTAGTTCAACCTTAATGCAACTGTTTTAGCATGCCGAACAGAAAGAAAATGGAATGTTTATGCCTCAATACATACTGGATTTTCATAATTCTGGTCTCAATCATTCATTTGCTTGATCGGTATTAAGAAGAGAGCTATGAGCAAAAATGAAGTGAAAGAAAGAGGGCTATTGAATATCATGCTCATAAGCATATTCAAAGTGCATGATCTAAAATCTTTACAAGCATATTGACTTGCCTTTACTCGGTTGTCTACTCCAATTCTTCTCAGCCAACAATCTAAAAATCACTTCTTCTGGAAGTGATTCTCACCCATTTGGCTATTGGAATATAAGTGAGAGTTTGTCCCACATTGAAAGAATACAAGGCCTTGAGTATGTATATAAGCCTAGTGAGTTACTCCTCCTATCACCAATTAGTTTTAAGATAGAACCTCATTTGAGCTTATATGTGCTCAGTTTATTTAGGCCCAATCATATAAAATTTAACACCATTTGGCCCATAACCTCGCATTCCCGCATTATGTAAGGTGAACTGTGAATAGGTAAGCATAAATGGTTCAAACAGTTTGCCATCTCTTGTTTGATTCTCCGTCAGGTTATTTTGACAGAGTCCGATTTCATCATTTATGCACAGATTGCATCACATCCCTATGAACTATATCCATACAACAATATCATCTAACATTCCCCAGGAAGAAAAGTAGGAAGATCCCCTCATGTATTTTGTCAATCAACTTCTGCAAGTAGTACCACAAGAAAAAGAACATATTTAGAGATTTTGTGTAATCCGTTCTTTATTTTTATTTTACCAAAAGAAATCAAGTGGAACTCTCACTTGGTAATCAAATTCAGCTTATTGGCTCCAGATAAAGCAGTTAAATCTCATCGTGCGCAAATTAGAATAAAGCATGGTCGAATAAAGTTCCTCAGGTATTAGACATGGAGCTCATCAAGCAAGCCACATGATTGGAAGTAAACTTATGATAAATATTAATCTAACGGAAAAACAAGCAAAGAATTAGAACATGAAATTTATGAAAAGATTTTGACTAAAATTTTGCTTACTTCCCAGTCCTGAAAAGCTTAAGGTATGCATTCCAGAGTTATTCACGCAATCATGTGTCAGGTCTACATTCGGCTGCCAAGGATAGAAAAGGAGAAATTTTAGATATTATGCAATTAAAATAAACATCCAATTCAATGAAACAAATTGACTTAAGCTGTCTGTGACAGAGCCTCTTAAAGCCTTTTAAAAGAAAATTATAAACTTCTCATGAATACTTGAGAAATAACTTCCATGAGGGAGGGGGGAGAGAGAGAGAGAGAATACAACATAAAACAAACAGAAAAATGGTGTTGAATGGATGATAGTGATCAATAACCCTAATTTCACAAGGAAATTCTAGTCAAGTTCATATGATGTACAAAACAATTAGAAAACCAGTAACCATTTTATAACCGCGATCATCCAAATTTTGAATAACTAACTTGTGTAGAGCTAAAAATTGAAGGACGATTCAATCGGATCAATAGAAAAAACTAGCCAAAAGTTTCCCTTCTCCAATTATTCAGTCAACAGTGTCCTATATTCTTTAAAGTTCAAAACTATCATCTTTTTTTCTTTAAAAACATAAAACCATGGGAAAATAATGAATAAAGAGCAGTGAACTTTATTTGTGTAAGGAGTGCCGTTGAATCACTTTCAACCTCTTCATTGGGCAAGTTTGCAAACCTGACAGCATAACAACTTCAAGTATATTGCTCAGTGGAAAGAAGGAAGAACATCCAACTTCTCAATCTCTAAGAAGAATCAACCTTTGGAACATAACCTTCCTTTTTCATCTCCTCATTCAGAAGTTCATATAATTCTGCCATAGGATGTGGCAGACCATCACCAGCATGAAATTCATGAACTTGATTCCCTATCTCAGTCCAGCTACAGCCAGGGGTCTTATTAACACCCCGTTCTTTCATCAATGCCCTCATGTTTGCTGACTCATTCCATTTTCTCAAATTTGCATATATTTTAGATGAGATAACATAGTTTCCTGAATTTGATGGCTCCACTTCTAAAAGTAATTGAATAACCCTTTCACTAATATCGGTATTCTTGCGCTTCTGACAGGCAGCAAGTAATGACCCCAACACGACCTCATCTGGTTTTCCAGGCATCTTTTCAACAAAGTCCCAAGCCTCATAAAGATGTCCTGCACGTGCCAAAAGATCAACCATGCATGAATAATGCTCGATTTTTGGGACCAATCCAAAAGAAGCGCTCATTAAATCAAACAATCGACGGCCCTCATCAACCATTCCAGCATGTACACAAGCAGAAAGCACGTGTACAAATGTAATGTCATTTGGACAGGCACCTTCATTGTCCTTTCCCATCCGCCTGAACAATGATAAAGCTTCCTGGGCTCGTCCATGAAAAGCAAGAGCAGAAATCATGACATTCCAAGAGACTTCATTTTTGTGGACCATGCTTTCAAAAATTTGCAGTGCATTGTCTAGGCTCCCACATTTTGCATACATATCTATCAATGCAGTAGTGATGTAAACATTATCTTGTAATCCTCTTTGAGACGCATACGTCTCAACCCATCTACCCAAATCAAGGGCCCCAATAGAGGCACATGCAGACAGCACTACAATGAGTGTGATTGTGTTTGGAGTGACACCTGCCTTTCTCATGCAATTGAATAGTGTAATTGCTTCATCTGATGCTCCATTTTGTGCGTATCTACACTTGCATCAAACAAGTAACAAGTTAGCACATAATCGCCACATAAAGTGATACCATGTTGGAGTCCATCTTGGTGCTTTTGTATGTTTATCAATCAGAGTTATGCAATAGTTGATCATTTTAGACACAGAAAGAAAAGAAAGTTGGTTGGAGCACAAGGAGAATTTAAATAAAAAAGGATATGAACCTCTCATCTGGTAGTGCACCTAAAGCAACTCAACACTTGAACTAATCTGAATATAAGGACCGAAAAGCATTAAGTACACACAAAATAGGTAAATCAAATACGAAGTTAAGAAAAGAAGAAGAAGAAGACGAAGAAGAATTCATTATACCCCAAATCCTGATAGCAAAGAATGAAGAGAAGTAAAGATACTTCTACAAGTGGTCAGCCTTGAAATAAGATATTATATGCAGAATTACCCTGTGATCATGGCATTCCATGTGACAGCATCTTTACTTGTCATTGCATCAAAGATCTTCCTAGCTGACAATAAATCCCCACACTTACCGTACATGTCAATTAAAGCAGATCCTATATAAGAGTTCAACGTCATCTTCTTCTCCACAACATAACTTTCCACCGACCTCCCAAAACTCAAATCTCCCAAGTCCCCGCAAGCAGTAAGAACACTCACCAGCGTCATCTCACTAGGTTCAAACCCACTCTCCTTCATCTCCTCGAACAACCCCACCGCCTCCTTTGCAAAACCCATCTTCGAATATCCTGAAATCATCGAATTCCACGAGACCAAATCTCTATCCGAGATTTCATCAAACACTTTCCGCGCAGACCCCAACTCCCAACATCTTGCATACATTGTGATCGTAGAATGACAAACGTGATCATTAGTCTCCAACCCAATCTTAAACACCATTCCATGACCCATCCGACCAATATTTAACTCCGAAAGGTTAGCGCAGGCTATAAACAAAAAAGGGTAAGTGAAGTTATTGGGTCTAACGCCTGAGAACTTCATCCGGTAATAGAACATAATGGTTAAGGAGTACAAAGTCCAAGTAGTGGTTAGGCCGCGAATCATGACATTGAAGGCATAATCGTCGGGTTCGGGGATGTGTTCGAAGAGGAGAGAAGCATAGGTATAGTCTTTAAAATCGATGATTTTAGGGAGAAGAAAATTGGGTTTTACAGCAAAGTTTAGTAGCATTTGAGCGTGGATTTGTTGCACTTGCCTCTTGCAACAGCACTGCCTTAGGAGAGACAAGAGCTTTCGGCCTAGAGTTATGTCGGACTGGTGTTGTTGGAGAACGTTGGCGTTTGAATTGAGGATGTGGCCGGAGATGGGCGAGGGCCTTAGGTGTCTTGCTCTAAGCATCGTTTTCCGGCATAGGCGCTCCCACACCCAAAGTTAGATAACTACGATCTTTTTCCTTCTTTTTTTTCTGTCACACCAAAATACTGTTCAGCATTGCTAAGGTATTAACAACTAAAAGTTCCTATTAATATCACTCAATTTCATGTCCTAGAAAAAGTTAAGGATGTACGTCTAACTTGATCCACTTAGGAATAACAATAATATATTTATTAATATAAAGATTAAATTGAAGTTTGATCGGATAATGAAGACTTAATAGTGTTTAATAATTTAATTGGAACAATTAACGGAAATAATCAAAGTAAAAAATTTGTAACATATAACAATAAAGAAAAAATAGGAGTGCAAAGAATGGGATGAAATTAAATTACTGTAGATAATGTAAAGGTAATAAATTACTTTGGGTTAGATTAAAATTTTAATTTTAAAGATGGAGGTGATCCAAATGTAGATGAAGGATTAAAAAACAAAACACATTTTCTTAGATTCAACAATTATAAAAAAAATTGAGATTGACTATAGTATGTTATTTAATGATTCTAATAAATTCAGGAAGTACTTCATAAAAAGTAAGTTTTTATTTAAAACGAGCACTAAAAAGATTGTTAAAGCCAAATTTGTAAATAGGTATTACAAGTTGAACATTTATGTAAGCGTTGTGAGATATCTTAATTGTATTGTTTACTTAGGCAAGTATTGTTGACTTGCCTATTGATTTAACATATATACATGTAAGAGGTTTTAGCAGAAACACACATATAATTATGCTTTTGATAATAAAAGTGTGAGTCAAAATTAGCTAGGAAATTACTTCAATAACCTCCTAGAACTCGTTGTAATGAAGCTAATAGATTTGAGAAAGTTTACTAAGAAATGCTGAGAGTTGATGTAGGGTATGTTATATGTTATATGGCTAAAAAATTGGTGATTGAGAAAATGCAAGGAGATGTTAAAAGAGAATACGGTAAGCTATAGGATTACAAAAAATAATTGATAAGGTTAAATCTTAATAGTAGAGTTGAATTGGTAGTGAAACTGTCATTAATTAGAGATGATCTTCAACCATCATTTATCAAATGTGTAATTTTAATGTTGAAAAAAGCGGTTCTTAACTAGATATAGGAGGTTATTAGGACTAAATGGTTGCTTTCAGAAAAGGATTGATAAAGGTAATATATTGACAACAGTAGGAAGAAATGACAATAATCTGATTTTCCATCTAGATGGGTTATGTTTATACTAAGACGACATACACTTTGAGCTAGTTTTTAGAATTATTGAAAAAGACTCGAATCTTAAAGATGGAGGTGGACGAGTAACAATTTCTAACCAACAAAAGGTTATATCTTTACTTAATTTAATATTGTTGCTTAAATTTTCACCTATTACCTATTTACCATTATTTGTCAATTGAATGTGTAGATAGGGTCTTATAAAGGCACTTTGTAAATAACTCTCAAAAGCAAAAATCAAGTTTTGTGCGAGGTATGTTTTCTAATTGTAGGAGGAGGAACAAAAAAGAACTCAAATTAGAAAGACTATTATGGCAATTTTATAAGTCCTCTAACGAACCTAGTTACTTTTGACGTTTAAAGGAGTTGAAATAGGAATATGAAGATGTTAAAAAAAGGAAAAATGGTCTTAGGATATTTGAACACTTCATTCATGTATAATAGTGTAGATAATAATATTTATGAAAGTATTATAAAATTTGGACAAAGAACATTATCACAATGATTAAACTAATTAGAGTGCATGCGATAAAGAGATTGGTTAGAAATAAAAACATGATCACTAAGTGGATAAATGATATTGGTTCAATAATAAAAACCAAATTGAGATTTAATAAAGAATTAAGTCTTGCTTGTGAACTTGAGAGAAATGGTGGTAATAGATTTGAAGTAATACATAGAAGAGCTAATCATATTGTGAACTTGAGACATAATACATGAAGTTACTAAATTTAAGATGTGTTAGGAATCAAATATCCATACGTCATTGTTACGATTGTTTACAATTATGAATAATTGAAAAAATATATGTCACATTGGTTTATAAAGGAAAATGATCAACTAAGATGCCAATATATGATGGAGTCTGTCCAAGGAGAGAAGTTTTGACCAAAAAAATGCTCCTTTATTGCCACCTCCATTCAAGAAAAATACCAATCAAACCAAAGAACAATAAAAGAAGAGAGAACTTGAAGAAGTTCACCGAAGGTAACAAATTACTATGGACATGCATTAAAATAACTTACTAATATGACTCCAACAACAAAATAACAAAAGCATGTGTCCAATAAAAGATATGCAACAATAAGCTACAACTAAAAGGGCTGAAAATTTGATTATAAATAACACCTACTAAATATCATATGAGTTGATTATTTCTTAAGTATATGACTACAATTGTGATTAACTTTGTTTTTAATATTTTCATGATTATTTAGGTAAGGAGGAGAAATAAAATCAAATTTCAATTGAGGCCTATGTAAGTAGTTCCAATGGTAATCCATTAAGGCCACCATCGTCAAACAAGGTTGTGGATATAGAGCTTTATAAGTTGAAGAACGTCATCTACCAATGAAAGATGAGTAATAACTCGAAAGAGGTTCTTAACGCAAAGAAATCACAAAGATTATAGCTAGAATTCAATTTATCCATTGGCATAAATTTTAAAATTTTATTATCTTTCTTCAGATAAAAAAATGCAATAATGGCAATGACAAGAACAAAAGCATTTAAGACTACTAAAAAGGATCATTGAATTGACTTTTAAGCATTATTTTTAACACTATCTTTTGTTATGATGTCTTAAGTATTGATTATAACTTAAGAATTATTATTTTATAAATAACAAGAGCATTTGTATTTCAAATTTTTAAAATTTGTAAAATGATATTATTTAAATGAATTTATTTGCTTATGCATGTAGTTAATAAAATTTTAGTACATAAGCAATAATTTGCTTAATGAGTAATAATTAAGTTCTAGTGTAATAAAATTAACCAATTAGTAAAAGAGATATAATGGCATGGACAAAACTCCCATTCTTAAATCAATTTCCTACTTGATTTTCAAATTAACTAACTTTAATAAAGGGTAATAGATACATTACTAGATTACTTACAAACCAAACCAAACAAAATATTACTCTATAAATAATGAAACCTTTAACATCTACATTTTAATTCCCCTTTCGTAATCTTAATCTTTAGATATTACATTTATATATAATAATTCTTAATGTTATCACAAACAACATAGTACTCATAAACTATATTTTGTACTTCAACACGTTATTCTCTTTATATCCGTTAGCTTAAGGCTTCTAAATTGATAATTTTGATGATAACAATCACTAATATTCAGTTACTTTTTAAATTTAAATTTATTTGACTGAATTATCTCATTATCCAAAAGGACAATAATATACAAATGGGTATAGAACTTAGTTATTAAGTATATATACTAAGGACGAACGGGATGGACGACCACGGAATTCATCTCGTTCGTCCGTTTAATCTG
>JANIIA010000006.1:15322001-15334242 GCA_027478495.1 Erythroxylum alaternifolium | reverse complement strand
TTCCAATACCTTCAAACACTTGTGATGGCTAGTTTCATGAATCAAAACAAAGCAACTCCACCTTTAAGAGAAACTCTTAAGAATTTCACAACTTTTCTGAAGAAGAAGCAAAACAGAGCACCCAAATAGACAGATTCTCGACCTCTCAAAATAAATAAAAGGGGCCAAACAAAAATGCACCATTTTAATAGCAGCATAAGTGGGAAAAAGAAAGGAACGAAAATTGGGGCTGATTTAATAACCAAAATAGTGACCGATTTAAGGATGGACTAAACGCTTGAAAATTTCAACGGATTTATGGACGAAAAAGTTGGTCTCGACACCATTGTCACGATTTTAGGGACGGAAAACATTCCCGCAAAATTTGGTTACAAATTCCATCCAATATTTGGGACCGAAAGATTCCGTCCCTAAAAATTCGTCCCAATTTCTGTTGCAAAATTTCTGTCCAAAAAATAGTCGCAAATTACTAACGGATTTGGGGACTGTTTTGTTTCGTTCTTATATTTCGTCTGGAATTAGGGACGGATTATGGCGAACTTTACTTCGCGCCCGATGGCGCCAAACTTTGCAACGGATTTAGGGACGGAAAGTTTGGTCGGTGTATATGGTGCGAAATGTTGGGACAGATTTTGGGACGGTTTTGAATTTTCAACCTGTTTGGTTGCAAATTCCGTCGCTAATTAGGGACGGATAATTTCTGTCCCTAAGTTTTTGTCCCTATTCGACCTTTTTTTTGTAGTGTACAAATGTGAAAAGAAATTACAGAAAGACTCAAAGCACTTCAACAAATCAATAACAACAACTAATAGCTTAATCTTTCAAGAACCTGATTTATACTGCAAAATTCATCTTTGTTCGTTAATGGCTAGTAATTTATATTGTCCTCTTATTATATTGTACTTAGAACCAAATCCAATACCAGGTGTAGTATGACATTCACAACACTATATCACAAATAAAGTTAATTAGTGATTTTCCTTTATGTTGAACTTCATCAAATAAAGTTATAAGATTTACGCAATAAAAACTACTATTCAAAAATTTTTTATATTACAAGATTTAAACAAGTAATTTTGACTTGTTTATTTAATAAACTTTTGAGTAAAAAATCTAAACTTTCTTTATGTTTTGATTCATTTAAAAAATGTGTAGTTCAAAATTACTTTAAAAGTATCTAATGAAAGATACCTATTAAGTTTTTGGCAAGTTATTTCAACGAAAGTCACTATTAAGGTCATATTAAAGAAATTGTATAAGCAAATATGATTAACAATCAATTGTATAACAATCTAAGTTAAAATAACTGGAGAAAATTTAAATAAAAAGTCACTTTTAATATTTCTAATTACACCATAAGATAATATTTAGGTTATTCAAAATGTTAAAAAAATATTTTGGAAAGCACATAAAATCATACGAGAGATCTTCATCTCTGTCATAATTTAATTTTAAACAAGACCAAAAGTTATTAACTTTTTCACTAATATCTCTAGAAATTTTACCACAATCTTACTTCATACCTATGTATCAACTTTAAATTTAAAGTAGGGCTAGGTTGATCCAGCCCATTATTTGTTTTTTCTAAAAATAGTTTCAAACGACGGTATTTTACTGGCGGACCTGTGGTTCGACTAGGCCACGAGCTCATGACAGGCGAGCTGGGGCAAGTTTGACATTTCTAATTATAAAAGAGGTCAAATGGTCTAAACTTGAGATAGAATAAATGATACAATCTCTCATGTGGTTTTACTTATTCTATATTTTTCATTTTAAAATTTTGGTGGGAGCTCATGTGCTTACCAAAATTTCTCTGAACCCTCGTTCGTTAACCTTTTTCAATGAGAACGCTAATGGAAGATACACGGGATGAACTTCCTCCACTTGGACAACAACGTTTTAGGTATGATTGGGAGTCCGCAAACCATAAAGGTATTGCCAAATAAATTTATTTATTATATTTACATATCATTATTTATATTAACGTATAATAATATTCAATACATAATATAATGTTAATATACTTTAGAAATACTTTAGTAATTTATAATATCTATATATTATTACTTATATTAAGAAGTACAAATAAATATCTAAATATGTAATATTAATTTCATTTATTAATAATTATATTACATTAATTAAAAATTGATAATAAGCTAAGTCCTTTCGTAAAAATTTTATGAAATAAATATGAATAAATAAGATTAATAATTTCTCATACTTTAGATTTACTTCATATTTAGATATAATTAATAATAAATTTTATTGATTTTTAATATTAATAAATGAAGAATTGATTTATTACAGTTACATTTAATTAATTCTATTAAATTTTAAAATAATTAACTAAATATTTATTTATTTTAATAATAATATATTTGCTTATTTATTAATAATAAATAATATATTAATTTACCATAATTTATTAATAATCAATAACATATTAATTTATTGAAATTTAATAGTAATTACTAATATGTTATTTATTTTTATATGATAATAGACTATCGTTAAATTTTATATATTTCATAATAATACTAAATATTAATAATACATAAAAAATAACTTAATATTGGCATTGAATTTTGCAGGCAATACCATATAAAATATTAATCATCAGTTCATCACCCATTACATCCAACGATCTCATAAAATAAGAAACATTAATTAACAACTGTACTAAGTTCCGAATGCTAACATGATACATTAACATTGACCATATGGGTTTATTAAAAAAATCAATTAATAATAAAAATCAATTTCTATATATTTTGAAAATATAATATAATAAATCGATCTTATTATTCTGTAGTATTGTTAGATAATAAATTAAAAATTTATTGAAATACGTATTTATTGTCATATAACATTACTATAAATTAATATTCATTAATTTTTAGTAAATTAATTAGTAACATATTGATTATTATTGTATAAGATATTAATGATATATAGATATGATGAATTAATAAATTAAAATAATTTTACCATTTTATTTATTATTAGTACATTTAATTAAATTATTTTATTTACAAAGTTATTAATTATAAAGGAAGTATGAAAAGCTAGCTGCGTACTACTGGACTTTCACAGATCCCGCATGTAATTTCTACTGGATGTTGTTATTATTATTACTAATCTCACACATATATTATTAATAATTAAGAAAATATCTTAAATTGATATATTAAATTAAATAAATTGATATTACATGTTAATTATATATTTTCAATAAAAATAATATGCAAAAAATGATAAATCAAATTGTATTATTATAATTTTGTCTATTCGCAGTAAAAATAATAAAATAATATGTTATATCCTTATTAACTCAAGTATACCAGTTCAACGTACATTGAGTTTTGGGCACAGAATTAAGCTTAGGCAACAGAGAATCCACACGGGTAGTCTTACCATGGTTCTTTTTGGGATCAAATCTTCTATTTCAGATATATTATTCTTATCATATTTTATTAAATCTCATTCATATATTTATATGAGATTTACGTAAATGTGTAGATGAGATTTAGTAAAATAAGGTTAAAACAAAGTATTGAAACAGAGAATTTGATGGGCTAAAAGGGTATTTAGTTGGACCTTTCGATGTACAGTATCCAACGGTATATCTCATCTGACTGTTTACTAGTGTCAATAGCTACTTGAAATTCTATTTACCATACCTACTAAAGTTTTGACATCATAATATGCTCCCCTTGTTCAGAAAACAGACAGGGAATTACAAGCTTCGGACATTGGTTTCCTTCTTGGAGGACATATTGAGACTGTTCCCTTTTTAAGACCAAAGTTATGGGATATGTGATGATCGATACCTCTCTCTTAGAGTCAGTGTATTTTGGTCCTTCAGGATTGACATGTTCTGTGCCGTGCAGCAGCACTAGTCATGCCCATTAGGAACTCCATCACACATCATAGTCACCTAATCACTTTGAAAAAAATATCCCGTTTGTGGGTTATCTAGTGTACACTTTGTACGGAAAAGTGCACCTTATCTTCAACATGTTAGTGGTCGATCAAAACCCCATATGATTTATATATGGATTCTATGTCTTGCAAAAGGATACACAAAATCAATTTTGACTGATGACAACTAATGGAGGGTACAGATATGAAAACAAATTGGGATTAGGTGTTCAAATACCCAAACATTTTCGTGACAAGCCTACATGGTGATGTACCAATGAAGATGCAAAAGTAGCTACCATGATTGTGGATTGAAAAAAAGGTATCAATATGACCTTGTATTATTCACTGATATGCTAGAAAATATATACAACTTACATGAGATATTCTCTCCTTAATCTATGGCTATCAATTTGTGATTTACATGATTTACATTCCATCTATAATTCTATGTCAATCTCCTAAACTAATGGAAAGGATATTATTTCCAATACTCCCCCTCAAGTTGGCGAGTGAACATTGTAAAGTTCCAACTTGTCACATAACATTACAAATTGATCCTTTCCCAAAGCTTTTGTAAATATGTTTGCTAACTGGTAACGCGTTGGCACATATGAGGGATTGATTATTCCAGCCTACAACTTTTCCCGCACAATATGACAATCTATCTCAATGTGCTTCGTACATTCATGAAACACGGGGTTTGCTGCAATATGAAGTGCTACTTTGTTATCACAGTATAGTAGTGTAGGGATGTCAACTGGAACTTTCAAATCCTGTAAAACATATCATAGTCAGGTCAATTCTAGGCATGTGTTCGCCATGGCTCGATATTCAGCTTCTACTGATGATCTCGACATATTGGTTTGTTTCTTAGACTTCCAAGATACAAGTGAGTCTCCAGGGAAGATGCAATACCTAGTGACTAACCTTTGTGTAGTGTGACATCCACCCTAGTCTGAGTCACAGAAGGCTTTTAACGTGAGATTATGCTTAGAAGGCAGCAATAATCCTTACCTAGGTGTCCCTTTAATGTATTTCAAAACTCGCATGGCTGCATCCCAATGTGGTTTGCGAGGTTCTTGCATAAACTGACTCAATGTTTGGACTGAGTAAACTATGTCTGGTCTCGTGATAGTGAGATAGATTAACCTTCCAACTAATCGCCTATATTTAGTCGGATTATTCAGCAAATCTCCATCTGTGACGGTCAGTTTCAAATTTTGTTCCATTGGAAATTTTTCTGGACGTGCTCCTGTGAGTCCCGTATCTTCCAAAATATCTAAAGCATACTTTCTTTGTGACATGAAAATCCCATTCTTGGAACGAGAAAACTCAATCCCCAGAAAATACTTCAAGGTACCAAGTTCCTTGATGCGAAGGTGCTTAAGGAGAGATTCCTTGAGACATTTCATTTCTTGAAGGTTATTTCCTATTAAAAGGATGTCGTCAACATAAATCAAGATGGCAGTGAACGAAGTTCTGCCTTTATGAAAAGAGAGTAATCTGCCTTAGATTGTCGATAGCCAGCCTTTTGAATGATGTCTGAAAAGGTAGCAAACTAATTCCGGGATTCCTGCTTCAATCTGTATAAAGATTTATTGAGCCAACACACAAGATTCTCCCCCTTTCAGCGAAGTCCGAGTGGAGGTTCCATATGAACTACCTCATGCAAATCACCATGCAAGAATGCATTTTGAACGTCAAGTTGGTGTGTAAACCAATTACGTGCAGTTGCCACAGTGAGAAGACAACGTAGGGTTGTAATCTTGGTAGTAGGAGAGAATGTCTCACGACAATCAATTCCCTCAACTTGGGTGAATCCTTTAGCAACGAGGCGCGCTTTGTAGCATTCTATGCTACCATTAGAATTGTACTTTATTTTGTAAACCCATCTATAGCCAATGGGTTTATGACCAGGAGGTAGGGGAACTAGACTCCAAGTATTATTTTAGCTATGCATGTACTTTATGGCCAAGTATTCGATCAGTACAAAATGTAGAATTGAGCCATTATGAAGCCTTATCATGAGATGGCATGACATCATGATTTGAATGTATAAATCTTGATATTTAACACATTTAGAAGGCCCTAAACTTTATATATATATATATATATATATAAGTAATTTATATATTAGTCTAAGTAAAATACTCATTAATGAGTTTTGAAGATCAACTATTATGAAAAAGTTAAATATTATACAATTAATTACGTTATAAAATGTTTGAAACCATAACTAGTACAATTTTCTAGGTTAAATGACTGAGGTTTGTTTAAAGCTTGCGTGTATTCATTATAAAATTGTTAGTTGTAGTTTAGTAATATAATTATTTAAAGGCATTTTTTACCTTATATATAGTCAAATATATATGATAAAATCCATGAAATAAATATCCATTGATGAGATCATAATTATAACATTTATATTACATTTATGTATTACTCTTCAATTATTCTTAGTCATTCTTCTATTAAGACATAATATTATGTAAAAAGACTGACACGTGTTATATTTCTTTCTTATGAAAGAAAGTACCCAATTTTATAGATTAAAAGATAGAGATACTTAAACGAACTTTTAGGTGTATGTTAGAGAACAAGTTCATTAAACTGACTCCATATGAGAAATCCATTTAAAACATTAATTATATGTCCTTGAAAATTATTACTGTGATGATTGAATAAGTGATCATTTGATTTGAGATCACCAAAGTATCTCATATAGGGATTGTTATATTTTAGCGTAAACTATAAGGAGGTAATTGAATGATCAATATATGATTCATTGTCGTAAAGTAATTAAGGAAAATGCTCTATTGTTCTGATTAGTATTAATTCAAAAAATCCTTGGCCAAGGTAAAGTGACACTTTGAAAATAATTTTCAAATGTATTATTAGATTAATTACTAATAATGGAGAATTAATAAGATTAGACTCAAATATAGTAGACATTATTTTCATACTTTGTGTCTAATTAGGATATGATATCATGAAAGAATTGAATTATATAAAAATTATGCATAGAAAGGTTAGTCAAAATCACTTTAATATTTTTAAATGTTTGGATAGTCATGATTTGTTGTTGGATGTCAATATTGATTTATAGATATAAATTATTTAATTAGAAAATTATAGATAAATTAAAGGAGTTTAATTTATCTTAAATATGATTTAAGGTTATAATTTATATACACTGACAATATTTAGGAATCTAATGAGTCAAACACAAAGAACGAATTGAAGAGAGAAAAACTCTTCCACTCAACTTAGACTTAAATGTAAAGTTTGAGAAACTTTATAATTAAATATGAGATATTTCATAAATAAGAATTAATATGAAATATTTTATTTTATTTAGGCATAATTGGTATTTAACTAGAATTAATTGTAATTCTAATTAAAGTTAATTGAAAATAGAATTTGTTTTCAATAAAATTACTAAAATGCTCAAATTTTATTATAAAAATGCTTGCGCTCTAAGGGGAGCTAACACTCATTGTGTAACCCACTTTACGATAATTGTAAAGTTTTCTCAACTCATTCTATAGCTATGCATGTTAGAGGTCAAACACTTATGCAGCTATACTGGTTGAGATGAGTCAGTTTAAGAAATGATTTAAGGAAAACGACAAGAAAAGGATTAAGTTTCACAGTAAGGTATGAATTAAAATTATGCTTTATTATATTTTATGTGTTGATCATGTTATACATTTAAAGTGATCTCAGCCTTCAAGAAATCAAATGAAAATTTTTCCTCATTATTTTGCTTTGCTACATGTGAGATTGGATCTTGTCCTGATTTTTCAACAGTGGTATAAAAGCTTTATTTAGTTCGATAACTTTATTAAAGTTGTTTGATTGTTATAAATATTAAATTATATAATTGAATTGGAATTATTGCAATCCCTAAATTTTTAGAAAAGTTCAAATTACCTAATTAATAAAATCAAATATGAATTAAATTAAAATTTCTTTAAATTTGAATTGTTTAGATTTTAATAAATTAATGATTAAAAAACCCAATCAGTTTAGCCGGTTTAGCCATAAAGACCTTAAGTAGTTTAATTTTTCGGTTCTGTTTTTAACTTTTCAATTTAATTTACTTTAATAGCTCTTGTTGTTAAAACTGATCAATTTATTAATTAATCGGTCAGTTTTTATAAATTTAAGTTTTTATAAACTAAAATAAATTAATTTTCATTTAATAATTTTTGTTAAATTAAACTTCAAATTCTTTTATAGATAAGGATAATCTCTTTCAATCATATTTTAAATTTTTACGATAATCTAATAATAGTTGAATCTTTTAAACCTTAAACCTCTTGTCTAGCTAATTTAACTTTTAGTTCAGCTTTAAATCATTGTAATAAACCTATGTCCTAAAATCAAATTAAATTTGGTTAGTGAATAAGCCATCAACATCGTACATAATAAGGGTTTAGATATTCGAAGCTCTGCTCCCTTCATGTGTTATGAAGTTGTTAATAAGTTCGGTTTGAGAAACTTAAATCATCACACCATGCATAAAATCTGAAAATTTCAAATTTATGCTTTTTGCTGAGTTAAATAATTGAACCCTACAATAGTTAATAAACCCTTTAAGTTATAGTCGTGGATTGATTCAGAATAAGTTGTCGATGGCTTCTTCGGTGACTATTTGTGTTTTTCAGGGATTTATTATTTATAGTTGTGTAAGGCGACGACTGACTCTAAAGGTGTGAGGAAGCTCGACTGGGATGCTATTGGTTTCATGTTAGCTCACTGTTAACTTGTACAAAAGGCAATTATTAAAGAAGGAATTTGTAGAGGATGAGTCTTAGTAGTGACACTACAACAGATTGATGAATTAACTACATTTTTCTTGGAGATGAATATGAAATTGTTGACAAAAGCAACCATTTGGCGACGATTCCACATTTGTTGCTATAAGTAAATGATTTTACGATGTTTAACAGAAACGTCATAAAAGGGAAAATATTTCATGACAATTGTTTGTTACTGTCGTAATAACAATAGGTTTTAATAAAATTTTTATTATTTCATCGCCTAAACTTAAGTATTTTGCGACAAACAATAGTAACATCAGTAGATGTTGGGGAAATCAATGTAATTAGCGTTGATTATGGTGAAGTTTCATGAATAGTTCCAACAAGTAGTGACTAAAAAAATGTTGTGTCACCAAGTACATATCCTTTTTTGCGACGATTGATGTAATCGTCATAGATTGGTCATACAAACATAATATTAAGCGACGTTATAAGAAAGTGTTGCATGATGTAAGCTTTTACGATGATTTTTATCTTTTGTCAACAACATTTGGCAACGATGTATTAAATCGTCACAGATGTTTGTACATATGGCGAGTATTTGTTTTAATCGTCTAGCTAGGATATTGAGACAATTATATGTTTCGTCGCCAAAAGTGAAAATGAAATATTTGGAAGATACTTTGTAATGATTTTTGTGTACTTAATAATCGTAGTTAAGGATTATTCTAATTGACATTTTTATAATCTATCATATTAAGATATCTTCTGTTACGAAGTTGTTTTCAATGTTTAAAGCATATTGTTGAAAAACACATAGTAGGTTATTTAAAACATGAAAAGTAAATATATTATGGACACTAAAATATTTCTGAACTAAAAATTTTAAATTTAATAGGATAAAAATATCATAAATTTAAGTTAACAAGTAGTGTTAATCATTAATATTTAGTAATGATAAAAAATTATTTATAAAAATTATGGAAATTGTATCAATACAATATAATAATATATGGTTAGTACTACAAGGTTTTAATTAGAAGTTTAACAATTCTTACAGACATATAACAATAGCAATAATAACAACAGTAGTACGTAGCCTTACCTCTAACTAATAAAGAGGCTGTTTTAAAAATTGTTACAGAAAGAACAATAAATAAAGTTTGAAGCTAATTCCAACTGATACCATTGATACATGACAATGTTATAATTAATTTTTTGGAATCCAAGTGACATGAGAGTCCGTAAAGGTAAATAAGTTGCTTATGTCTAGGTTTCTAAAAAGGGTCCTTGCACGTTCGAAGGTACCAATTGAAATAGTGAAGGTCTCCCCTCAGGTGTAAGGTTGTTGAAATCATCTTCCAATAACTTCTTCGATATAGCTAAACTTCTGGAGGATACAGTGAATGAGTGCCCAGTTTTAGTATGGAAGAAAACTTGATAAGATGAATTGCCAATATGATGTGTTTCACCTAAAACACAATCACTATAGAACTTATTTATGTAGTCTAGTGAAACCGTATAACGAACCCAAATTGGAACATAAGCATACCTGATTTACCATGCATAGTCATTGGAATCGACGAATTTTCCAAAAGAGCCAATTTCCCTAATTCTTTACGAACCATTGTGACATCGCCGCTGCCTCCATTTCCATCTATGTTCTCTTGAAGATTGAAGGAAGATTAACACAACATATAGTATATACAATCAAATGTTCATATATATGATAGCTTCATAATAGGAAATGAGATATAGATAATAAGGAAAGTGAGTTAGTTCAGATGATACTCAAAACCTTGAAGAAGAAGATCGGCCATAGAAGGAACACGATTAATAGTGTATGAAGAGGGGATTTGTTCTGCATTGGTTTTTTGTTCATTAAGGACAATTTTACTGCATTTCTCTCAACGGAATGAATTTTTATCATCGGAAACTATTCGCCACGTCGACATTCCTCAATGAATTATGTTAAGTGTTATATTTTGCAGAAGTGAATATAGAATAAAATTCAATATGTTCAATGGAATTTTCGATGATAAGTGAAAGTACTATAGTTTAGTAGTTATACATCTTCAATCTTCCTAATGAGATTAAAGTTACCCTTATTAAATAAAAGTAATCCATTTACCCTTTATATCATATCTATTTTAGAATTGAAAGTAGATTACACATGACTAAGTTCATGATGTACAAAAATTTATTGTTATCGATATAGGATTATATTACTATTATTACAAAAAATAGTTAAATATTGTTTAAGACATTTCATCAAATAGTTTGCAGGCTTTCCTGAAAAAAGCGTTAAAGGTCGTAAGAAGAAGTCAACATATATACAACCAACAAAGAAAGAAAAAAACATCTTGGAAACACAACCCATACAACAAATGCAGAAAAAAGAACTCGCAATAAACACCTAAAGTTATAATTAAAACTCAGCACAAGATGGAGGTTTGAAAATAGAAAAGAAGAACAATACCAATATAGTTAAGGATGTTTCTTCCACGGTGACGACCACAATACACAAGACAAGCATAAGTGAGGGGACAATGGTTATTGGACTATGAAATGTAGACGAATGTTGACGGCTAACACGGAAATGAAGAGAAGTTTTTTGTGCTAGTGACAAAAGCCTAATACAAAACAACGTTGGTTCTTGTTAACTTGCACGATATCGTGTTCGATTTTGTCATAAGAAATATAGGACACTCTTATTAGTAACAAAATAACTGTTGCCAATTTGATTAAGTGAACAAATTTGATAATAAATTAAGGGGGCGATTGGTTCGCATGAGAGAATGGTAACAAGAATGAGAATGAATATAGTGAGGAATGAGAATGGATATTTTCATTATAATTATGATGGTTAGTTAAGAGGAAGAAATGATTACCATTATCATTGACAGTGGCTGGTTTGTAAAAAATATTGAGAAACAAAATTTTATTATATTTTAATTAATTAATTACAATATAATTAATTACAATATATTGATTAATTAAAATATTTTAATTAATGAATGAATTATATTTTAATTAATTATATTGTAAAAAATTAATTATATTTTAATTAATTATATTTTAATTAATTATAATGTAATTAATAATAATATAATTAATTATATTTTAATTAATTAATTGTACTTAATTAATTAATATTAAAAATATTTTTTAAAAAAGAGCCACTACTAAAGAATGAGTTTCATTCCTCTACTAAATAAAGGGTATGAAGGATTTTCCAAAAGTGGGATATCAAACTATTGCCCCTATAATGATAATCAACAACTAACTACTCACTTTTCATTCCTTACCCATCAACCCCTTTCCAAACCCATCAACCAAGCACCCTTACATATTCACATTCCCATCACATCCGAGGGGTATTACCACGGTACAATCAGAATCAAAAGTTTTCATTACTCTTTTCCCATTTCTCATTGTCCATAAACTTTCACTGATTCACATTTCCATCACTCAATGGTTCACATTCTGGGCTATCTTCACTTTTCTCACATCTCACACTTCACACATGCTCATGCGAGTGACTCACA
>JANIIA010000006.1:15289933-15317375 GCA_027478495.1 Erythroxylum alaternifolium | reverse complement strand
TTAATAAAACATCTAAGCATTCATGAAATTAATTACATAATAGGTTAAAGATACATTCAAGCCTTATATTTTATTAAAAATGTCTTTTTTTCTATTTATAGTAATAATATGGGGGTATTTTTGTCAAACAACTCGCGTGTTTTGCTTCTGTGACAGACATAAGAAAGTTGTGCCACAGTTTTGGAAGGAACAAAAAATTTATATTTTTGTGAACTGAAGATGGAACAAAAATGGGCAGTATTAGCAGCCAAACACTGCTAGACACTGGATTTTTGTGTTTTGTTATCCGTCCCCACCCACGGAGACATCAACCATGCGCAGCGTTAAGGACGGTTAGTTGTGTATCGTCAGTAAATTTAGCGATGGATATTGTATGTGCGTCGGTAAATTTAGCGAAACTTAAGTCGTTAAAGTTTTTCCGAAAATTTCAACGACAATAAGTTTTTCTATCGGTAAATTATTTACCGACTGAATGTACTTACTCCATCAGTAAAATTAATACTAAATTTACCAACAAATATTATAATTCCATTTGTAAATGCACCGATATTGCCTTATTTCATTTTTCATACATTTAAGTTGTAAATTTAATTTTGATTGGTAATCTTATGATTGATATTTAATTTATTCAGTTATCTAGTGATACTATATTAAATTTTTCTACATTTAATTTATCTAAACAGTAAGTTGAATGATAATTTAAAGTAAAAATTATCTTAATTGATAATAAAAGATTATTATCTACAACAATAAATATGTAATTTATATAAAAGGACTTAAGAGTAGCAAAACTATGCTCTACTATTGGTGAAGGTGGATGGCTTGACGACTGTGATGAGGTGCTATCCCTCCCCTTCAACTCATCCATCTCATTACAGAGTTAAGCTATGTACTATATCGACTGTTGTAACTAAGTTGTTAGCATCTGAACTGTGATCTTAAGCTGAACAACTCTCTTATTGGATGTCGACTGCCTACTAGATGTAGTTAAACTGGACGTGGAGGATTGCAAATAGCATGTGGATGTAAATAAACCTAAGCTGAAGATCCTTCCATAAAGCTTCCTACCATCTACTACATCAAGATATGCCTGACTCTCATTAATAGTTTCGGAGTGCTGAGATTGTCGTTAAATTTTTTCTTGTATTTGGTCCTATCAGGAGATAATGTTTATGTTAATAAGTGATAATTATTAAGAGTTAATATTAAATTATAAATTTCACATACATTAAGTTCTTTACATCGGGTGTTGATGAAGGGCACACCATCATGCTTCTTAGTGTGGATGTGCAAAAAGAGCTGACAGAGTGTAGGCTTTTTGCCCATAGAATTTTCCTGCATCAGGATAAAATATTATAAGTAAACTACAATTATCAAAAATTTCAGCAGAGTTTTCTTTATTTTTATGATATTTACCCCTTGTTAAACAAAGAAAGTAACTCAACAACATAGGCATATATGCCATCAGACATTTATAACATTATCATTCTCTATAATACACATATATTTTCATTCCAAAATTCACACATTAAATTAAATTGAAATACATCAAAGTAAAAAAATCAAAATATAAATGTAAACTGTAGATACTTACAAGTTGCTCCGCAAGCTCCTAGTGGGCAATAGATCCTCCAGTGTATATGGAAAGACTCTTTCCCCCGTGTCCTCCACATCTATTGGCAAAATTGTTCTCTTAAATGGACATTGCCTTAGGTGATGTCCAATACTGCTTCCAACGACTTCATATTTCTTCAAATATATATAGAGGTCATACACTAGTCTTATGTGGCATACCAAGAAAGTCTCTATAATGTGTACGAGCTCACTTCTCCCATACTTTATAAATTACAGTGTCAAATTTAGAATACCAAAAAAATTCTTTTTGAAGAAAAAAGAAAAACGTACTATAAGTACTTATAACCTACAATATTTATATAATTAATGTAAAAAATTAATTAGATAAAAAATAAAAAGAATATTTTTTTATACCTCAAACTCCTGATAATAAAAATCCTTTGTTACCTAAGAGACATTTTTCCATATATAACCCTCAAGATCAAATTTCTCCTTGAACTTGGATGTCATGTTTCTTGAACACGTTTCAGATGAAACCAACCTAATATATAAGCAATTTTAGATGAAGTAGATGTGAAGAAGGAGAGGGGACAAATAGATGGAGGAGGAGGCTTCAGTAGCGACAAAGACGAGGACGATGGGATGACGAAGACAGTGGGGCTTCGGTAGGGACAGAAAGGAGGATGGTGGGACAACAATGAAAAAGAGAAAAGGCAAATGGAATGGAGGAGGGGGGCTTCCTTAACTTTTAGGTTAAACGAAAATGTCTTTTTTATTTTATTAAAGACTTTGAAGCCGAAGCAAATAATGATGTTTATCTTTCAAATTTATCGATGGAATACATTTTCATCGATAAACCTCGAATATTTATGCAATCAAGCATTCTCGCCTATTTTACTGATGGGAATTTTCCATTTGTCACTATATTCCATTAAAAATTTTGTCGGGATAATTTCCCTTCACATTTACTGATGGATATTTTGTTTGTCGTAAAATGGAATTTTTCTTGACAATGTTACTGATGGAACATATTTTTTCGTTGACCATTTGCTACGGTTTCATTTCTGTCAATAATTTTTCATTGCTAATTACTAATTTTCTTGTAGTCGACGAGCTAAGGTCTTGAAAATCCATGATGTGGAACTATGAGATATTGGTTTGAAATCATAAGTGAAATATAGGGTTAGATACGTGAGCTCTAGTTCTGGTCCAACGTAACACCAACCCAAGGTCTCATCTAGTGAAGAAACTGTGGACTAATAGAAAGGCTGGGAGAAAGTGTTATAACTTAGTCTTATAAAATAATAAGAGCATGAAGAATGCTTGAATACCATCGAGGTGTAGATGAAGGAGCTTGTGTGCCATCAATGTCAATAACGGCATGACATAAAGAAGACACTGAAATATTTTACTGTTCAAGGGGTTCAGATTCCTTCACCCACACCATCACCACCTCAATCTCTATAATTTTTTCTTGCTTCAATCTTTTAGTTATTTTTATTTATTTTTATGTGCTTTTTTAAATATCTTACATTGAATACAATGTGTTGTTCAAGTATGGGAATGTTTGTGCATTGACATGTCATTAGTATGTGAAATTTGCATTTGCATTGTGTTAATTTTTTATTAAGTTGACATTATGTAAACATTTTGTTACATGACATGTGCTTTATGGGAATGTGTCAATAGCATGAATTGAATGGAATCAGTTTAGCTTTGAACATGGTCGTTTAAATTTCAAAACATAGTAACTTGTGAATTTTGTGTTTTAAGTGTCTTTGGGATGAATATGCATGTTAATTATAATATGAAACTTACTTTTTCACTTTTGGAAATTTGTTTATATACATTTATAATTATAGTCAACTAAAGTACCCTTTTATGAGAATGATTTACTAAAAAGAAATGAGGTAGGCTAAGAAATTAAAGAAAAAAAGTGTGTTAAATGGATTCCTATTTTGCTGGCCCTTTTTAAGAAAATTGGGTTAAAAATAAAGCTACTAGCTAGTTAAGAGTTGTGATATAGTTAAGTAACCAGAGGCATTCATGAAAAAATGTTTGTCTTCGCATCAAAAGTCTAAAATGACACTTCAACCAAGCTAAATAAAAAAACATAACCTAGTTGAGTAACTAAGGGACATTTATGACAGGGTGATTACCTTCGCCCCAAAAGACTAGGTTATCGTTAAAGAAAACTAAAAAAAATGGTGTTACAATAAATCAAACCTTCTGATCTATTATAAATAATAGGAATTTTCATAAAAGGTTACTTAATGATAGTTACCTTTTTGAATAATCAATAATAATAAATGCATGCTGATAAGTGTTATAGGTATGAATAGGACATTAATGTTTTGATTGATATTTATATTCAAATCAAAGCATCTAAACATGAAAGGAATAAGTTAGTATGTTGACACATTTTACTCGAATGATGTTTAAGGTTAAGTTAATTCTATAAGATTTGATGCAATTGTATCATTATTGAATGTTGCTTATTGCTTGTTGCATGTTACATATTGCATAATTGTGTGATTATATGTTTTGTGTTTTGTGTTTTGTGTTTGGTTTATATTTGTGATTTTAGTTTTGCTTTAGGACAAGCAAAGGTAAGTATGGGGATGTTGACATGTGTAGATTATCATATGTTTTCCTATGTGTTAAGTTTGTTTTTAAGTGTTTCTTATATGATTATCATATTTGTAGGCTTAAATTTATGATATTATTAGTGTTTATATATGTTTTAAGTACTTGTTTGGTTTAGAGAACGAAATTTATCTTGATTTTATGTTTCAAGAGGTGTTTGATATGTTTGTAAGTGTTTGAAATAGGAAATTGAAGAATGGAGAAGATGGTGGATGTAGGATGGCGAAGATCATAGACGTTGCATGGCTTTTTATCACAATCGTGCATGGAACCAATCATATACATAGGTCACGATTGCTCCAGGTGCAAGATTTTTTAAGTTTTGAGGGTTTATTTTTAATTTTAGAACTAAATTAAGAAAACCCTAGACACACCCTAGAACCCTTAAGCACTATAAAAGAACATGAAAAAAACTAAAAAGAAGCAGTAACTACAATATTATGTAGATCAAAAAGGAGAGATCAAGGAAAGCTTTAAAGAATTTCCACCATTCCAAATCAAGACTTCAATCATTTTTTTTCACTCTTTTCCATTTATTTCTTTCATAGCCTTGAATATGTATTTGGATTTCTGTGATGTATAACATGATTATGGATTTCTAAATCTATATTTAAGGATTGCTCTAGAATTATTTTGTGAACCTTATTTCTTGTTGAATTCAATACATTGATGAACGCTTTTGATAATTATCGTGCATATACTTGGTAATAAATCAAGAGAGTGAATCAAGTCATTAGTGTAAAGGTGCACAATAAGAGTTGGTAACTTAATAGACCTACAATTATCATATTAATAAACAATTGGAGAAAGATCTTAATTTTCAAATTAATTATCCATAGGATTCCTTCAATTCTAATTGAATAAGTTAGGAATATTTTTGTGAATTAAGAGATTACAACACTATAAATATCAAATTTAATTAGGGTTATTTGATTAGATCTTGAGAGAGAGTAATCAAAACTATAAGATATCTAGGATCAAACTTAAATTGAATCAACAAGATAAAAGGGAAACAAAATAATGATAGAATATTTCTTAAGTCTTCAAACTTGATCAATCATAATTTCACAGGCTACTTAATTATTTAATTCTTACTTGTTTCGTTTTATTATTATTTTTAATTTCAATTATTTACTTTAATTCAAATCAATTCTTAGTACCTTAGATAAAGTTTTTTTCATGTTTTTTAGTTATCTAATAGTCCTTGTGGGAATGATACCTTTGATACTAAAAGATACGATATGTATACTTTCATATTGAGAGTTTTATTATCATATAAAACTTGCTCAACAATAGGTCTAGGAATATTGGTTATATTGACAGGAAAATTTTCCTTGCAATATTGGCATACTCTATGTTTCCATCTTGGAGAGTTGGACACCCATCTATTAGATGGTTTGCATTTGTACATATACTGTAAGCTTTCACTTGTGCTTGTCCTGCAATAATTTTTCTAACAAAAGATGTTAACAGATGCCAAATTATTGAGTGTTCAATGTCAAATGCTCGATTAAATTCTAGCCTCCACATGAGTTTTTTCACATATTTCTCCACCATTTGTCGCATCTACAAATCTCCTATTCATAGGCAATAATACTTTGTAGAAGTATTGATAAGGATTTGTTCCATGATATTGTGATAAAGGCAGCTGACACATAACTTCTTGAAGCCTTCCTAATACTTATAAAGGGATTCTCTATGATGTTGCTTTATCTCACAACTATCTTTGTTTATGCCAATTGTCTTTGATACCATAAATTACTTCCCCAAAAAAAGTCTCTTCATTTCAATTTAAGTGTTCACACTTCATATAGGCAAACAAAAAAGCCAGTCTTTTGCTACAACCTTCGATGAAAATGGAAAGGTTGTAAACAAAATATGCTATTTCATTACCCCTGAAGGTTTCATACTAAGACAGACCACATCGAGCTCCTTGAGATGCTTATGAGCATTCTCAACTGCAAAAGTATGAAAGTTAGCCAAAAGATAAATTAATTCAGACTTCTCAAAAGTAATATGTTCAATAAAAATTGGAAAAGTGATTCACAAAGGCATGAGTCAAATCTGGGGCAACCAACTCTCCTAAAGTTCTTGGATTGGCCATAGCTTCTTCCCAATTGATTCTTTGCTCTATTCCTAAGTTGCTCTGTTTTCCCTACTCAACCTTTACAGTGTCTTTTAATCTCAGTATCAAATTGTACATGGTCTTAATGAGGAGGTCTCATCACTACTATACATAAACACCAACAAATATAAAAAGATCAAAAAATAATTGTGAAAACCAATTATAAATAAATATTTATATACAAAACACTAACTAATATCAAAAATAAAAAATAAATCATTTTACTTCCCAACAACGACTCCAATGTATGAAATCGTGTACTCATCTTCAAATTTTTAGAGAGAAACATAGATTGAACCGTAAATGTGTTCTAAGTCGTGTTTAACCAAAATTGGAATTTTTTTCATATTTTCGCTTATAAACTCTTCCATTTCTTTGATATGACATTCTTTAAGCTATTCTTCCAAAATTTATGAGATTTTTTCCATAATGATGAAATTAAGGAGTGGCATTATCAATAGGGTTATAAGCAATGCATAGCTCAAATCATGCTTCTAGTCTATTTCAACATCAAAAGATGAGTGGTGATTCTGAATTGTGGGTTAGGCCTTGATGAGGGCAACAAAGGTTTAAATCTAGGAGTTTATGACGTCCAATATAGGATGTGGGTATCAAAACCTATATCAGAAAGGAGAGAAAAGGTGAAAGCCTTTATAAACCTATGAAAAAAAACTACTAACCAACTTTCCAGCTAGCTTTTCTTAGGCTTATGATTCTCTTAAGCACGATATAGAGTTCTTATTTTAGGCTATTACAATATTAGGTCAAAATGATGAGGACGTCATATGGCATAGATAGTAGATTCATAAGCAAAGGGTAGATCTTGGTAGGCTTTTGTATAATTTTTATTAGAAAATTAAAGAAGATTTTAAATTGTAGATCCGTTCTTAATGAAGAAATTAAGGATTAAAGGAGAGGAGATTGTAAATTCCCATATGAGAGAAGGGTACCACAATCCTATATCAGAAAAGAAAGGACATGTAAAAACCTTTATAAGTCTATAGCAAAGACTACTAATTAAAATTATAAATAGTTTATTTTAGACATATAATTCTCTAAAGCCTAATTGGCGTTGTTATTGGGATAGTCTGGACTTTAGAGCATTACAAATAATATTATAGCAAAACCTTTATTTGTACGATGTTAGATAGGAATGACAGAGGCAAAAAATAGCATCGACGATATGGTCGTAAGTGAAGGAGGACTCGTAAAAATATTTTAATATGGTTCTTCATCAAAAGAGGAGAGATTAAAAGTTGTATGTAAGGACTTATTAGTTTATGCCTTTGAAACTAATATATTGGTTGCAATTTTATGTACGACATTATTATTTAATTAATTTATAAATTTTGTTAATTATGTTTGATGTTTTAATACTAAAACTAAAATATCTAAAATAACTATCATTTAATTGAAATTATAATGAGATCACAATTACGAGGTTCACTTTGTATTAATATATTACTTCCAAATTGTTCCTAGTTATAGTATCATCATGATAAGATATTATAAAATAATAAAACTAACATATGTTGTGTTTCATTCTTATAAAGGAAGTAATTGATCTTATTAATTAAAGAATAAGAATATTTAAAGAATTGTGTAGGTACTTATTAAAGAATAAGTTCAATGCATTGACCGGATTATGAGGATACCAAATAGAATATTACTTTTGTGTTTGTAGATTCTTATTATGATGATTGTATAATTGATCTTTAGACTTGAAATTATCAAGATATCTCATGTGGGAATTGTCGTGTTCTAATGTTACTTATGACTCATTTTATTTAGAGTAGCTCATTCGGATATCGTATGAACTATGTGGAGATAGTTGAATAAGTTAATAAAAGATTTATCAGTTAAAAATAATTAGAGGTGATATTTTATTATTCTTGATTAGTAATGATTTAATGAATGTTATAGTTAAAGTGAATTGAAATTTGAAAAAACGTTTTCAAATATCAATTGTCAATTAGCAAGAACAACTATAATCAGATTTAAAATGAGTAGACACTGTAACCATATTCTATATTCAGTTAGAACATTAAATGACAAAAAAATTAAATATTATATCATAATCATCCATAGACAGACTTAATCAAACCACTTTGACATTCTTAATACTTTAGTGGTAATAACATGTTCCTGCATGTCACTCTAGATTTATAATTATAAATTATTTATTTAAAGAATTAAAGATAATTAAAAGAAGTTTTAATTTTTCTAATTGTAATTATAAATTAGAATTGTAATTTATACTCATTGTTAGCACATTATGAACTTAATAAATTACACATAAAGAGTAGTTTAAAAAATTATTTTAAATTCTATTTTATGTTTGCATGATCAATGGAATTAAATCAGAATCCGCTTCATTTTTACGGGTTAGCTTTTATTGAAATACATATTTGTAGTTGACCCTCAATTTAAAGACTTTATTGGCTCAGCGGGTCTCTTTTCCTCTTCAATAGATCTTTATTGTGCTTTATATGGTTATAATGTTAATACACATCTCTTTCTCTCCTAATCCTTGATATTGATTGTAAAAATTCAAATAATTTCAGATGGAGAAATGGATATGTCTATATATATGTGTACAAACAAAGCTAGAAATGGTAGGCATATCAATTTTAGCTCAGCCCAGCTTGGCCTAATTTTGGCCTAGGTTTTGAAGGGTCCATCCCAACAACCCATGACAAGGAGCACAAATGGTGGAAGACATGGGATAATGCTGTGTTTTTTTTTGCCTTTGGTTTTGTGATGTTGGCTAGCTGAAGATGTGGCCTAATTTAAAGCCATAAAATCATGTTCTTTGGAGCCTATAAATAGGCTTGAGTTTTGCAACATTAAACACAACAAGAGAGGTAAGCAACAAAGCTTATAAAGAGAGAGTTCTTTTTGAGTGAGTTTTGTACTCTGGATCACATCCACAGAGAGGTGTGAGGTAAAAATAGAGCAGTAAAATTAGAGAGTTATTAGAATTGTGATCATCTAGTGAGTAAGAAATTTGAGTGATTGTAAGAAATTTTCTCCATAGATATAGTGAAAATTTTACCGGCTCGTCCCGTAGTTTTTCCCTCTAATTATTTAGGAGATTTTCCACGTAAATTCTCGATGTTGTTACTTTTATTTGTCATTTACGGTAGATACTATTCACGGTGGTTGTTATTCACAAGTTACTATTCACCATAGTTACTATTCACAACATTACTATTTCTCGTAGTTACTATTCATGGTAATTGTTATATTTTATTGTGATTATTATTTTGGAGGATTCAACAGGTCAAGTTTCAGTCAATATTTGGAGGCATTCTGCTGCGGGTGAAGTTGTGATAAATACACCATGCACATAACTTCTGTCTAGAAGGTCGGGTTTTAAGAGGGACCGCTTGGGACCCCTATGGCCAACTGGGATTTTACGTGGAATGGTAATACTGTCTAGGAGTTCATTGTGATCATCCTGAGTATTAGCGAATCGGTTCACTTCACTAATTATTGGGCTTACACGAAATTGTAGTTTAAAGCCCAACAACTGGTATCAGAGCTCTTGGTTAGACTGATCCAGGAGTTTGACACGGCGAACGATGGGGCAATGATCATGTTGACAGATTCGAATTACTCGATGTGGAAATCCATAATGGAAGACTACCTTAATTGCAAAGATCTATACGATCCAATTGAAGGTGACGGTGCTAAGCCAGAGGATATGACCGAGAAGCAATGGAACAAGTTAAAGAAGCAGACATTGGGTACAATATGTCAATGGATAGACGTAAGCCTGTACAACCATGTGAGGAATGAAAAAGATCCCTAAGTTCTCTGGAAGAAATTAGAAGGTATGTACGAGGCTACGAATGCTCAAGGAAAGGTGTTTATGATTCGTAAAGTCATGAACTTAAAGCTATCAAAGGGACGATCAGTGACACAACACCTGAACGACTTTGAAGGACTCGTAACTGAGTTAGCAGATTGCAGTATGTCCTTGGATGACAAGATGCAATCATGCTTGTTGTTGGGATCTCTGCCAGATAGTTGGGATACTCTTGTGGTATCTTTAAGCAACTCAGCTCCAAATGGTGTGGTATTGATGTCAATGGTAAAGAATAGACTACTCAATGAAGAACTGCGGAGAAGAGACGGTGCCAATACCAGTTCACAAGCCCTTGTTATAAAGAATAGGGGTCGGAGCAAAGAGTAGAGGTCGAAAGCATAGAAAGTTTAGGAAAAATTCCAAGTCTAGGGAGAAGAGACGGTGTTACTATTGCGATAAGACGGGTCATCTCAAAACGAATTGTTATCTTTTCAAAAAGGAGAATGCAAACCGAAATCAAGACAATGACAAAAGCACAACTACTACAGTCTTGACAGAAGATGGTGAGGTAACATTAGTTTCTCATGATGCAGATTATTGTCAGGTTATAGATGCAGATAATGAGTGGATAGTAGACTCCGGTGCTTCATACCACTTTGTTCCAAAAAGGGAATACTTTACCCCTTATCAAGCAGGACACTTTGGCACTATTAGAATAGGAAATCATAGTGTCTCACAAATAGTAGGGCTCGGTAATATCTGCGCGAAGACCAATGTTGGGTGCACATTAATACTCAAAGATGTGCGACATATTCCTGATCTGCGGTTGAACCTGATTTCTGGTAGTGTACTGGATAAGGAAGGTTATCACCATCATATGGGTGACGGTAACTGGAAACTCGCTAAAGGATCTTTGGTGGTGGCTAAAAGAAGATTATGTTGCTCACTATATAAGACGCACGCGATGATATGTGCGGGTCAACTGAATATAATTGAGGACGATGTTTCACCAAATTTGTGGCACAGGCAACTGGCGTACGTAAGTGAGAAAGGGTTGAATATTTTGCCTAAAAAGTCCCTCATTCCACTAGCCAATGGAAAAATAAACCTTGTGATTATTGTTTATTTGGGAAGCAACATCGTGTTTCATTTCAGAAGAGCTATAGACGAAGAGACAACAAGTTGGAGTTGATACACTCTGATGTATGTGGTCCTATAGAGGTGGAATCTCTTGGAGGTAACAAATACTTTCTTACCTTTATTGATGATTACTCACGAAAAACATGGATATATTTGTTGCGCACGAAGGATTAGGTATTCCAACACTTCCAACAGTTCCACACAATGGTGGAAAGAGAGACTGGAATGTCATTAAAGTATCTGCACACTGATAATGGAGGTGAATATATCTCTAGGGAATTTAGAGATTACTATAGCAAGCACGGTATCAGACATGAGAAGATGGTTCCTGGTACACCACAGCACAACGGCGTTGCTGAACAGATGAATTGTATCGTTGTTGAGAGAGTCAGATCCGTGCTCAAAATGGCTAATCTACCTAAGTCATTTTGGGGAGAAGCTATTGGCACTGCTGTCTACCTAATCAACCGACTACCTTCAGTACCTTTGAACTTTGATGTCCCAGAAAATGTCTAGACAGGTAGAAATGTTTCATACTCTCACCTGAGGGTATTTGACTACAAAGCGTTCATGCATGTGCCAAAGGAGCAGAGATTGAAGCTGGATGACAAGTCAATTCCTTGCATTTTTGTTGGTTACGGAGACGAAGAGTTTAGCTACAGGTTATGGGATCCAGTGAAAAAGAAAGTTGTCAAGAGCTGAGACGTGGTATTCCATAAGAATGAGATAATGGAAGATGCAACTATGGATGATATAAGATCCACAAGTGGCGATGTTGTTGATATTACACCGATGAGCATTCCAACAGATGATGCCACAAGAGGAGGAATGCCAGAATCAGAACAGGAAGAAGAAGAGCCGGTCCTGGGGGATCAAGATACGATTGTAAATGATGATGCTAATGTAGAGGGTGTTGAGCAAGGGGAGCCAGAGAACCCCATTCCACCGGAAGGGATTGAACCTCAACTAAGAAGGTCAACCAGAGAACGCCATCCATCTACAAGGTACCCTAATTTTGATTATATTTTGATTAATGAAGGGGAGCCAGAGAGCTTCCAAGATGTGCAATCTTGCAGAGATAGAGATTGTTGGATGAAGGCCATGCAAGAGGAGATGAATTCTTTAAAGAAGAATGACACGTACGAGTTGATGGAACTTCCAAAAGGGAAGAGAACACTCAAGAACAAATGGGTGTACAAGCTGAAGAAAGATGACGGTAACCTCGTGAGATACAAAGCTCGATTGGTCGTCAAAGGTTTCACACAAAAGAAAGGTATTGATTTTGATGAGATTTTTTCACCAGTTGTAAAAATGAGTTCTATTCGAGTTGTGCTAGGTCTAGTAGCCAGCTTGAATCTTGAGTTGGAGCAGCTTGATGTAAAAACTGCATTCTTGCATGGGGATCTAGAAGAAGAAATTTATATGGAACAGCCAGAAGGTTTCAAGGTCAAGGGAAAGGAGGACATAGTTTGTCGTTTGAAGAAGAGCTTGTATGGGTTGAAACAAGCCCCGCGACAATGGTATAACAAGTTTGATTCTTTCATGGTAAGTCAAGGCTACAGAAGGATGGATGCAGATCCTTGTATGTATGTCCAAAGAAACCCTAAGGGAAATTTATCATTTCTCTCTTATATGTTAATGATATGCTAATCATTGGACCAGATGCATATTTGATTAACAGGTTAAAAGGTGATTTGTCAAAGGCGTTTGATATGAAGAATTTAGGATCGAAAAGGCGAATTCTCGAAATGGAGATTACCTAAGATCGACAGTCCTGCAAGTTGTGGCTATCACAGGAGAAATATATTGAACAGATTCTCGAGAGATTCAATATGAAGAAGGCTAAACCAGGTAGCACTCCGCTTGTCGCTCACTTCAAAATGAGTCAGAAATCTAATCCATCAATAGAGAAAGAAAGAGATGATATGTCTAATATTCCATATTCTTCAGCAGTCGGAAGTTTGATGTATGCAATGGTGTGTACGAGACCAGATATCGCTCATGCAGTTGGTGTTGTGAGCCAATTTTTATTAAATCCCCGGAAGATACATTGGGAAGCAGTCAAGTGGATCTTAAGATACTTGAGAGGAACTTCAAAGTTATGTCTGACTTTTATAGGGGAAGAATCTTCACTTGTTGGCTACACAGATGCAAATATAGCTGGTGATCTTGATGAAAGAAAATCAACATCAAGATACCTCTTTACATTCTCAGGGGGAGCTATATCATGGCAGTCAAGATTACAAAAATGTGTTTCATTATCAACCACTGAAGCAGAGTATGTTGCAGCAACGGAAGCAGGAAAGGAAATGCTTTGGTTGAAACAATTCTTTCAAGAATTAGGTGTGCAGCAGGAATAATACATAGTCTATTGTGATAGTCAAACTACTTTAGACTTGAGCAAGAACACTATGTATCATGCACGGACGAAACATATTGATGTAAGATATCATTGGCTCAGACTTTCCATTAAGGATAAGGCGTTTCAGTTGCAGAAAATTCCCACTGATAAAAATGCTGCCGATATGTTGACAAAAGTTATTCACAAGGAGAAGTTTGAGTTGTGTGTCGAACTCGCTGGGATGGGCTCCTGCTAAGAGCCAGTTGAAGACCTCCTCCAGTAGATGATGGTTGGGGCTGGAGTGGGAGAATTGATGGGTTCAGCCACTAGTTGTTGTTCTTCTCATTATTACAAGAACCCACCATACTAATCATGAGCATAAATTGTGGTGTTGGATGGCTGAAGACGTAGCCACTGTGAAACCATAAAACGTTAGTGGTTTTAGCCTGTAAATAGGCTTGAGTTTGCACCATTCTGTAGATGAAAAAAAAGCAACAAAAGAGAGAGTTTTTGAGTGAGTTTTGTTGTGTTGAGTTTCTTTTAGTTACTTTTTGTTGTACTCTAGATTGAAGTAAATTACACGTTAGTATAAACTTTACGTATAAGAAACTCAATACACAAGAAGGGGGTGTTTGAATTATTGTATCCTTTTTGTGGATAAAGAATCTTGTTAAGAACTTCTCTTTCTTGTTAAAAAATATCACAAAGTTTATAAGAAAATTATTACTTAGGTAAATCACAAGTAACTTCTTTATAATTGTTTAACAAAATAAACTGAAGTAAGGAGTAAAGAATACACATTGCGATTTTATACTGGTTCACCCCAAACCGTGGGCTACGTCCAGTCGTCAGAATTCGTCTGAGTGTTTCACTATACTCTAAACAATTACAAGTATTCTTTCTTCCCTTCCAGAGCCTCTTTAGGTCTCTCACAAAGTATTCTTTCAACTATCTTAGCCTCTCTAGGCTATCAGCCTTTTCTTTCTCTCAAATTGTGAGCTTTTGTTACAGAGATAAGCTCTCTTTGTATCGCACTACAAAATTTCAATTTCGTCTAACTTTTTCTAAGATTGCTAAGAGTCTCTCTTTTTCTAAGATTGTAACATCTTCGACTACGACTACTATTTATAGCCTTTATCTCTAACTGCTTCTTGATCTTTGATAATGGCTTCTTGAATCTTGATAACCGTTGTTTAGTTGAGTTCTGTAACTAACTCTAACTAAATAACTGTCTGACGTGCCAATGTCTCTTCATGGTATCGTCTATGTCTTTGAGTCTGCGTATGTGTTTTCTTTGAGTCTATGTTATGTTTGCATCTGCGTCTGTGTTTCAACTTCGTGTCTGCGTCTATCTTTTGACTCCGCATCTGCGTCTCAACTTCGCGTCTGCGTCTATCTTTTGACTCTGCGTCTGCGGTTGTGTTGACTTCGCATTTGCGTCTGTGTTGTATTTACGTCTATATCTTGATTTGCGTCTGTGTGTTCTTTGCGTCTATGTTGACTTTCTGTGTCTGTACTTCGTCTGCACACTTAACACACTTGTGAAAAACGTTCATTTGTTTCTAACATTATTATTATTTAATTGTCATCAAAGTTAATCATCGTAAAGTCTTTTGACTTAACAAGAATGACCATATATCTCAAATTTATAGATATCGAATTATGGCAAGCAATTAAAGTTGGAGCTATAATTCCCACTTCCTATAACGTAGAAGTATGGAATGATGCTGACAGGAGAAATGCATAACTAAATACTAAGGGAAAACATCATTTGATATGTGCGTTGTATCTAGAAGAATATGAAAAGATATCCTACTGCTCTACAACAAAAGAAATGTGGGACAAACTTCAAGTTACCTTTTAAGGGACGAATAAGGTAAAGAAACATAGAATAAGTCTTTTAGTGCATCAATACGAAACTATTGGCATCAAACAAGGAGAGACTATAGACAAGTTCTTCGAACGCTACAACAACATCACCACGACCTTAAAGAACTTAGGAAAGGTATATCCTAATGACAAACTCGTAACAAAGATTTTGAGGTCATTACCAAAGGAATGGAGACTTAAGGTGACAACTCTAGAAATAGTAAATTATTTGGACACTATTTCACTCGACTGGTTATGAGCAAATCTGATGATCCATGAAACAAAGCTTAGGCGAAATGAAAGATTCTCCTATAGAAAAAGGAAAGGAACTAAAAGCAATTGATGAATCAAACTGTGGTAAAGTGACATTGAGTTGCAGACAGATGAAAAATTCAACTTTATGTTTAGAAAATATGTCCGCTTCTATAAAAAGAAGTTGATGAAGAAAAGAGAAGGAAACAAAAAAGTTGGAAACAATAGGTTCCTATCAAAAGGTAGTAGCAGCAATAGCAATACACAAAATAATCAAATCATATGCTATCACTGTAAGAAACCTAGACACATAAGACCAGAATGTCCTCTTCTTCAAAAGGACAAGTCAGAGAGTAGAAAATCCAGAAAGCACGCGATGACTATAGCCTGGTCAAATGAGGATTCTGAAAACTTTAAAGAACAAGAGTTAGAAGAAGTCAGCAATATTTGCTTCATGGCTGAATTAGGAGATGATGAAGTATACTATTCTGACTCTACTATTAGAGTTAATGAATTTTAAAATGTATATCATGAATTGTATGATTAGTACAAAAGGCTTTCAGTGAAGTATTTCAAAGAAGTTAAGAAGTCCAAGAGTAATGATGCATCTCTGAGGAGTATGATTAAATTATTGGAATCTGCGAATGAGATTTTGGTGACCAAAAATAAGTCTCTTGAGATCAACTATAAGCAAAATGTTTCTGAAAAGGAAGTTCTTGAAGAAAGAGTTGTTAAGTTGAAAAATACACAAAGTGATTCTGATAAGGTAAGACAATTAGAAGAAAAAGTCACCGCCTTAGAACTTGAAAAGGAGATAAGTGCTAGAAAGATATTTTCTTTAGTAAAGGATCTGGAAAATTTCATTGATGGAAGTAAGAATCTTGATGCATTTCTTAGTAGTGGTAAATGCATGTTTAGTGAGGCCAGAATAGGATACAATGAAATTAACAATATTAGGTCATACAAAAACTTCTTTTTTAAATCCAGAAGCAGCTATAGCCAAAAAACCAGGAACCTGCTAAGTGGAAAAAATCATAACAGCTATCATTCATCTGTTTTTCGCAGTTACTATGGTAAACATGGCCGCATTAATCATTCTTGTAATTTTCATAAAAAGAAATTATCTCAAATTTATGTTTAGAGACCAAAAGGTCAAACTACTAATCCAAAAGTACTGAGAAAAATTTGGGTACCTAAAATGAGATAATGTTTTCTGTAGATATGTTTCAAAATGGAGACAAAGGAGAATTAATGGATAGTTGATAGTGGTTGTTCGAGACATATGACAAGTGAAATATCACACTTAAACTACATTGAAAGAAAAGACAGAAGTAATGTTGCCTTTGCAGAAAAAATAAAGTAAGGGTCACCGAAATTGATAAAATTGGTCATTCTGACTTTACCTCTATTGATAACATTCTCTTTGTTCATAGTTTGAAGCAGGGAGAACTAATTTTTCCTGTCATAAGTGGGATGTTGATGATCTAGAGTTAGCTGAAGTTGTCAAATCTAGTTGCCTTCATGCTAAGAACACCCAAGACGGGATATTCTGGAGTAGGCAATTAGACTTAATACCATGATGTCTTGCATCGCTTTCAGCTACTTCGATTTTTCCTAGGAGTAGCTCAGTTAAAAGGTGCAGTCTGTTGGACACTTATGTGGTGTATAATTTTCTAAAAGGAAACATAATGAATCTTCTAGCTATGATCTTGAGGTTTATGGTTGATAAAGAGAATCATAAGAATACTACCGATTGTCTACCTTATGGGATGTTGCTCACTAAGATTTTCAACCATTATGGAGTTCCTTTTGTAAATCTAAATTATTATGCACCGCCTAGGTTTCACCTTTCCATTCCCTATCAATTTGGATATAGATTGCAAAACAATGTATGGGTAGACAAAAGATCTTAAAAAGTAGCAGAAAACTTAGATCCTCCTCAGGATGAAAATAATGCAAATCTTCATCAATAGCTAAAGGATATTTAAGCTAATCAAGCACAGATGCGAGAATAAATAGATAGCATGCAAAATCAACTTCTTTACATGCAAATTTTGCTCAGAAGAATTCTTAAATCTCTTAAATAACTCTATTCCTATTTGCTTTTTGCTTGGCTTATTTATATTAAAGATTTTGTTTGATGCATTATTTACTCTTTCTTTCTATTTCATTCGGTTTTATTTCACTTCCTCCCTATACTCTATTACTTTTGATAATGACAAAGGGGGAGAGTTTATGTGGATATATATTTTAGCATATTTATGTATATATGATGATATATTTCTTAATGCATATTTCTCAATGCTATCTCGATTATATATGTGATTGATTCTGTTGTTGAACTTGTGAAAAGTTGTGATATATAAACGATAGATTACTTTCTTAAGAGACAGGCTCCTTCTAAATGTCTGAACATATAAAAGTCAAAGGTATCTTTCGAAGTCGCCTATTATCTCTGTTGAACTTGTGAAAATCTGTGATATATAAACGGTAGGTTCCTTTCTTAACAGACAGACTCCTTCTAAATATCTGAATATATAAAAGTCACAGGTATCTTTCGAAATTATCTATTGTCTCTTTGAATTTTGAAAAATATATCTGTTATTGCTTGTCATCATCAAAAAGGGGGAGATTGTTAGCTCAAGGATTATAATTATCAATTTTGATGATAACTGTATAATATTTCAAAATTCAAATTGGATTTATTTCCTTGTATAATTAACGGTCTTATTCTCAAAAGGAAATAAAATCATAAAAATTATGGTTTCTTTCTTGCAGAAATCTTCATTATGAACTTACCTTATTAGAAATGGTTTATTCGAAAGTATCCTACAAATTATAAAGTTCATATATTAGCCCCGTAATTACTAGAAGAATTTTGACAAAGATGATATCGAAGTTATTCAGATTTAAATCCATCTAGTTGACTAAAGAAGCAAGTGAAGTAATGACTAGTTGGAGAAATTGATTATTTAAGGAAGAGCAATGACACTTATGAACAAACATGCTCAGACTTTCGAAACATTTGAGAAGCATTTATATTCTCAAGAGTATTATCATTCTTATTGTATCTTAGAAAGTGAAATTACTTTATCAAGAGAGAAATTGTTATTCTATTTTTATGTGAGCTTTTAGAAGTTTGTTATATACTACAAGTGTGGAATATTGGAGAACTTTGAAAAATATGTACTTGTGAGCTTGTAGAGGCTCGTCAAATTTACTACTCGCATTTTTATAGTGAAACACTCAAGTTTGATACTTGGGGACCGAAACGTATGCTTGGGTTGTAAGTCGAACCAGCATAAATCGACTGCATCCTTCTCTCTCTCTCTCTTTTTATCTTTATATTTTTGCATTATATTGTGTGTGTGTTCATTTCAGTAAGAGACTCCTTCACTTTTATAGTAGGTTCCTTCTGTTTTCGAATTGCTCACGGTTCCTTTCATTTTAGCAGGTGTCTTCTTTTTATTGTTTCAACAGGACTTAAACTTTAACAGACTCTTGTTGTTTAACAGGCTATTATTGTCTGACAGACTCCTACTGTTTTAATTTTTTAATAGGTCCCTGTCTTTATACGAATTGAAATTAACTTGCAAAAAAGTTTTTAAGTCACACACAATTTACCCCCCTCTTGCGTGTGTTTGCTTTATCATACTAAAATTGAGATCAAATTAGATTGAATTTGGTGAATGGACAATTTGAATAAAATTACACTAGCTAACGTTTTCATATATACATGTTGTAAATTCATTTTACTGTAGCAATTATTTTATTATTTAATAATAAATCAATTATATTTAGACATGTCAATGGGTCGGGCCGGTCCGTGGCCTCTCACGGGTCGGGATGGGCCAGGCCGGTGCGCCCATATATATATTTTTTAAAAATTTTAAACGACATCATTTCGAAAAAATGGATGGGCTATGGGTCAAGCTGGGGTGGCTCGTGACCCACGAGGGTCGATCATGGTCGACCTGTGACCCGGCCCTGACAGACCATAGTAGATCCGTAGCTCGCCCAATCCGAGTGAAAAATGGGCGAAGCCGAGTTGAAATTGTCATCGCTAATAATATTGCTCTCAACTGTGGAGGATATAAGCATATTTAATTAACCGAATCTTATAAAAGTTTATCTATGAACTTTAGTAAACATCTTACGGTGTGATTGCCATGATATTTTGGAACGACGTGTATTTCACTGTAGCCGCTGACACTAACACCTCCATACAATTGACCAAATTTTAGGTTGTTGGCTATTTTACGCTGTTCTTTCGCAAATGTTTATGCTTTTCTTTATAATACTCGTTTTGAACCTATTGTAGTCGAACGTAAATAGTTGATATAACACATTGTACCTATGATCAACAAAGTAATGTCGCCTCTCGTTTTCTCCTATGGTCCACCCTAAGTTCCATCGAGTCTCTGCATAATATACCAATTTTCAATGTTTCTTTGGTCCTAATAATCCAAGCTCTATACTGAAGGAGTAACGTTCCAAGTCTCCTTTCACCGGTACGTCATTAAAAAATAAAAATTTTGAAGAGCTAATGCTGCTGTCGTTTTATTTATTTAATGGCACAGAAGAGCTGTTGTTGTGAGAATGAGAACTCGAAGTTGAATCAAAGAAACTTTTAGACTCTATTCTGTGAGACTCTATCATATCACTGGACCATTTAAATGGAAGGGGCGCAGAGAGTAGAGAGATGTGTAGGTCAGCACACTAAAAAGTGTGGGACGTTTGGTACAGATCCACAGGATTATGCAGGAAGTACTTGCTGGATTTTATTGCCTTTTGTTTGTCGTCTATTTCTCACAGGGGAAACCTGAAACTGAAGCTTTAGGCTCTTTAATTTGTGCATAATAATTGAATGTGTACGCAAGAATTCAGCTGCTTGCACAACAACCTTCTCTTTGTTTTCTTGTCAGTTGAAAAACTCAAACCTGATGGCACCTATAGAATTTGAAACCGTAAAAAAGGAAATTTAAGCGATGAATTCTGCCCTAAATAGAGAGGTGAAGTGTACCCTTAATTAAAAGGTAAATTTGAATCATTATAGAAGTCGTCTTTTATAATATAAATTTGAAAACGGTGAAGTGGTTAATATTCAACAAAGGATGAAGGAACGTGGAACATTCTTTAAGTAATGTGGTTCATTTTACATGCAGTAGACTGTTGTGTTTGAAATCTACCAACCTCTTACTGGATAAAGCTCCGACAAATTAACGAGCAATTTCAGTGAGGTCCCTTCTTTTTCAATCATTTTCTTTTACTAGTAGCTGTTTCCAATTGAGTTTACAAAGAATTATAGGGACAAATACAGAAGTCCACCATAGCTGATGTTGAATTGAGCCCTTTGTAAGGATCAAAATTCAGTCCGTAATTTATGTCATGGACGATAAAAAGGAAGAGGAGAGCAGTTGTGTAATTGTCAATAGAGATGTTAGTGTAAATGGTTTTATGGCATTGAGTAATGAGAAACAAACAATACACCATTAATGAACTCCTTCTAGATAACTGCAGCAAGCAATGATAGCTAGTATAAGAATCTTGAGGAAGTTTCTGAGACGGGAGTGGGCTTTAATGTAATTAAGGAAGGTTACACTTGTCAATTAAAAGAGGTGTGTTTTGGTATGAACAAGCACAATGACAGGAGTTAAAGAAGTAGATGGTGTAAATCTCTTGTAACAAAAATAGTGACATATATGGAATCCAAACTTTAAGAAGAGCTCCCAAAAACAGGAACTAGGGCCCACTTGAAGAGAGGAGAAAAGGCCAAGTCCAGCCAGTCAGCAATTCCTATCTCTCTGGTCTTCCTTACTCATCAGGATCTAGATAATCACCCATCAGAATCAAACGCAAACAATTACTTGCCCACTCTTTCTTTTCAACACAAAACAACCGCATGGTTTGATAAATGATGAAAATGAGGTTCATTTCACATTATGCCTGTCCACCCTGTCAAAGAGAGAGGATTAGAGAAGGAACTCGAGAGGTGGGTGGTGATTTTCTTGTCTTGCATAGGATAAGAGGAAAACAAAAATCTAGAAAACAAAAGTTGTGGTTGTAAATTGCCTGTCAATTTCCTCCTGTTCTCTGTCCCCCCACACCCCATTATCAGCTCCTATTCACTCACTCTCTCTCCTCAAAGCCTGGGACTTTATGGCTGCAACTGGACCCAAAAGGCTAAAGATTATAACCCAATTTTAATTCCATTAGCAATGAGTTATCAGTTATTCTACTCACCAATTAATTTGGAACAATACATAATAAATGCAATATGAAACCACTTTAAATAAAAAAAGAACAGTCAAGTTTGCAACCAAAAGAAGTATAAAAGACGAGAGAGAGAGATAACAGGAAAAAGGAAAATAACTGCTAAATCTGCCAGACATTCGCCAATCCTCAGAATCACACGACCCTTTCCTTGTTCAAGTCTTAACTCTTCACAGTCTGAAGATCAACAAGTATAAGCAAAATAAGCAAAAGGTATCATCTTGATTTGAATTCATTTCGGAGTTGCTAAAGCTAGAAGTTAGCCAAGAACAAAGGTATGGTTTTTTAGCTGGCACAAGGACGACTAGGAGGTGGGTGCTGCTTGTCTTTATCTAGGAGTTATGTCTGCTGGTGGGTGTAGCATAGTTTGGTTCAGAAGAGATTTGAGGATTGAGGATAATCCAGCACTTGCAGCTGGTGTTAGGGCTGGGGCTGTTGTTGCGGTGTTCATATGGGCACCCGAAGAAGAAGGTCACTATTACCCTGGAAGAGTTTCAAGGTGGTGGCTCAAGCAAAGTTTGGCTCATCTCGACTCTTCTTTGAGGAGCGTTGGTACTTCTCTTGTCACCAAGAGATCAACTGACACAGTATCTACTCTTCTTGAGGTTGTCAAATCCACTGGTGCTACTAAGCTCTTCTTCAATCATCTATACGGTCGGCATATTTTTCTTCTTCTTTTGGTCCTTTTTCTTTTTTGCCTTTTGCATCTTCTTGTGTATATCAGATTCAGCATATCCTTTATTTGTTTCTGCTGTGCATGGTTTGTTGAACGTGTGGATTGTCCTCGAGATATGATATCCTCTTAGCTTATGTTTTTGGGTTTTGTGTAAGTTGATCTTTTGCGCTTTTAAGGTATCCTTATTTTAATATTTGCTCCAAGTTGGATTCTGCTTTTGAAACTATCATGATTTTTTCATCTCTGTTTTGCAGAAGTTTCTGGAAATTGATTTATCTTCTCATTTTTGTTTGACTAATAGCTGATTGGTGGTTCATACAGTTTGGCACCGATTACTTTTGTTTTTGTAGGGACATTAGTTGAGAATAAATTAGTATTTGTATCTTCCACCTTGTTACTGCTTTTGGGATTAGTCAATCTCTATTATGGAAATAGTTTCAGGATAAAAGGCCTTATTTTACTTTGAGAACTCTTGAAACTCCAAAGCTAATTGCAGAAATGCATCTTTTATCTCAACAACTATTTGTAATTTGATAATCTCAGATCCACTGTCACTGGTTAGAGATCACCGGGCAAAGGAGGTCTTGACTGCTCATGGGGTGGCCGTAAGATCCTTCAATGCAGATTTGCTTTATGAGCCATGGGATGTCACTGATGTCCAAGGCCGTCCTTTCTCCACCTTTTCTGAATTCTGGGAGAGATGTCTTAGCATGCCTTATGATCCAGAGGCTCCACTTCTCCCACCAAAAAGGATTATTTCAGGTTTTCCTTCTTTCAAGTTGGTTTTGCTTTTTTCTTTAGCCTATTCGATCCTTTCCAATGTGTATATGTACTAAGGACAGAGACATTTCTAAATCCCACAACATCGGTGCAATGAAAACTCGAACCGTATTCATTGTCATTCACTCTTGCAAAACTAAATACAAGAACTTGGAATTTTTCAAGCATAATGTGCACCCTTGAGACTAATGGGACAGATTTTACCTTCAGGCTTTGTAACATGTTATATCATGGTAAAGCAGATTGCAGAACATGTATTCGAAGCTAAATAGTTAGAATGCCCCTAAATGGGGATTCCCCTACTCTGGCCTGTATTTGAAGCTAGTGAAATTTTCTCCCAAGTAAACTCTGATGGCCTGTGTCTACAAATGAGTGAACACTCTCTGCTTTAAGTTGGATTTACTCTCTGTTTTCACATTATGGTTATATTGTCACCTTTTTCCTCTGCATAATTGTTATTTTCTCATTTCTGCTCTCCAAAAATGTTTAAATTCTTTCAGGCAATGTGTCTAAATGCCATTCAGACGCGTTAATATTTGAAGATGAATCGGAGAAGGGAAGCAATGCACTTCTTGCTCGAGCATGGTCACCTGGGTGGAGCAATGCTGATAGGGCTTTGACGACATTTATTAATGGACCTCTTATAGAGTACTCTAAGAACCGAAGGAAGGCTGATAGTGCTACAACTTCTTTTCTCTCTCCTCATTTACATTTTGGGGAGGTGAGTGTTAGAAAAGTGTTCCATCTTGTTCGTATTAAGCAAGTTCTGTGGGCCAATGAAGGGAATAAGGCTGGTGAAGAAAGCGTGAACCTGTTTCTGAAATCAATTGGTCTCAGGGAGTACTCAAGATACATGAGCTTTAACCATCCTTATAGTCATGAAAGGCCTCTTCTTGGGCACCTTAAGTTCTTTCCTTGGGTTGTAGATGAAGGTTACTTTAAGGCATGGAGACAAGGTAGAACTGGATATCCATTAGTTGATGCTGGAATGCGAGAGTTGTGGGCCACTGGTTGGCTTCATGATCGGATAAGGGTTGTAGTTTCTAGCTTCTTCGTGAAGGTTCTACAGCTTCCTTGGCGATGGGGTATGAAGTATTTCTGGGATACCCTCCTCGATGCAGATTTAGAGAGTGATGCTCTTGGCTGGCAGTATATATCTGGCACTCTTCCTGATGGGAGAGAGTTTGATCGCATTGATCATCCACAGGTAAAGAGAATGAGGTTCAGTTTTTCTAAGCAGTACGATTTTGCTGCTTGAACTTGTGAATGACCTTATTCACTGGCATGGTTTGGGTTTATGTATGATGGTTGTAGGAATCAGGCACAATCATGCTACTTTTAATGTTTATTGAGTTTAAAGCCATTCAGGTTAAGAAATTTGCTAGACTAAGGAAATTTTAAAACAAATATTCTAATTCCGTAATCTTGGTGCCATAATTCTGACTATTTTTGGTGCTTGTCAAGGGTGTTCCTTCTTATCTTGCTTGGGCCATGCACAACTCACGGCTGTTAATTGATCTTTAGCTCCTAAGCTATTAGACATGCTTCAACAGCAAAGCTATCTTAAAACTCCCGAAGGAGTTAATCGAGTTAGTTGTATTTTATCACACTTACAATGGATTAGTGTTGTGCTTGACAGCTTAGTTATTGTGCTGTCAAATGTTTTCTTCATGTTTTGCCCCCTGGACATGATCACCATTTACCACCTAGAAATCTTCATGGAAAAACTTGGAACATGGTATACAGATTCTGTAATTATAGCACTCCGTATATATTTCATTGTTATGTTATCTTATAACCCATGGAAGTTTCTACATTTAGAGCATTAAAAATATGTAAAAGCTTTGAAGATGCAATTGTGCTGTCATAGCATGTCATCTGATGCACATTTCCTAGGATAAATGCCCTGGTAAGATGTATAATTCAGTTGCCATTTTTAACAGCTTGAAGGTTACAAATTTGACCCCAATGGAGAATACGTACGACGATGGCTTCCGGAACTTGCCCGTTTACCAACTGAATGGATACACCATCCATGGAATGCACCTGAATCTGTCCTCCAAGCCGCTGGAATTGAACTGGGATCAAATTATCCTCTCCCCATTGTAGGAATAGATGCAGCAAAGTCCAGGTTGGAAAGAGCATTTTCAGAAATGTGGCAACAAGAAGCAGCTTCAAGAGCTGCAATTGAGAATGGGACAGAGGAAGGGCTTGGAGATTCTTTTGATTCAGCACCAACTGCCTTCCCTCAAGACATACAAATGGAGGAAAGCCATGAACCTATGAGAAACAACCCTCATACTACAAATAGGCGTTATGAGGATCAGATGGTCCCAAGCATGACCTCTTCTTTGGTGCGACTTGAAGCGGAAGAGACTTCTCTTGATTTCCAAAATTTGGCCCAAGATAGCAGAACAGAAGTACCAAGAAACGTAAATGTACATCAAGAACCAGGAAGAGAAGCTTCAAATCAGGAAGTCACTCCAAATGTTCAGAGGCGCAACAATGTGCCACATTTTAATATTATCAGGGATGTAGGAGATGCTGAAGACTCAACAGCAGAATCATCAAGCGGCAGTAGAAGAGAGAGGGATGGAGGTGTAGTTCCAGTTTGGGCTCCTTCAACTTCTGGTTATTCAGAGCAGTACGCTAGTGATGAAACTAGAATTGGCAATAGTTCGTCTTACTTGCAGAGGCATCCACAAACTCATCAGATAATAAATTGGAGGCGATTACCTCAAACTGGGTAAGAACTGTGTTACAGATATGAGAATTCAAGAGATATCCAATACCTTTCTTGCACATGGTTTGCGGTGAGACTTCTTCTGCAACAGAAGTAGTATAGGTTACATTTTGACTTGTGATTGCAGACTGATCATCTAAGGAAATCACATTTCACCCACAAATTTGGGCTACTAAAAAGACTGAACATTATGACCTTCCCCTTGACTAGCCATAAAGTCTGAAAAAAGGGAGTACTGCTTCTATGAGCATGAGGAGTTGGATTATTGTTTTTCACAGAATACTTTCTTTCTTGTTACAGGTAAAAATATATAAATCCGTGGCAATACCAGAAGATGAGTGGTTGATGACACGCGAAGCTCAATCCTCAGAGTTTGTGGATAGATAAAATCGGGGTCCCATGTATATAAGTTTCCACCACACTTTTTCTCACAGATGTAATATGATACATGGTTTGACCTTCAATACGTGCAACTGTTCTTCATCTGCTATGTCCATTTTCCTGTACTTGTACCATATAAGTAGCTTTGCTGTATAGCGACTGTGGAAGAGGAAGGTAACAGTAGGATATGTGGATCACTAATAAAGCTATGATTGTGCTTTTTATTTTTTATTTTTTGGTTTATTGATTAGGTGCAATGATTCCCTGTCAGCCCTGCTTGCCCTTGTCCCTTGATTCTTTATTTTGTTTCTATTGCCCTCGTCCTTTCTGTTGCCCTCTGTTTGAGTTCAACTTCTTTGGGAAGTGGAATTCCACTTGTCCAATAAATTGGTGTAAAACAATCCACTTCAATGTGAAGTTCACAATTACCAGTGAATCATGATGCAAAATGACTTATCATAGAAAGCTAATATTAAGAAGAAAATTAAATGATTATGAATAATTATACATGCTAGGTCTAAGGGGAAAAACAGGAGCTGAGAAAGAAAGGAAAATGGCTGGTAGAATTTTTATATGTGGGACGGAGCCAAAGTATACAAGGCAATGTTGTGAATATCGTATCGGATTTTTTGGTACGGTACTGTGCAGGTACTGGTTAATACCGGATACTGTTTCGAGTAATTTTTTAAATTTATAAAATAGTCTTTGAATTTTTTTAAAAATTACAAAATAATCTATTATCATATTATACAGTTGTACTCTGTCTCCAAAAATTATAATAATAAATAATAATCCCAATTTAATTTAATTTATAAAATTAATTTAATAAT
>JANIIA010000006.1:15255158-15283641 GCA_027478495.1 Erythroxylum alaternifolium | reverse complement strand
AAGATTAATAATAATAATACATTAAGACTTAGAGAGTTAAATCAACCCGAAAAATCTATTAGTAAGTTAAATCAACCAGATCTATTATTAAATTCACACTTAAATGTCAAATTCAAAAAAATCATACTTCATATTAAGCATTTTATCGAAATTAAGCATTCAAATTCTCAAATTCACACAACAATTACAAAGAAATATTCAAAATATCATAAAAGGCATTTTATTGAATACCTTATAGGCAATATGTATAATTTCAATCTAACCACAAATCAATTGCATTTTTTCATTATTTACCAACAATAACACATATAAACAACAAATAAACTAACAATTACATAAAAAACCACAAATAACAACAATAATCAAGCAAAATTTCATCACCAAACACCCACGATTAATACTAAAAACATGCATTTTTGGAGAAATAATACACTTATTAGAGAGCTTACCTTAAACGACGCACGATGAGTCAGAAAACGGTCAAAAAATGGCCAAAAATGCAAGGAATGGTCAGACAGAAGAGTCAACGGACAGGAGGAGAGAAGAAGAAGAAATGGGCGGGGGGAGGCCAGGTCGGATTAAAGACGATGAATCACTGACAAAATTGACATTCCGTTAGTGTTCCATCGATGATTTATTAAATCACCGCGTCATCTTAAACCAAACGACGACGTTTTATTTATTAAACAACCGACATTTACCGATGGAATTTATATTTCTTCGGTATTTAAATTTTCTAATTATTTCACCACCTATTTTTACCATTATATTTTGCGACGGAAACTATAATTCCGTCGGTAAAGTTATTTAATGTATACCAATGGAACAAGCTATATCGGTATATAACAGGAGCAGAATCACTTTTACCGACGGTATTTATTCCATCGGTAGCTGTCCGAAGCTACTTAATTATGGGAGTCATTCCCGCAATTATTGTCGACGGTTGTGGCTATCCCGTCTGTAAAAATATAATCAACTTTACCGATGGAATACCACAACAGTCCGCAATATTTGCGGGAATGACTACCGCAATTAAATAGCTTCGGACAGCTATTGACAGAATAAATATCGTCGATAAAAGTGATTATGCTCCTGTTATATTCCGACGTAACTTGTTCCATTGGTATACATTAAATAACGGTACCAACAGAATTAAAGTTTCCATCGCAAAATATAGCCGTAAATACTATTCACCTATCAATACATACCGACGGAATTGTGTCCGTCGGTATATATCCAAAGCAACTAAAATGTGTAAAATATTTCCGCAATTTTTGTCGACGTCAAAGGTAGTGTCGTCGGAGATTTTGCAGAAAATTCATTCCCTCCAATATTGCCGACGGTAATATATTTCCATCACTATATATGAACAATACAATACATTTACCGACGGTTTGTTTTTTTTCGTTGGTAAATATCTACGGTTTTTGTACCGTCGATAAATATCCGTCGTTAATTCATGATTTTCTTATAGTGCAAGTTGGATGAAATGACTTATTTTTTGAAAAAGTTTGGCCTATTATTGGTGATAAATTGATTTATGATATTTTAAGTTTCTTCTATAAGGAAATCATTTGAATTGAGCTTTACCTTTCTTCCATCACTCCTAAAGTACCAAATCCTAACTCTCTCAATAATTTTAGGCTTATTTCCTACTACAACATCATTTACAAAGTCATCTCAAGTATGTTAGTAGTTAAACTTAATGATGTTCTACCTTATATCATTTCTCCTACTTAAAATAGATTTCTTTTGTACCATAAATATTGGAGATAATATACTAAGTGGCTACGAACTTATGATGGATTATCATAAGGTAATTGGCTATAAAGGATGTCTTTTGAAAGTTGGTCTAAAAGCCTTTGATTTTGTAGATTGACATTTTCTTATATATGGTCATAGTTTTCCTTTTTTTTTTAACCGGTGAGAAAGGTTTCAGATGTGGAGATCCTTTATTCTCTTATCTATTTGTTCTAGTAACGAAGTACTTACCCTTTTTATTAACAAATCTATTTATACCTCTCCTGATTTAAATTTAACTAAATATGCTCTAATTTTAGGATATTAAGCATGTTTTTTTGTAGATGGTGTTATATTCTCTTTCATCAAGCTAACCAAAATTATTTGAAGATCTTTATTGATAGTTCAAATCTATTTGGAAGTAATCTAGATTGCTCATGCACATTTTTAAATCTGGAAGTTTCTTCTCAATAAAAAAGGATATTTCTACTATTCTCTTCATTCCTTAGGGTTTTAAGAAGGATTCTTTACCCATCAAATACCTAGGTATTCTCCATATATCTACTATACTTTTAAATAGGAATTGTCATCCTTTATTGCCCCTAGTTAAACCAAAATCAAGCTAAGTTTCTCTCTTATGTTGGTAGGTTTCAAATGATCAATTATGTTTCAAGTTGTCCTCAAGTTTAATGGTTTGATCATCTTATGCTTCCTTTAAGATAAAAGGCTATATAAAGAATTTTTTATGGTAAAAAATTCGTTGTAAAAATGAGAAAGCAAAAATGATTGGTAGACAACATATCAACCAAAATCAAAAGGGGAAGTAGGGGTTTTATTTATCGAGAACTTCATCAAAGTTCTCCTTATAGAAGAATATGAAAGCCTTTTAATGATAAACAAAATTTATTAGTTAGATGTACCCGTAAGAAATATCTAAATGGAATGAGTATTTGGACTCTCAATTATACTTCCAAATGTTATTTAACTTGAAAAACAATGTTAGGAATACTCTTAGAGGGAACATTATTCACATTATTAATAATGATCAAAATTCTTATTTTTGGTATAATAAATAACATTCTCTTGATTATGTGGAGTCCTATAAGTCTATAAGATCTACAATTGAAAGAGCACCAGATCATGCTAATGTAAATTTCATTATTGGTCACTCTAGTTAGAATTAAACTTCCTATAATTTCAAAGTCTTGAGAAATATTGGAGACAATATGGCTCCATTAATTCTTAACATAAACAATAATAACAAGATCATTTGGAAACTTCACCACTCTCACCAATTTACCAATTACTTTAGCTTTCTATTTACTAAAGCCTCCAGGTCCTATTATGAAGTGACACTTTATTGGTCTAGATCAATGGTTGTGTTTCTAAACTCAGTTTTTGCCTATAACTTGGCATTATGCTTAAGCATAAGTGAAAAATTAAAGACAAATTATCCTTCTTTTTAATCACTCATGTCTACCTTTTAATTCAACAAATAAAACACATAATCACCTTTTCTTTGAATATGATTATGTTTTTTTCCATCTAAAATCGCCTTTTAAACCATTGTAGTCTCTTTAACTTTCAACAATATGTATGTGTGTGTCAGGACTACTGAAATTAATATTTAATATATGTATTTACGGTTTTTAACTTAAACGTAATTCAAGAATCCTTAAAAGTATGCACATGACAAATATTATGTTACTTAACGTAATTATTAATTAGATCAAAGAACCCTTTTTTTTTTAGAGATATGCGTCTAATCCTAATGTTAATATGAAATTGAAATTTATGATGGTAAGATGTTTCTCCGGTTCACCTTCTTGTACGTTATCCCTCCCTTTTGATCTTTTGGTATTTATGATGACCACCACCAGTCTTCTTCCTCTGTTTCATTAATGAATTCTACTTTGGCAACCACATTTCTCTATCTATATATTTTCTGCGCAAATATATTTTAGAGGTTCTTATAAACTTCTCCACTCCTGCTTTCTCTGAATTTAATCTATGCTTTATTTTGTGGGTTTAAATGAGTAAGTTTCATACTTCATCTTGTAAATATTGATCCTTATATTTTTTGGGTCTAAACGATTACGTTTAGTAGTCCATCATGTGAATATTGATCTTTGTTTAAGCATACTTGTTTAACTCTTCTTGGTTAATGAGATTATTGTTTTGAAAAAACCACAATGTGTTGACTCCGTTTATAACAAATTAACCTTCCTTTTAAATTTCTATTGGGCAAAACATGATCAATTGGGGCATCGCCTGGGAAATTTTTACACAATAAGTCCTACAGGTGTTTAACCAATTGGATCAAGCTGGATTGACCTGTCAAATACCGTAATTATCCTGGTCTTTTGGATTCTTTAAGTAGATCGATCCAACGTGTAATTCAAAAGCTTTAACAGCAAGACTTGTCTTGCTTTGAAAAATATATCAGAAATTTAATTATTAAATTTAGCTGGCTGGAGGTCTTATATTGATTACAAGACACCGTGATTATAGGAGGGAAATGTATACGTACCATTTGAGCTAAAGTTACAAGTAGCATTCCTTAAAACAGGTGGAAACGAGGGCAACTATCGGCGAATATTTAAGTCGAAGGAAAAGTGGACTTTTGAACCGCCTTAGAAAAAGCATTAACCAGGATATGAAGCATAAGCCGAAGGACTAATCCTTTGATTCAACCTTACGAATGTTGTTTAGCATTATACAGAACGTTTTGATTGTCAAGCTGCACGTGGAATATGTAGGACCACTAGATGAATTGAGATTCACCAATTGAATAAGAGAAGAAATCTATCACGCATGAGAACAGGAAAATAAAATTTGCTAACTAAAACTTGAGTTAAGCTTAACAATCTCAAATCTAATTATACCCACCACGCTTTTGCTACCTTTAAGTCAATCCTTTGTACACTGAGATTTAAACTAAGCATGTTATGAATATAAATTAGCTCTGATATTATTTTACTAATCAAAACTCGAGTTAAAATTAACGATCTCAAATGTCCAATATTTCACCTGCCTAGTCAGAGCTTTTTTGTTACTACTGTTCGTTTGCATGCAAGTCGTGGGAATAAAAGTAGAGGTTAATAAAACTGCGACTAGATAAGATTTTAAACATTTTATTTATCATAAAAGAAATTACAGGGATAAATGTGATTTTTTTAAAATATAATAAATTTTAAAAATGAAAAAGAGTAAGAAAAGTAAGTCTCTCTCTTTTACTCTTTATTTTAACCAAGTAATATTGTATGTATCTACATTTTTATTGGACTTGTTCTGTATTTAATTGGTTAGATCAATATTAGTATGTTTTTAAATCATAGTTCTTTTTTTTCTATTTTCATAATATAATTCTTGATGAAATATATATTTTTTAATTATTTCAATGCCTTAACATTTCGAACGCAGAATGGACATATCAAACCGTTGGCGAAATATGGTAAATGACATAGACACCTTCATAACAAATACAAAAATGAAAAGATTACTCATTTGTAAATGCTCCTGAGATCGGAAAGGGGTTTAGCTTTGGAATCTTAATTCCAACATTGACTGTTTGCCAATTGACTGGATTAGATCGCCTCCCGTGCTTGCATTATTGTTCTTAATTTGTGCAATCAATCTAACCTTATACCCTAGTGATGTGATCTAAAGAATGAGATTAGGGATTGACCAGCGCAAAAGTCATCTCTTTCTTTCAATAATGCATTCATTGAACAGTGGAAACATTGTTGTATAATCTAGTAACATAATATTTTATCATTGTACAAAGCAAAATTGTACTTGAATTTGTGGAGAGGGCCAAAACCAAGAAGTAAAGAACAGTCTTCACCACAAAGTCAACATGATAGAAGTCAACATTAGTTCTTGACGACGATGTATTATACGTATAGAAACATCACACCACTTTCTTTCTCTCTCTAAAAGACGCCTCAAGCCAGTTTACAAAATAATCCATTAGGCCTCCACTTTATTGCTAAATTATTTTGAATAAAATTTGAAGTATTGTATTCGCTGACTATTTTTTTGTCATCATTTGTGCAAACTACCAAGGAGAGGACCAGCCCTCACCAAACGTAAGCTACAAAGGCAATCCATAAACCATTTCCAACCCTTAATTCAATACTTTTGGGGTAATTCAGAAATACCCAATTCCTATTTTTTATACTTCTTGTTTTTCTACTCTTTTAACTGTGTGGCGTTTAGGGTTGTTTTTGTGCATAAGGTTTTAATTTGTGGTCTTTGTTATGTTTCATTTCTTAGTTCTGTGATCAAGTTTGCAATTTGATGGTGCAGATTCTGGAACTGGAGAGGTGGGCTTTGTTTGGAGTTGAGATAGGAAGTGGATATTGGAGGTGGATGGTGGAAATTTAATTGGAGGTGGAGATTGTGTAAATAATTTGATTCTATGGATAAATTTTGCTGTTTTAATTCTCCCTACTCTCAGGTAAATGTCCTAATTTCTTCTATTTCACCTTGATGTTCGTGGTCTGTCCATGTTTAATTTTACTGGGTGACAAGCTCACTTCGTCATCGGGCTATTTAATGATTCAGAAACATGGGACTACGCACAAGTGTGGATCTCTTATGTGTAGGCTTTGAGAAGTTTATTCTTATTTCCCTCTTTCTTATGGGAGTTCTGCAGAATTCTGCTCATTTTGGAATTCAATTGTGTGATTTTAGCTGGGTACAGATAGCATCACCTATATGGTTGTTGGGGTGATTCTAGGTATATGGGGTATCGCTACTCACACTCAGCGTTACCTGTCGAAAGGGTTGGACTGGCAATTTTCTTTTGATCTTTCAAAAGTGACAGTTTAGGCTTTTGGTGGTTGATTTGACTGCTTTGGAAAGTTGATCTAGCTCGTCTATTAGGTTCTGGAATTTTAAATCCCCTTGTTTCTGCTCGTGTTCCTAGGAGATCAGGAATATGCAAATTTGCTCTATCAAAATTGAAAGGCTTGTACCAGGTTGTATGAATTGAGGCGTGGGTTTAAATTTCAGTTATTAAATCCTGTACTTCCCTCTCTATAATCATAATAAATAAAACATGGTTTTGTAGTTTGATTCATTTGCTTTTTTAGTGTATCTGTGCCTCACTTATGTGGTAATTTTTGTTCTCTGATGGTATTGCTGCTGCCTCTTCTTGGTACCTTTAAGGAATTGGAGCTTACATTTCTTGCCTCTTTTAAAGAATGTCATAATGACATTAAGTTTTGGTTTTCCCAACATTTAGCTTGTAGGGGGGCGTTCATCATCTACCACTGGCAGGGGTAAAAGCCACGAGGGTTATGCCAAGTATGGATACAGCTTAGTAAAAGGGAAAGCTAATCATCCAATGGAGGATTATCATGTTGCGAAGTTTATGCAGGTTCAAGGACATGAATTAGGACTCTTTGCTATTTATGATGGTCATTTGGGAGATGATGTACCTGCATATCTACAAAAGCATCTATTTACCAATATCTTAAATGAGGTCAGAGACCTTCAAACTTCTCAATACAGCTTAACTTTATCTTTTTGTCTAGTTAGTACTGATTTGTATATAATATAACAGTTTATTGATACCATTTTAGGAAGAGTTTTGGGTTGATACTGGCAGATCTATCTCAAAAGCCTATGAAAGGACAGACCAGGCTATCCTCTCTCATAGTTCTGATCTGGGGCGGGGTGGGTCAACAGCCGTGACTGCAATTTCAATTAATGGAAGAAGATTGTGGGTAGCTAATGTAGGAGATTCAAGAGCAGTGCTTTCAAGAGGTGGCAAGGCAATACAAATGACAACGGATCATGAACCAAATACTGAACGGGGCAGCATAGAAACCAGAGGAGGGTTTGTCTCAAACATGCCAGGTTTGTCTGCGTGATGCTTTACTAAAGCTAGCATGTACTCTTGTGAAATTGGAACTTCCATGGCATTTGGTAATCTAACTTCTCTTCTGTCATTAAGAATTGTTTTGCCTCTCTTATTTCCTTCACTTCCTATTTCTTTGTTCCTCTTGCAAATTGATAATTTAAACTCAGTATATTTGTGATATTTGGGTAGAGCTATTTACGTCAATGGCTAAGGTGAAGTTATTTTGTGTTGTTTATGACACAAACCAGTTTGCCCTTATATTCCTAGAAAGCAAAGTACATCACATCTGCAGGGACAAGTTTCAGCTTCTGCAAACAATCATGTGTAAACTTAGCTCAACAAGCAACAAACCCTTTTGCCATTTCATGGTGGATGAAATGTCATTTAGTTCACATGCTCAGGTTGAGAATGTCATTTTTCACATAGATGTGAGGTTATCACCTAAATTAAATATCTCAGGGCTTTGAAATTAGTTTCAATCAATGTTTGGAATTGATCAATATTTGGGTTACATAGACTTGAGAACCATTTATATATGCCAATGCATGATATTTTCCTTCTAGTTTAAGTTTTCAAATATATCAATATTTCAGCAATCTATTAATTCCATTTTAGCTTCATTTGTGATGACAGTCTCCAATGCTTGGTGATTTCTTAAATGTGTTGGTTCGTGCATTGTCTCATTTGCTTTTTGTAGATAAGCTATTTCATTATGCAGAATATGATTAAGCTAAGCTATATTTCAGAAAACATAGACTATCTAAAGCATGACTAGCCTAGGCTTTACTAAAAATAAAATGTTTGTTTATCATATGATTATATCTGCTAAGTTTATTCTTAGAATATTGAAGATTTTCTTGTATTGTTTTCACGATGGTGAGATTCTAGATGCATGTTCCAGGAGAATTTGATGTTTTACTTGCTTTCTGCTGTTATGATACATGGTAGGGGGTTGGGCTAAATTTAAGAAGTATTTATTCTCATGCCAAATTTTATTCAGGTGATGTGCCCAGAGTGAATGGCCAGTTGGCAGTATCTCGTGCTTTTGGTGACAAGACCCTTAAGTCACATTTGCGATCAGATCCAGACATTCAACCTACTAACATAGATGAAAATACGGATGTTTTAATTCTTGCAAGTGATGGTCTATGGAAGGTGATTTATCTCAAATTTGGCTATCCTTATCTTGTGAGGCATCTGCTTGTCCTTGTCGGTTTTTCCAACTATATTGTAACGGAAAAAAAGAAAATTGATGATTTATCCTTATATTAGGCTGCTTTTCATTCTCTTAAACAACACAGGTAATGTCGAACCAGGAGGCCATTGATATAGCAAGAAGGATCAAAGACCCAATGAAAGCAGCTAAGCAGCTAACCACTGAAGCATTAAGAAAAGACAGCAAAGACGACATATCTTGTGTTGTCGTTAGATTTAGAGCATAAAACCTTTAAAACACAGTCCTTCTATTGATGTCAGTATATACACCTACTGGAAGTGACTTCCTACACAAGTTACTGATTTGTGCATTACAAACAAATCATTCATACAGGTGGCATATGCTACAATTAGCTCTGCAGTCGTTGGGTCCTGCCAAAGGAATTCCAAGAATGGCAATGAGAGTGAGATCCTTCCTCCTTTTGTAAATTTATTTTGATTCATTAGGTTTTGTGCTTGATATTGTTTGATTTCTTTGTGGGAGTGAGTTAGAAATCTGACATATATTGTCTTCTATTATGCCATTGTTTGAGCCCAAGTTGTTTACCAAGATTCAAGAAGTAATCAGTATGTAGTGAGTATATGGAAGTTCGATCCTTGACATTTCGTTTAAAGCCCAACTTTGAATAAAAACGTTTTCGATGGCCCCTTTATATTTCAGTGTGAATATTCTATTATGTTTCTCTACCTAAAAAGCATATTATAAGTAAGAAATAGTCCAATTCCACTTTTCTTTGTATTTTTCAGCATTTTGATCAAGCATAAGTAACACGAATATAAGTACATTGAATCTAATTGTAAAGCAGGCATGATATTTGATTTTAATTTGACAAAGGGTTGTTACAATAAATGATAAATATTTTGTATAAGGGTACTGTAGTATATAAATTTAAATTGAATATTAATTAAATAGGATGCAGTATGTTTTATCATGAGTTAGAAGTCAATCTATCATATTTATAAAAGTCAACACAACATGATACAAATATGAGAACTATCAACATATTGATTGTTTAAAAGTTATATAATTGAATTGATTAATAAAATAAAACAAAATTATCATTAATTAGATACTTATAGGTTCATACATTACCTTAAATGATTATTAGAATTACATACCTTATGGGTAATATTTTAAATGTCAAATTGGAAGTTAAATTGGTAAGATAAGATGTTTAAGGTTAAAGAAAAGAAAAGAAGTTTAAGGTTTAAGGTTTAAGGTTTAAGGTATTCAACCAGTATTACACTGCCATAAAATTAATTAAAGATTAAATAAAATTAAAGAATTTCAAATATGATTGAAAAAGATTATCCTTACTTATCCAAGAATTTGAAGTTTAATTGAAAAAAATTATTGTTAAATAAAAACTAATTGATTTATTTTAATTTAGAAGCACTTATTAAAATGAGGGAAGGTCATGATGTGAGTACTTCTTAATAGATACTTATGGTTCTCTCATGTTTTATACAAAGTTTTATTATTAAATTATTGGTGGGAAGATACGTCATTACTCAAATTTACTTTGTTTAGGTGGTTAAATATTTGGCAACAAATTTCCCCATGAGACTCTCCCATATTGATGCTATAGGTAACAATTTTAATTATTACTTTGTTAAATCCTTTGATGAAAATGAAAATAACTTTAGCCTAATGGTGTCTTCAGTGACTCTATTGATCTTGAAAGCATCATAAATCTATAAGAAATTGGCGATAGATACATTGAGATCCTCATTCGATAATCCATCAAATTACATATTTTGTTGCAACATTTCAATCACATTAGGCTTAATCTCAAAATAATTAGCATTACTCTTTGACCTTGCAATAGATTATTCTTTACATACTTCTTCATCATCATCTTATGTTGTCCCTTCATGGTCTCAAGTTTATGTATTTTGGATTTCTTGTTTATTATGTTCTATTTGATTCCAATAAAGTGTTTTTTTCTAGATTCGAATCTTATTTAAGAAAAATGGAGTACTGGCTTATGTTTATAAACCAAGTATAACTTTGAAAACAAAGTGAAACAAACATGTAAGGAAATACATTAAGAAATTTATAAAGAATTCTTTTTTAAAAGAAAAGAAATATACACAACTAGAAAATAATTATTACATCTTCTAAAAACCAATTGCCTTTCTGGCAATGACATTAAAAATTTGATGGGTTATTTTTTACAACTCAAGTTTTCTCTATTACGAAAAAATGGATATATGATTTTATATTCCACAAAACACAAAACCATAATAAAATAAATTACTAAGGCAAGTACATTTATTGTTTTCTATAATATAGTTTTAGTGAGTGTGAATGTCAATTTTATGAGGATTGTAATTACTAGTACTAACCATCTTTTCATTATATAATCCAATGAAACAAATGATTATTTAAAATAAAATAACAAAAAAACTAGTCAAAGCAATAGATAAAACATAACAACTAATAGATAGATAAGATCAATATGAAAAATTCTTAATCATTCTTTCCTATGCTTAGATTTATCATGATTCATATTTAATCTTTTTTCTTAGACTAGTATGAATTCCAAAACTACAAATATATTCTTTCTCAAGATATATACCCCATATCCTTAAGTTAATTTTCCGAATATTCTCTCTAATCAAAACCCCTTAAGAATGTATTAATATATTATATAATATGATAGCATTCACTTTATTCTAAAAGAGTTATATAGTAATAGTTTTAGGGTTATGTGCAACTCTCATTATTCATTATTTGATCTATATATATATATATATGATCTTCTATGTTCGCTACTTCAATCTCTATTTATGAAAACTGAAGTTGAATATTCTGTGTATTTTACTTTAATCTAATGCAATAAGGAAATATTAATAATTATTAAGAAAATTATAATCTTGCATTAAGTTAAAGAATCAATTCAAAACAACAGGTTTAGAGTTCATTCTATCTAAATCTAATATCCTAATTAGTTCATACGAAAACAAAAAACTTCCATATTAAACAAGAAAGAGAACGTTAAATTAGAATAAGTTCTAGTGGATTTTGAATCTTGATGTTATTGATGGTTTGGATGGATTTCTTACTTTCTTCATGATTATTTTCTTTTTAATATATTTTTTTGGTTATCCTCTTGTCCTATAACCTTCTCCCACTTTTGACTAGCCTTTGATCCTTCTAGATGGCTCTCTCTATTCTTCTTCATCTCTCTTCTTTTTATCTTAAGAAACTCTAAAATTTTGTAAACACGGGACTAATATGGGCCCATAATGATCCCGTGTTACTTTACATTTATCAAAAATTCTAAATTACGTAAACTTTATCGCCAATATGGGTTAAGGACATGGTACCATCTTGACTTTATATTGGGTTTATTCCTCTTCTATTTACCATTTAGGACTCCTTACATAAAACATAAGTCTAAAGTTGGAGAACACGACATTGTATAGGTGTTATTATAGGGGAAATGACACCATGTACAAGTTATGTTCTTCTTGTGGCTAAATCTTTGAAGAAGCTAAATTTACTAATAAGCAATATGTAGATTAACACGATCATTTGTTTGTATTGTGTTCTAAACATTGGATCATGTTTAACATGTGTTTCCAAAATCGCTCTAAACTTCTCCAAATTGTATAAATTAGTTTCAATAAAGTGCTAAATTAAGGTCTATAAGCAAAATATAAATTAGATTAAGTACCAAATCATATAAAAACCCTTAAAACAAAAGCTAAATACTTTTAAAATCATGATAAAAATATTGTGCAACTAACACTTATCACTAACATATTACCTACAACTAAGGCATATATATCATTAATAAGTAATACAATGGTAAGAAGAGATTGGTCCTTTGAGAAAATGACATGGATCTAGAAAACCCTAAAACTACTAACTAACCTAAAACATTAGTAAAAGAAGATTGTGATGGTATTGAAAAATAAAATATAAAATAAAAACTAATTAAGAGAATAGCCAAGATAATTGAAAGTTAAACAATTATCAAGTAGAGAAAGAAATTGTAGATCAATGCTTAAATAAGTAATTCCCTAGTGTAAACCTTGATTTCAGGATTCAATTAATTAAGAATAAATATGTTATCTAGACCAGTAGAAATTTTTTAGGCACTAAATGATAAGCTCTTCACCTCAGATCGGATGAAGCACAAATCGTGAATCCAAGATCCAAGGAACGTTCAATATTGTGCAAGAATGACAAAGATGACTTAAAAGGTATTTCCGCCACACCCACAGAATTTATAAGGATTGGGGGTGATAAGGAATGGGTTTGATCTTCACAAGCACTTGCTTTAATGAAAAACTAAGTCTTTAAAGAACATCAAGGGAGGATATCTCTAAAGTAATGCAAAAGAACACTCAATTTGTTTTTTTTAATATTGAATGAATGAAGTCTGCCTACAATACACAAAATAAAGAGTATTTATACTAACTCTAATGACTTGGACGACTTTCATAAGGGTAGGAATTGAGTTTTGGCCTATTCTAGTCTAAAAGAACAACCTTCCTTACAAATAAGCTTAAAACAAACTCAAAAATGTAACTAGGCTTATTTAAGGCTAGAATCCACTTATTTAAGTCCTAAATAACATAACTAAAAGTTCTAAATAAATAAAATAAAAAGCCCAAGCAACTGGCCTAAAGATGCTCAAAACAGCCTAATTGTAACAAATGAGTTGTTTCAAGTTGTTTATGAGGTCCAGCCTCCTTCAACAAGTCCAAAACATTCCTCCAAGCCTTAAATCATCATTATAAACCTTAGAGATATGTTCCCAAGTGTTTTAGCTTCTTCTCTTGCATATAGAGCCACCATCAGATTGTTAAGAGCCTCTTTAGTACACTTAATCCGCAACCTTGTCATTGGACCTCTAAGATTCTCCAATGGATCTTTTCCCTAATTTCACTTTGTTGAGCTTGTTTAAGTGTTTCTTCTTGCTTCCTAAGCTCTCCAACACGTCCACATCCCAATCCTTTTATCTTGCTTGAATCCATTTGTGCTGCTAGATCTCCATCATTCCCCCTTTCCTTAAAAGGATTTGTCCATAAATCAGCTTCTTCATCTACAAAATCAAAAGGAGATAAATTAGCAACATTGAAACTAGTATGGACATTGTATTCACTTGGTAAATCAATCTTATATGCATTCTCATTGATCCTTTCCACCACTTGAAATGGTCCATCTCCACGCGGCTGTAACTTAGATTTCTGTTTGCTTGGAAACTTTTCCTTTTTAAAGTGTACCTAAACCCAATCACCAGGTTTGAATATTACTTGCTTTCAACCCTTATTTTCTTGCTTTTCATAATGCTACGTCTTTCTTTCAATATTCTGCTTTACCTTTTCATGAAGCTTTTTAACCAACTCAGCTTTCTTCTTTCCATCCAAGTTGTGTCCTTCACCTAATGGTAATGGAACAAGATCTAATAAAGGCAACATATTAAAGCCATAAATGATTTCAAACGGTGAAAAACCAGTAGCACTATGTATGGTTTGACTGTAAACAAATTCAATGAATGGCAAGGATTCTTCCCATGTTTTCAAGTTTCTTCTAACTATAGCATGTAACAAAGAACCTAAAGTTCTATTTATCACTTCAATTTGACCATCTATTTATAGATGACAAGTAGTAGAAAAAAAAAGTTTTGTTCCTAACTTACCCCAAAAAGTCTTTCGAACCAGTAGCATTATTCAGCAATGTATGATGCATCATTGGTTCGATGACATGCAATGAAATGTGCCATTTAGAGAACCTATCAATAACTACAAAAATGAATCATGATCTTTCCTAGACTTAGGTAAATCTAAAACAAAGTCTATGGAAATGTCTACCATGGTTCACTAGGTATAGGTAGTGGTTTATATAACCCATAGGTTTGAACTCTCGATTTAGCTTGTCTACACTGCACACATCTCCCACAAACTTTTTTTAAATCTCTCCTCATGTGTGGCCAGAAGAAATGTTCATTCAAAATGTCAAGAATCTTTTTAATTCCAAATTGACCATTAAACCTCCTCCATGTGATTCTTTAACTAATAACTCTCTCAAGGAACATTAGGGAATGTATAACCTATTCTCTCTAAACAAATACCCTTCATGCTTAAAGAACTTCCCAAATGTAGATTTCTCACATGCATTAACACATTACCAAAGTCATGTTCATCATTATATAGATCCTTAATATGTTCAAATCCTAATAATCTAACACTTAATGTGCTTAACAAAGCATGTCTCCTAGATAATGCATCCACTACAATGTTTTGCTTTCCTTGTTTATACTTGATCACATATGGAAATGTCTCTATGAATTCTTCCCACTTTGCATGCCTTTTGCTAAGTTTGTGTTAACCCTTTATGTATTTTAGTTATTCATGATTAGTATGGATAACAAACTCTTTCGACCATAAATAGTGCTACCAAGTTTTTAATGCCCTAACCAATGCTTACATTTCTTTATCATAAGTTGGGTAGTTTAAGGCTGCCCCACTAAGTTTCTTACTAAAATATGCAATCAGTTTTCTATCCTGCATCAAGACGACTCCTATTTTAACCCTACTCGCATCACACTTAATTTCAAAAGTATTGGCAAAGTTAGGTAAAGCTAAGATAGGTGTTTGTGTTTAGTTTCTCCTTAAACAAGTTAAATTCCCTCTCTTGCTCTTCCCCCCACTAAAATCCTACACTTTTTTTAACTATGTCAGTGAATGGTGCAGCAATAGAGCTAAAAGCAATTAAAAATTGTCTATAGAAACTAGTCAACCCATGAAAACTCCTAACATCACTAATTGTTGTAGGGGTAGGCCATTTGTTAATTGCCAGTACCTTTTCTTCATCTACTTTGTATACCCTTTGCATTCACCACATAACCCAAAACACAACCTATTTAGTGTAAAAAGAACACTTTTCATATTAACATACAATTCTCTTATCTAAGCATATGCAACACTTTATTCAGATGTTCTACATGCTCATCAAGTGATTTGCTATAGACTAAAATATCATCAAAGTAAACAACCATAAATTTTCTAAGAAATTCACTCAATACATGATTCATAAGCCTCATAAAAGTGATGAGTGCATTTGTTAAACCAAAAGGCATTACCAACCATTCATACAGTCGATATTTAGTTCTAAATGTCGTTTTCCATTCATCTCCTTCTCTAATCCTAATTTGACGGTAGCCAGATTTTAGATCAAATTTGGAAAACAAACATGCACCATACAACTCATCAAGCATATCATCTAACCTAGGGATAAGGTAACGATACTTTATAGTGATTTTTTTGATGGCACGATAGCTGACACACATATGCCAAGATCCATCTTTTTTTGGCACTAATAGGATTGAAACTGAACATAGACTGAGGCTCTCATGTACATAACCTTTTTCTAGCAATTCCTCCACTTACCTCTAAATTTCTTTAGTCTCCTCTGGGTTTGTTCTATATGTTGGTTAGTTTGGCAATTGTGCACCTGGTGTAAGAGCAATTTGATGCTCTACTCCACGTTTAAGTGGTAATCCCCTTGGCATATCTTCTTGTAATAGATCATTGTAAGCCTGCAAAATAGAAACAATAACACTTGGCAAATCATGGTTAGTAAGGTACTCATGGGATAAATAAGCTTCTTTTTACAAAAAAAGTAACATCTGGACTTGACCAACAATGCATCTCTCACACCCCCCACTCTTGCAATCATGCTCATGCCTTTCCCTTTGTGTTTATCTCTCAGAGAAGTGTTTCCTAATCTATTTAATGTTTCCCCAGGTGTTTGCACTTATTTATTACCACTCTTTTCACTCAACCTCGCTTGTTCTCTATTATGAATTTTCAATTGATCTTCATAAACTTGCTTTGGTGAAAGAGGAGCAAGAGTGTTTTTCACGCCATCTATGGTGAATAAATAATGATTCTTATACCTATCATGGATTACTTGCTGATCAAGCTACTATGGAAGCCCTAACAACATATGTCCAGCTTGCATAAGCACCACATCACATAAAACCTCATCCTTATATCTCCCAATCTTGAATGCAATTAACACTTGCCTAGATACCTTCACCTTGCTCGATTCGTTAAGTGATAGTTGAGCATTAGTATATGTTTTTCTTGGTAATTGGCATATGTTTTCTTGCATAATTGTTGATTATTGTTGTAGTTTAGGATTCACTTTGTATGTTTTCATTTAGTTTAATTTCCATTGTTGTTCTTTTATGTTTGATGTTAATTTAGGGTAAGAATTGACTCTTTTTATGTAGGAACGAAGATGGAGCAACTTGGAGATTGAACTAGAGATTAAAAAGGAGAAGACAAGAGAAATCCAACTGTGGCAAATTCCCGGGATCATGGGAATCATGCCAATTCCCACGATCGTGAGAATTACAATCCGAGACAATACGCGGGGCTTAGACTATTAAAGGAGAATTAAGCCTCCATCTTAGGGGGGAACGAAATCCTTTTGTAGAAACACCATCCTTGAGTGAAGAACATATGTTTGGAGCCTTGAGAAAGGATCGAAGTCAAGGATCACTATCAAGATTGGAGAAAATAACACATCAATACCAAAGTTTCCAGATTTTGGCAAAGAAGAGAAGAAGTTTCCTTATTCAATTTTCTGTCAATTTTACTTCGTCTATTCTTTGTAAAATAGTTTATTTGAATGTTGATGATGTTATAGAGACTATGAGTGGCTGATTTAGTTTTAGGGATTGCTTTTGAATTATTTTGTTAGAACTCCTATTTTATTGAATTGAATGAAGTTGTCATTGATGATTGGTGTTTTTATTCATTATCTTGCAATAAATCGAGAGAGTGAGTGAGATTAATTGTGTAGGATTGTACAATGAGAGTTAGCAGCCTATATACATACAATCATCATGTCAATTGATTAGTCAAAAGAGAGATCTCGACAAATTTAATTGATCACCTATATGATAGTTTAATAACTAGTTGAATTGGTAGAGTCATTGGGTAGGTTGAGAGATCGTCCAATTGATTCCCTTTAATTCGATTAGGGACAATTAATTACACCTTGAGAGAGGGTAATTAGTACATTCGAAAATTTAGGGTGAGACATAATTCAGTTAATAAAATATGAGGGAGACAAAATAGGGAAAAAAGGAATCTCTAGTCTTTAGATTCTTGAATTTTGATTTTTTTCTACACTTTGGTATTGTCTATTACTTTGTTTTAGTCTTTTAATTTTAATTTAGTTTTTCAGATTATTTACATTAAACAATTTCGTTTCTTAAACAAAGTTTTATCTAAATTAAGTGATGTCTGGGCATCAATCCTTGTGGGATCGATATCCGCTCTTTTTAACTACAAGTTACGACCATACACTTATGGTATTTGAGCATAAAACAAGTACATAGGTTTTACCATCAACATTAAACCACTGCAGATTGTAAGGCGTAAGGTTTTTTATAGTTGTTAAGCCCAATTTTTGAATCAATTCAACACTTGCCACATTTATACAACTCCCTCCATCAATTATAAGGCTGCAAATTTGATCATTGATGGCATATATTGTGTGGAATAGGCTTTCTCTTTGTTGGTTCACTACATCGTCCTCTTCTCTAATTTGAGTGCTTAAGGCTCTTCTAGTTACTAATGATTTCCCCTCCATTGGTTGCTCTATCTTGGCCTCATCTTCACTTTGGTCAGTATCTTCTAATTTAGGTATGTCTGCATATCCCTCTTCTTCACTTTCTCACACATACTCCCCATTTCGAATTGTCATTAACCTCTTATTCGGGCATTGAGACGCAATGTGACCTCCTCCTGTACAGCGAAAACACTTGATATCTCTACTCTTGAATTTGAAGAGGATTCAACCTTCCCCTTTCTCCTTGTGATGCTTGAGGCTTAAGTGTTTCAAACTTTGCTATTTGGAGCTTTATCTTCCTTTTTACTCCACTATTTACTCCAAGATATAGTTTCTACACTAGAAACACTTACATAATTAGTATACTTCTTTTTAAGTTATCTTTCAACTTTCATAGCCATATGTATAGCGTCTTCTAACTCCACATAATGATATAGCTCCAATATATTAGCAACTTTAGTTTTGAGACCATAAACAAATTGAGCCATTGTAGCTTCTCTGTCTTCTTCTCTCTTTGCTTGTGCCATTGCCACCTCCATTTCCTTGTAGTATTCCTCCATGGTTTGTTTCTTTGGGTCAGATTCTATAATCTTTGGAAAATCTCTCTATAATATGAGCTTGGTACAAACCTCCTCCGTATTATGATTGTCATCTCCTCCGAAGAGCTAATTGGTGGTTCTCGATTTCTCCTATTAGACACAATCTATTGATCCCACCAAGTAACCCCGTAATCAATAAACTCAAAGGCTACCAATTTAACCTTCTTCTCATCAGAAAAATCATGGCACTCAAGCACTAATTCAACCTTTCGTTCCCACTCTAGATATACATCCAGATCCATCTTTCTAACAAAAGCAGGTATCTTCATCTTAATATTAACAATGTTGCTATCCACTCTAGCCTCTACTCCCCTCTCATTCCCATACCTAACTCTTCCTTTAAAGTATCTAGCCATTCTCCCCCTGCCTTGACCACCTCTATTCCCTCTATAATTCCCAACTTCTTCAAAGGTACTAAGTTGATCGTCATCATCCTCAAAATTATAATGGGTGTTTAAAGGTTCAAGTTTCCTCTCCCGTAGGTTGAATTGAGAATTAAACTTCAAAGAAAATTTTGCCAACCTCCCCCTTATGTTCTCCATCTCATTAAACATGCTCTGAAATGTTTGTTTTTATGACTTTACTACTAATGGATTAATCTCCTACTCTCCACCTTTAGCCACCTCTTTATCCTTACTAGAAGATGATGAATTTCTATTATTGGACATGATTTAGAACCTGCAAGAAAAAGTTAGTAGAAAATAGTCTCTCCCTCACGTGTTTGCTCTCTAAATCACTCATAACTTACTTCATAATATCCTTACTCTGGGAGTTCTTTGCAGACTAAACTTTTCTTCCAAGAAGTTGAAGTTCCAACCTTTACCCTTTCAATTACCACTCCTAAGAGGCAAATTGATGTAAGGAAAACAAGAAAACCCAATAAAGAGGCCAAAGAAAAACAAAGTCAACAATTTGAATTTTTGGAGACTCTAGGACCACCCACAACTTTAATCATAACAACCAGAATGTGATTTATGTGTTCTATCAAAGAAAGAATGTAGGTGACATTTTTAGGAAAACAAAGGATCCAATTGACCTATTTAGATCATAAAAGGATGAAAGAAACATGTTTGGATTGGAAAAAAGAAGTAATTGCAAGAAGGAATAACACAGATTTGAGTTAGTTTGAACAAGTTTAGAAGTTGTTTTGTTGACACTATCAAGAACTCTAACCAGATTTGATTCTTTTATATCTCTTTTATCTTCTTATCTTTTTCTTTTTTTGGACGTTTTTTTCCACTATATTTTATAAGATTTGAACAAAAAGAAACTTAAAGAAAACTAGAATCAAGAACAAGATTCAAAGAGAGAATTGCAGGATTCAAAAGATTCATCAAGAACTCAAAAGATCAAGCCAAACTCAATTCTTTGAATGCACAATTTTAGAATCAACAAAAATCAAGATGATAAAGATCAAATTTATCCAACAGAAGAACTGAAAGAAACAAACAAAAAACACAAGAAAAAGATAGAATAGCAAAAACAAGAAGGAAATGAATCAAGAAAACTCAAGAACTTTTAAAAGACACGAAATTGAATATAAAGAATGGACACAAATTAATTCAAACCTTGGCAATATAGATGACTCTGATACCAAAAACTGATAAGCTCTTTACCTCAAATTGGATGAGACACAAATCACGAAACCAGGATCCAAGGAACGTTCAATATTACGCAAAAATGACAAAGACAACTCAGAAGGTATTTCCACCAAACCACATAATTTAGGAAGGATTGGGGGTGATAAGGAAAAGGTTTGATCTTCACAATCACTTGCTTGAATGAAAAACCAAGTCTTTAAAGAACACCAAGGAAGGATTTCTCTAAAGTAATGCAAAAGAACACTCAATTTGTTTTTATGAATATTGAATGAATGAAGTCTACCTACAATACACGAAATAAAGAGTATTTATACTAACCCTAATGCCTTGGATGACTCTTATAAGGGTAGGAATTGGGTTTTTGGCCATTTCAGTCTAAAAGAATAAACTTCCTAACACATAAGCTTAAAACAAGTTCATTAGGCCTAAACAAATCCAAAAACATAACTAGGCTTATTTAAGGCTAGAATCCACTTATTTAAGTCCTAAATAACATAACTAAAAGTTCTAAATAAATAAAATAAAAAGCCCAAGCAACTGGCCTAAAGATGCTCAAAACAGCCTAATTGTAACAAATGAGTTGTTTCAAGTTGTTTATGAGGTCCAGCCTCCTTCAACAAGTCCAAAACATTCCTCCAAGCCTTAAATCATCATTATAAACCTTAGAGATATGTTCCCAAGTGTTTTAGCTTCTTCTCTTGCATATAGAGCCACCATCAGATTGTTAAGAGCCTCTTTAGTACACTTAATCCGCAACCTTGTCATTGGACCTCTAAGATTCTCCAATGGATCTTTTCCCTAATTTCACTTTGTTGAGCTTGTTTAAGTGTTTCTTCTTGCTTCCTAAGCTCTCCAACACGTCCACATCCCAATCCTTTTATCTTGCTTGAATCCATTTGTGCTGCTAGATCTCCATCATTCCCCCTTTCCTTAAAAGGATTTGTCCATAAATCAGCTTCTTCATCTACAAAATCAAAAGGAGATAAATTAGCAACATTGAAACTAGTATGGACATTGTATTCACTTGGTAAATCAATCTTATATGCATTCTCATTGATCCTTTCCACCACTTGAAATGGTCCATCTCCACGCGGCTGTAACTTAGATTTCTGTTTGCTTGGAAACTTTTCCTTTTTAAAGTGTACCTAAACCCAATCACCAGGTTTGAATATTACTTGCTTTCAACCCTTATTTTCTTGCTTTTCATAATGCTACGTCTTTCTTTCAATATTCTGCTTTACCTTTTCATGAAGCTTTTTAACCAACTCAGCTTTCTTCTTTCCATCCAAGTTGTGTCCTTCACCTAATGGTAATGGAACAAGATCTAATAAAGGCAACATATTAAAGCCATAAATGATTTCAAACGGTGAAAAACCAGTAGCACTATGTATGGTTTGACTGTAAACAAATTCAATGAATGGCAAGGATTCTTCCCATGTTTTCAAGTTTCTTCTAACTATAGCATGTAACAAAGAACCTAAAGTTCTATTTATCACTTCAATTTGACCATCTATTTATAGATGACAAGTAGTAGAAAAAAAAAGTTTTGTTCCTAACTTACCCCAAAAAGTCTTTCGAACCAGTAGCATTATTCAGCAATGTATGATGCATCATTGGTTCGATGACATGCAATGAAATGTGCCATTTAGAGAACCTATCAATAACTACAAAAATGAATCATGATCTTTCCTAGACTTAGGTAAATCTAAAACAAAGTCTATGGAAATGTCTACCATGGTTCACTAGGTATAGGTAGTGGTTTATATAACCCATAGGTTTGAACTCTCGATTTAGCTTGTCTACACTGCACACATCTCCCACAAACTTTTTTTAAATCTCTCCTCATGTGTGGCCAGAAGAAATGTTCATTCAAAATGTCAAGAATCTTTTTAATTCCAAATTGACCATTAAACCTCCTCCATGTGATTCTTTAACTAATAACTCTCTCAAGGAACATTAGGGAATGTATAACCTATTCTCTCTAAACAAATACCCTTCATGCTTAAAGAACTTCCCAAATGTAGATTTCTCACATGCATTAACACATTACCAAAGTCATGTTCATCATTATATAGATCCTTAATATGTTCAAATCCTAATAATCTAACACTTAATGTGCTTAACAAAGCATGTCTCCTAGATAATGCATCCACTACAATGTTTTGCTTTCCTTGTTTATACTTGATCACATATGGAAATGTCTCTATGAATTCTTCCCACTTTGCATGCCTTTTGCTAAGTTTGTGTTAACCCTTTATGTATTTTAGTTATTCATGATTAGTATGGATAACAAACTCTTTCGACCATAAATAGTGCTACCAAGTTTTTAATGCCCTAACCAATGCTTACATTTCTTTATCATAAGTTGGGTAGTTTAAGGCTGCCCCACTAAGTTTCTTACTAAAATATGCAATCAGTTTTCTATCCTGCATCAAGACGACTCCTATTTTAACCCTACTCGCATCACACTTAATTTCAAAAGTATTGGCAAAGTTAGGTAAAGCTAAGATAGGTGTTTGTGTTTAGTTTCTCCTTAAACAAGTTAAATTCCCTCTCTTGCTCTTCCCCCCACTAAAATCCTACACTTTTTTTAACTATGTCAGTGAATGGTGCAGCAATAGAGCTAAAAGCAATTAAAAATTGTCTATAGAAACTAGTCAACCCATGAAAACTCCTAACATCACTAATTGTTGTAGGGGTAGGCCATTTGTTAATTGCCAGTACCTTTTCTTCATCTACTTTGTATACCCTTTGCATTCACCACATAACCCAAAACACAACCTATTTAGTGTAAAAAGAACACTTTTCATATTAACATACAATTCTCTTATCTAAGCATATGCAACACTTTATTCAGATGTTCTACATGCTCATCAAGTGATTTGCTATAGACTAAAATATCATCAAAGTAAACAACCATAAATTTTCTAAGAAATTCACTCAATACATGATTCATAAGCCTCATAAAAGTGATGAGTGCATTTGTTAAACCAAAAGGCATTACCAACCATTCATACAGTCGATATTTAGTTCTAAATGTCGTTTTCCATTCATCTCCTTCTCTAATCCTAATTTGACGGTAGCCAGATTTTAGATCAAATTTGGAAAACAAACATGCACCATACAACTCATCAAGCATATCATCTAACCTAGGGATAAGGTAACGATACTTTATAGTGATTTTTTTGATGGCACGATAGCTGACACACATATGCCAAGATCCATCTTTTTTTGGCACTAATAGGATTGAAACTGAACATAGACTGAGGCTCTCATGTACATAACCTTTTTCTAGCAATTCCTCCACTTACCTCTAAATTTCTTTAGTCTCCTCTGGGTTTGTTCTATATGTTGGTTAGTTTGGCAATTGTGCACCTGGTGTAAGAGCAATTTGATGCTCTACTCCACGTTTAAGTGGTAATCCCCTTGGCATATCTTCTTGTAATAGATCATTGTAAGCCTGCAAAATAGAAACAATAACACTTGGCAAATCATGGTTAGTAAGGTACTCATGGGATAAATAAGCTTCTTTTTACAAAAAAAGTAACATCTGGACTTGACCAACAATGCATCTCTCACACCCCCCACTCTTGCAATCATGCTCATGCCTTTCCCTTTGTGTTTATCTCTCAGAGAAGTGTTTCCTAATCTATTTAATGTTTCCCCAGGTGTTTGCACTTATTTATTACCACTCTTTTCACTCAACCTCGCTTGTTCTCTATTATGAATTTTCAATTGATCTTCATAAACTTGCTTTGGTGAAAGAGGAGCAAGAGTGTTTTTCACGCCATCTATGGTGAATAAATAATGATTCTTATACCTATCATGGATTACTTGCTGATCAAGCTACTATGGAAGCCCTAACAACATATGTCCAGCTTGCATAAGCACCACATCACATAAAACCTCATCCTTATATCTCCCAATCTTGAATGCAATTAACACTTGCCTAGATACCTTCACCTTGCTCGATTCGTTAAGTGATAGTTGAGCATTAGTATATGTTTTTCTTGGTAATTGGCATATGTTTTCTTGCATAATTGTTGATTATTGTTGTAGTTTAGGATTCACTTTGTATGTTTTCATTTAGTTTAATTTCCATTGTTGTTCTTTTATGTTTGATGTTAATTTAGGGTAAGAATTGACTCTTTTTATGTAGGAACGAAGATGGAGCAACTTGGAGATTGAACTAGAGATTAAAAAGGAGAAGACAAGAGAAATCCAACTGTGGCAAATTCCCGGGATCATGGGAATCATGCCAATTCCCACGATCGTGAGAATTACAATCCGAGACAATACGCGGGGCTTAGACTATTAAAGGAGAATTAAGCCTCCATCTTAGGGGGGAACGAAATCCTTTTGTAGAAACACCATCCTTGAGTGAAGAACATATGTTTGGAGCCTTGAGAAAGGATCGAAGTCAAGGATCACTATCAAGATTGGAGAAAATAACACATCAATACCAAAGTTTCCAGATTTTGGCAAAGAAGAGAAGAAGTTTCCTTATTCAATTTTCTGTCAATTTTACTTCGTCTATTCTTTGTAAAATAGTTTATTTGAATGTTGATGATGTTATAGAGACTATGAGTGGCTGATTTAGTTTTAGGGATTGCTTTTGAATTATTTTGTTAGAACTCCTATTTTATTGAATTGAATGAAGTTGTCATTGATGATTGGTGTTTTTATTCATTATCTTGCAATAAATCGAGAGAGTGAGTGAGATTAATTGTGTAGGATTGTACAATGAGAGTTAGCAGCCTATATACATACAATCATCATGTCAATTGATTAGTCAAAAGAGAGATCTCGACAAATTTAATTGATCACCTATATGATAGTTTAATAACTAGTTGAATTGGTAGAGTCATTGGGTAGGTTGAGAGATCGTCCAATTGATTCCCTTTAATTCGATTAGGGACAATTAATTACACCTTGAGAGAGGGTAGTTAATACATTTGGAAATCTAGGGTGAGACACAGTTCAATCAATAAAATAGGAGGGAGATAAAATAAGGAAAAAAGTAATATCTAGTCTTTAGATTCTTGAATTTCGATTTTTCTGCATTTTGGTATTGTCTATTGCTTTGTTTTAGTTTTTTTAAAGATTATTTGCATTAAACAATTTCATTTCTTAAACAAAATTTTATCTAAATTAAGTGGTGTCTGGGCATCAATCCATATGAGATCGATATCCGCTCTTTTTAACTACAGGTCACGACCCATTCACTAGCAGTTTTTAAGCGTAAAATAAGTAGATTGTATTATATAATTACACTCAACAACCCATTCACTAGCAGTTCTTATGGTTTGTGAATTCGATGGTACATGTCCAATTATCTCCTTTAGGGGGAGTTTCAAATGTGTGACAAATAATGTCAAAAAGGGGGAGATTGTTAAGATATAGGTTATGTATCTTAATATTTAATTTTGGATATTATTTGATAATTAGACTTAGTTGTGTTTAAGTGAGACTTTTTCAAGACAAGTTTAAGAAATTTAAAATCCTAATTAAGATGGTATTTAGTATGTATATCCTATTGTGGGATAATAGTGATCTTCTGTAATTTTAACTTGATTATGACAGCTGGATATCCAAGGGATATTTTCGATGATGTCTATGATCTGATTGAGTTGAGATAGAAGTTCATTTGTTGCAAACTTCTTGGCTGATCATGTTAGTTTTTGTGCTATGTTTTTACTAGAGTTGTTGTTCTTTTTGGAAGCCTAAGTAGCTGTTTTCTATTATGTGTTTAATGTGATTTGGCTGATGGTGTGTGGGAGTGTAGCTATTACGTTTTCCTTTGCTTCTGCGTGACTCAATTGGGTTGCGTAATTGTTGATAATCAGTTGTGTTCTTTCCTGTTCTTGAAAGACTATTGAGGGCAATTTTGGTAGTTATTCTTTGGTAGTGTTCATATGATTTTGGGGCTATGTTTTTGGGTTGATTGTGTGATTTTTTGCAATTGGTTTAGTGGCTATCTAGTGTTATGTTTGTGGCTATTGTGTGTTACTTTGGAGCTGTCTTTTTGGTGTGGAGGTGTGCGAAAACTCTAGAACTTTTTGTGATTTTTACAACTATATTTTCGGGAGTATTAAACTATCTTTGGTAGCTATTTTTTGGTGATTCTATCCATATTGGACAGTTGCATTTTTTGTAGTGTTGTATGATTTTGAAGGCTATCCAGACCTTGGTTTTTGAGTGAAAAACGTCTAGAAGACGTGTGTTGTTGTAGCTGTATTCTTGGTGATGTTTTGATGATGAAACGTTTGCTCGATTGAGGTTATTGTGATGCTGTTATGCGTGGGCTGATCGTGATTCTTCTCAATAGTTCACAATAGATATTGTTTTACCACTTCCCACACTTTCGGGTGATGAAGCTACATATTTAGGGGAGTGCTTTTATCTTAAGTGTTTTTCTTTGTTTATCTTTATTAATTTAGTCACTTGAGTTGTTCAATTATCATCTTTGTTGTTTTCCAAAGGTGTTGTGAAAATTCCTCTGTTGAGGTTAGTACAAGATGGTCGTACTATTGGGTAAGAAATACTTTCATAGGTTGTGAGGATGAAGGATAATGTCAAGGTTGAGTTGTGTCGACTTAGTAAAACCTTGTATAAAAACTATTGTCATTAGTAAAAGTATTAAGCTAGGTGAGGGCCCCACAAAATGGGCAAGGTGTGTCGAACTGCGTTTCTAAATCTCGATTGTTGATTTGTTATTTTGTTTTTTATTGTTTTTGTTTTCGTTTTTGTCAGAAAGTTTATAACGACTGCGACCATTCATAATTTGTACGAAAGTACATCCTTCGGATTTACAGGATATGTATAGGATGTGTATTTTTCTTAGTAGTTTACCTTAGTTAGTGTCTGATGTATTAAGAGTTTACCTTATTAAAAAGCCTAATGTACATAAACTAGACATCGTGAATAAGAAGGAAAATGATTTTTCTCTCTAATATTCTTTGTTTTTACATGGTATTAGAGCCATGGTTGATCCATCAAAAGGAGAAGAAAAATCTGGAATAAACAAGAAACTTTCGAATCCTTATACTCTAACCTCAAATGACAATCTAGGTAATATTATTTTCCAAGTTCAGCTGAGAGGAGAAAATTATGATGAATGGGCACGGGCTATGCAATTTTCTAATGGGAATGGACCTTGAGTACAACAATTATGATCAGATCTAGCAAACTGTAAACAGAATGGGCAAGTCATTTTTGATTATTATGGTAGGCTCAAAATGATTTGGGATGAGTTTAACAATTACAAAAAAACATCAGTATTTACTTGTACTGGTTATAAATGTAATCTTACGGCTAATTTGGAAAAGAAGTATGAAGATGAGAGGGTTCATCAATTTTTGATAGGGTCAGATATAGAAGGATATGGAATAGTTCGTTTCAATATCCTAAGCACATAATCGTTGCCAAACTTAAACTGCACATACACTATGGTTGTCCAATGGGAAAGGGTGCAAAGTGTGACTCGCATGAAAGAAGAGAGAGGGAATCTAGTGAGCTTTGTGATATAAGCAGGAGGACTTTTTTTTTTTGGGGGGGGGGAATCGAAGGATAAAAACGTGATATGCACAAATTGAAAATGAGAAGGACATGATGCAGATTCTTGCTTCCAACTTGTTGGTAACCTAAAATGGTAGGGTAATAGTCCATAGATAGCTGCATTTGGACGAAGTAGAGGTTATATGTAGCATCCCTTTACCGTAGGGTACACACTGGGACGCCCGGAGGTCATTCCGGTATATATATCCTACAATAAGGGTGAGCCACGTTCGATCGCTACAGTCACTTCACAAGGCATCATATCATTTCTCACTTATAAAGCATCATAAGAAAA
>JANIIA010000006.1:15241750-15255058 GCA_027478495.1 Erythroxylum alaternifolium | reverse complement strand
TGATAATAATAATTAATAATAATAATAATCATCATCATCATCATCATCATCATCATCATCATTTGATAAATTCTTCACCTCAGATTGGATGAAGCACAAATCACGAATCCAAGATCCAAGGAACGTTCAATATTGCACAAGAATGACAAAGATAACTCATAAGGTATTTTCGCCACACCCACATAATTTGGGAAGGAATGAGGGTGATAAGGAATGGGTTTGATCTTTATAAATACTTTTTTGAATGAAAACCAAGTCTTTAAAGAACACCAAGGAAAGATTTCTTTAAAGTAATGCAAACACTCAATTTGTCTTTTGAATATTGAATAAATGAAGTTTTCCTATAATACATGAACTGAAGAGTATTTATACTAATTCTAATGACTTGGTTGACTTTCATAAGGGTAGGAATTGGGTTTTGGCCCATTCTAGTATAAAGGAACAAACTTCCTAACAAATAAACTTAAAACAAGCTAATTAGGCCCAAACAAACCCAAAAATGTAACTATGCTTATTTAAGGTTAGAATCCACTTCTTTAAGTCCTAAATAGCATAACTAAAAGTTCTAAATAAATAAAACAAGAAGCCCAATCAATTAGCCCAAATATGCTCAAAACAACCTAATTGTAACAAATGAGTTGTTTCAAGTTGTGCATCAGGTCCAGCGTTCTTCAACAAGTCCAACATATTGCTCCAAGCCTTAAATCATCATTATAAACCTTAGTGACATGTTCCCAAGTGTTTTAGCTTCTTCTTTTGCATATAGATCGACCATCAAATTGTTAAGAGCCTCTTTAGCACGTTTTGCCCACAACCTTGTCATTGGACTTCCAAGATTCTCTAATGGATCTTTTTCCCTAATATCGCTTTGTTGAGCTTGTTTAAGTATTTCTCCTTGCTGCCCAAGCTCTCCAACACGTCTATGTCCCAATCCTTCTGTCTTGCCTGAAGCTACTTGTGATGCTTGATCTCAATTATTCCAACTCTCCTCAATAAGATTTCTCCTTAAATCAGCTTCTTTATTTTTAAAATCAAAAGGAGATAAATTAGCAACATTAAAAGTAGTATAAACACCGTATTCACCTAGCAAGTTAATCTTGTATGCATTCTCATTGATCCTTTCCACCACTTGAAATAGTCTATCTCCACATGGCTGCAACTTAGATTTTCATTTGCTGGGAAACCTTTCCTTTCTAAAGTGTACCCAAACCCAATCACTAGGTTTGAATATTACTTGCTTTTGACCCTTGTTTGCTTGCTTTTCATATTGCTACATCTTTCTTTCAATATTCTGCTTCACCTTTTCATAAAGCTTTTTCACTAACTCAACTTTCTTCTTTCCATCCAAATTGTGTCTTTCACCTAATGGTAATGGAACAAGATCTAACAAAGATAAAGGATTAAAGCTATAAATGATTTCAAATGGTGAAAAACTAGTAGCACTACGCATGGTTTGAGTGTAAGCAAATTCAATGAATGGCAAGGATTCTTCAAATGTTTTCAAGTTTCTTCCAACTATAGAACATGACAAAGAACCTAAAGTTCTATTTATTACTTCAGTTTGACCGTCTGTTTGTGGATGACAAGTAGTATAAAACAAAAGTTTTGTTCCTAACTTACCCCATAAAGTCTTCCAAAAATGACTTAAAAATTTTGCATCACGATAAGAAACAATAGTTTTTGGAACTCCATACAAGCGAACAATTTTAGAAAAGAACAATTCAACAATGTATGATGCATCATTCCTTCGATGACATGCAATGAAATGTGCCATTTTAGAGAACCTATCAAAAACTACAAAAATTGAATCATAACCTTTCATAGACCTAGGTAAACCTAAAACAAAGTCCATGGAATTGTCTACCTATGGTTCATTAGGTATAGGTAGTGGTTTATACAACCCATAGGATTGAACTCTCAATTTAGCTTACCTATACTTCACACATCTCCCACACACTCTTTCTACATCTCTCCTCATATATGGGCAGAAGAAGTGTTCATTCAAAATGTCAAGAGTCTTTTTAATACCAAAATGACCCATTAAACCTCCTCTATGTGATTCTTTTACTAATATCTCTCTCAAGGAACATTGGGGAATGCACAACCTATTCTCTCTAAATAAATTCCCTTAATGCATAAAGAACTTCATAAATGTAGATTTCTCACATGCATTAAACACATTACCAAAATCATGATCATCATTATACAAATCCTTAATATGTTGAAATCCTAATAATCTAATATTTAATGTGCTTAACAAAACATGTCTCCTAGATAATGCATCTGCTACAATGTTTTCCTTTCCCTGTTTATATTTGATCACATATGGAAATGTCTCTATGAATTCTACCCACTTTACATGCCTTTTGCTAAGTTTGTGTTGACCCTTTATGTATTTCAATGATTCGTGATCAATATGGATAATAAACTCTTTTGACCATAAATAGTGCTGCCAAGTTTTTAATGCCCTAACTAATTCATACATTTCCTTATCATAAGTTGGGTAGTTTAAGGTTGCCCTACTAAGTTTCTCACTAAAATATGCAGTTGGTTTTCTATCCGACATCAAGACAAACCTTATTCTAACCCACTCGCATCATACTCAATTTCAAGAGTATTGGCAAGTTAAACGCCCTATCTTGCTCATCCCCCAACTTAAATCCTATGCTCTTTTTAACTATCCCAGTGAATGGAGCAACAATTGAGTTAAAATCCTTTACAAATTGTCTATAAAAACTAGCCAACCCATGAAAACTCCTAACATCACTAATTGTCCTAGGGGTAGGTCATTCCTTAATTGCCCGTACCTTTTCTTCATCTACTTATATACCCTTTGCACTCACCACATAACCCAAAAACACAACCTGTTTAGTGCAAATAGAACACTTTTTCAAATTAACATACAATTTCTCTTTTCTAAGCATACGCAACACTTTATTCAAATTTTCTACATGGTTATTAAGTGATTTGCTGTAGACCAGAATATCATCAAAGTAAGCAACCACAAATTTTCTAAGAAATTCATCCAATACATGATTCATAAGCCTTACAAAAGGCATTACCAACCATTCAGACAGTCCATATTTAGTTTTAAATGCTATTTTCCATTTATCTCCTTCTTTAGTCCTAATGTGATGATAACCAGATTTCAAATCAATTTTGGAAAATAAACATGTACCATACAACTCATCAAGCATATCATCTAACTTAGGGATAAGGGAACAATACTTTACAGTGATTTTGTTGATGTCGCGGTAGTCCACACATATATGCCATGATCTATATTTCTTTGGCACTAATAGGACTGGAACTGAACACGGGATAAGGCTCCACTTGCCACTGAATTTCTTTGTTCTCCTCTGGATTTATTCTATATGCTGGTCAATTCGGTAATTATGCACCTAGTATGCGATCAATTTGATGCTCTATTCCACGTTTAGGTGGTAATCCACTTGACATATCTTCTTGTAGTAGATCATCATAAGCCTACAAAGTAGAAACAATAACACTTGGAAAACCACGGTTAGTAAGGTACTCATAGGATAAATAAGCTTCTTTGTACAGAAAAAGTAGTATCTAGTGCTTGGCCAAGAATGCATCTCTCACATCCCCCACTCTCGCAACCATGTTCATGCCTTTCCCCTCGTGTTTAGCTCTTAGAGAATTTTTTCCCAATGTGTTTGATATTTCCCCAGGTTTTTGCACTCATTTATTAACAATTTTTTTAACTTAACCTCATTTGTTCTCTCTTATGAATTTTCAATTGGTCTTTATAAACTTAGTTTGGTGAAAGAGGATTAAGAGTGTATTTCACACCATCTATGGAGAATGAATAACGATTCTTGTACCCATCATGGATTGCTCACCGATCAAACTGTCATGGACGCCCTTATGTCCAGCTTGCATAGGCACCATATCACATAAAACCTCATCCTTATACCTTCCCAATCTTAAATGCAACTAGCAGGATATTTGATAGTTGTTAACTCCATTTTGTGAACCAATTCAACACTTGCCACATCATACAGCTCCGCCCATCAATTATAAGGCTACAAATCCGATCATCGATATCATATCTTGTATGTAATAGATTCTCTCTTTGTTGGTTCACTTCATCGTCATCTTCTCTAACATGAATGCTTAAGGCCCTTCTAGTCACCAATGAATTTCCCTTCATTGGTTGCTCTATCTTGGCCTCATCTTCACTTTGGTCAATATCTTCTAATTCAGGCATGTCTGCATATCCCTCTTCTTCACTTTCAAACACATACTCCCCATTTCAAATTTTCATTAACCTCTTGTTTAGGCATTGAGATGCAATGTGACCTCTTCCTATACAGTGAAAACACTTGACTTCTTTACTCCTTAAATTTGAAGAGGATTCAGCCTTACCTTTTTCTCCTTGTGTTGTTTTAGGCTTAGGTGTTCAAACTTGCTATTTAGAGCTTTATTTTCTGTTTTACTCCACTGTTTACTCCAAGATGTAGTTCTTGTACTAAAAACACTTACATGGTTAGTATACTTCTTTTTAAGTTTTCTTTCAACTTTCATAGCCATGTGTAGTGCATCTTCTAACTCCACATAATGATGTCGCTCCACTAAATTGGCAATTTCAGTTTTGTGACCACAAACAAATCGAGCCATTATAGCTTCTCTATCTTCTTATATGTTTGCTCATGCCATTGCCACCTTTATTTCCTTATAGCTTCACTAAACTCAGAGGCTACCAATTTAACCTTCTTCATATTCGAAAAATTATGGCACTCAAACACTAGCTCAACCTTCCATTCCCACTCTAGATATACATCTGGATCCATCTTTCCAACAAAGGCAGGTATCTTCATTTTAATACCAATGATGTTGCTGTCCACTCTAGTCTCTACTCCCCTCTCATTCTTATACCCAACTCTTCCTCCAAAGTTTCTACCCATTCTCCCTCTACCTTGACCACCTCCATTCCCTCTATAATTCCCAACTTCTTCAAAGGTACTAAGCTGGTCGTCATCATCCTCAAAATCATACTGGGTGTTTCGAGATTTAGGTGTTCTCTGCCTTAGGTTGGATTGAGAATTAAACTTCAAAGACATTTCTACCAACCTCTCCCTTATGTTCTCTATCTCCTTAAACATCCTCTCAAATGTTTGTTGTTGTGATTTTACTACCAATGGATTAATCTCCCACCCTCCTCCGTCAACCACCTCCTTATCCTTACTAGAAGATGATGATTTTCTATTGTTGGACATGATTTAGAACCTGTAAGAAAAATTGAGTAGAAAACAGTCTCTGCCTTTCGTGTTTGCTCACTAAATCACTCACAACTCAACTCCTAATATCCTTACTCTAGGAGTTCTTTGCAGACTAAACTTTTCTTCCAAGAAAAGGAAGTCCCAACCTTTACCCTTTTAATTACCACTCCTAAGAGGCAAATTGATGTAAGGAAAACAAGAAAACCCAATAAAGAGGCCAAAGAAAAACAAAGTTAGCAATTTGGATTTTTGGAGACTTTAGGAACCCATACAACTTTAATCACAACAACCAGAATGTGATTTATGTGTTCTATCAAAAAAAGAATGTAAGTGACATTTTTAGGTAAACTAACGATGCAATTGACCTATTTAGATCATAAAAGGATGCAAGAAATGTGTTTGGATTGGAAAAAGAAGTAATTGACATGTGCAAGAAGGAATAACACAGATTTGATTGAGTTTGAACAAGTTTATAAGTTATTTTGTTGACATTATCAAGAACTCTAACTAGATCTATTTATTTTCTATCTCTTTTATTTTTCTTTTTGGGGACATTTTTTGTCACTCTTTTTTTATAACTTTGAAACAACAAGAAACTTAAAGAAAACCATAATCAAGAACAAGATTCAAAGTGAGAATTGTAGGATTCAAAGATTCATAAAGAACTCAAAAGATCAAACCAAACTCAATTATTTGAATGCACAAGTTTAGAATTAGCAAAGATCAAGAAGATCAAGATGATAAAGATCAAATTTATCCAGTATAAGAAACAAAAGAAACGGAAAAAAACACAAGAAAACTATGGAATAACAAAAACAAAAAGGAAAACTCAAAAACTCAAGAAAACAGATTCAAGATTCCAAAAAGAATCAAGAAAACTCAAGAACTTTTAAAAGACACAAAATTGAACAGAAAAAAGGACACATATTAATTCAAACCTTGGGAATAGAGGTGGATATGATACCAAAAATTGATAGGCTCTTCACCTCATATTGGACGAAGCACAAATCACGAATCCAGGATCTAAGGAACATTCAATATTGCGTAAGAATGACAAAAACAACGTAGAAGGTATTTCTGTCACACCCACAGAATTTAGGAAGGATTGGGGGTGATAAGGAATGGGTTTGATCTTCACAAGCACTTGCTTGAATGAAAACCAAGTCTTTAAAGAACATCAAGGAAGGATTTCTCTAAAGTAATGTAAAAGAACACTAAATTTGGTTTTTGAATATTGAATGAATGAAGTCTACCTACAATACACAAAATAAAGAGTATTTATACTAACTTTAATAACTTGGACAACTTTCATAAGGGTAGAAATTGGGTTTTGGCTCATTCTAATCTAAAAGAACAAAATTCCTAATAAAGAAACTTAAAACAAGCTGATTAGGCCTAAAAAAACCAAAATGTAACTAGGCTTATTTAAGGCTAGAATCCACTTATTTAAGTCATAAATAGCATAACTAAAAGTTCAAAATAAATAAAATAAGAAGGCCAAACAATTGGCCCAAAGATGCTCAAAACAACCTAGTTGTAACAAATGAGTTGTTTCAAGTTGTGCATCAGGTCTAGCCTTCTTCAACAAGTCCAACACATTGCTCCAATCCTCTAATCATCATTATAAACCTTAGTGACGTGTTCCCAAGTGTTTTATCTTCTTCTCTTGCATATTGATCCACCATTAGATTGTTAAGAGCCTCTTTAGCACGCTTAGCCTACAACCTTGTCATTGGATCTCCAAGATTCTCCAATGGATCTTTTTCCCTAATATCACTTTGTTGAGCTTGTTTAAGTGTTTCTCTTTACTGCCCAAACTCTATCACACGTCCACATCCCAATCCTTCTATCTTGCCTGAAGCCACTTTTGATGCTTGATCTCCATCATCATCATCATCATCATCATCATCATCATCATGTAAAGGATTCATCCATGTCATGCGAACCATGCTTAACTTCATATTCATCTTCACCACCTTCATTTATCCCAACTAGACCTTCTTTCCTTTGCATTTCTTTAAGAATATCTGGAACAGTTTGTACGTCATTTCTAGTTGCACGATCTTCTCCATAGATCACGGTCAACTCATTATAGAAAGGAAAACTCTTCGTTCGAAATAAAGCAACATTCTTGTGACTCTAATGAGATGAAAAAACAATATTAATAATTTATATAAATGATAAGAAAGTAGTTAAATAAAATACTTAAAACAATGCATACTTACACTTAAGTAAGACTCTCATATATGATCTTCAGTAGTGACGATCTTCTTTTCACTATCTCATCCAAATCCACTGGTATCTTTTCTTACCATATCATATACAATGGTCCACTCTTTCTATAAAGTCTTAATCCTAAACTCTATATGAGGTCTAGCTTTTAAGTTCGAACTAGGGAGTTTTGTTATTACCAATCTTTCTAATTCATTCATATAACCAGCTTTAAATCCATTATCAGCATTATATGTTCCCTTATTATGGGAATTAACCATATAGGAAACAAGCACAACATTCTCTTCATAGTTTCACTTTCTTTTTGTTCCTTTTGAACTTTGGAAATCGGTAGTTAACTGGGAGTTCCTTGACATACTTATTGAGCAAACTAAAGCAGTATTGACATGTAAAAAATTAATCATCATAATAAAGGAAAAATAAAACATTTTATTTTTTCATTTTATTAACATTAAGCATCAACAGCTTATGAGAATAACAACCCTCTAACACTAAAACATAATAGAACACCTATAAAATGTTAATTTTCATTTTGCCTATACGCTCACCATTTTTGAACATTTCATTTCCCAATTCAATTCTCCAATTTGCCCAAGCATTAGTTGGGTCAATATTATTTCGGAATCCTCCTTAACAACCAGATTTATGTGAAAATAATCCTTTAAATCACTCTCTATGGGATCAAAACTCATCTCTTGCCTAATAAAATTATAAAGCAAACAACAAGCTATAATAATTAGATTGTATGTCTTTATTGGATAAAATGATAGACTCCTAAGAATAGGCCACCCAATTTCTAGTATCCCAAACACCTCTCAATTACATTGTGTGCAACTGCATGTTTCATATTAAAAAATTACTCTGAAGTTCTTGGCTAGAAATCTTGACACCATTCATTCAAATGGTACCTTTGACTCCTAAAAGGTGTAAGAAAGCCCTCACAATTTGTATAACATGCGTCGACTAGGTAATATCAACCTATATAAAAAACACTATACAAGTTATTTAATTTACATTATCTCATATACAAAATTTTAAACAACCTTCCTATATCATATAGGAAAGCTTACCATGAGGCACTTTTAGTCTCTACCTCCTAGTAATTGCATCACAAAGAACTTAACCATCAGCTACTAACGCTTCCCAACTAGGAAGAACATAAACAAATTGCAAGTCAGGTTTGCACAAACCTAACATATTTGTTGCAACATCGTCCTTATGAGTTCGAAATCTAGGCTTATTTTTAGTTGGCACATTAACCCTGATATATGTCCCATCTAGAGAACTTAAGCAACTTTAAAATTCAAATGAAATAAACAATAATGAGGAACCTTATTCACATACACTATACTTTCTTATAAAGGTAATAGGGTGATTATCTACATTAAACCACATCTATCGATGGTCCAAAGAGTTTGTTGGTATAGGCTCAGGTTTTCTAAACAAAAGATTTTGCAAATGCATCACTACATTTAAAACATTATGAAAACACTAACTAATTGTCTCAACTAACCTTCTAAACTTTTTCCTAATAACTCGATTTTTAACATAATGAGCAATAATATGTAAGAAAATTGCTACTTGTTCATCAATAAGCATGTATTTTGTTGACTTTAATCCTCCTATACTTTCTAGCATTTTGTATAATTTAAAAAATGCTTACCTATTCATCCTAACCATTGAAATAAATGACTCATCATTGTCATGCGCAATTTTCCTCACATAATCTAGATTTGCATAAAAATCAAGAAAATGGCATCAAACCCTTGGCCTATAACTATATAAAGATGCCTCTGATGCCAATAAACTCAATAGCCAACTAATAACATTACACATCTCCAACCATACAATCAAGACAACCACAAGTCTTTTTCTTTTTTTCACATTTCTATTCAAACTCAAATGAGCCATGACTACAAGAAATAAATTTTCTAATGTATTTACATAAATTTTTTCAAAAAAGGTATGATGTAATAGAAAAAATATGAAATAATTCAAAATAGTTAATGATATAAAGTAGAGTAAGAGAGAAAAAAGAAGAAGCCATACCTTAACATATAATGCTCAAATATAAATTACTTTTGTTGTTGATTAAAAGAACTTAATTTTTGAAGATAATATTTCCAAAGTTAAAAGGAGGGAATTATAGAACATTAAAAGCAAAACCTAACAAACAGTTTTAATGATTAACAGCTCATAAGATTTAATATTAAAATATTATACCAGCTTCAACAATGATTGACTATCAACAGATCCTTCACTACTGTTATTTTCATAAACTTCTCTCTGTTGAGCTTCAGGATTGCTTTTAGTAGCATGAAGAATTGATCAATCTAAGATCAAGCAAATAGCATGCAATTCATTCAACAGACTCAATCTTTGAAAAAGTGAATATGTTTAAATAAGATGACGAAACTTCTTATCTTTTTTCACTCTTAATTAATGCATCTCAAATTGAAAATTGAAGAACAAAAGAATATAAATGGAAACTGTATTTGACTACAATTTAATGTAAATCATAAGGAGTGTCCAAAGGTCTCACAGGTACATACAGAAAAGTTCCAAACACTAAACAACTATATACAGAAGCTAAACATTTCAATGCCAAAAACAAAACTGACTTATCAGTTTATTAGCAAACAAATTAGTTTTGTTGGTATATACTACCTACAATACAGAAACTCTCCCAAAGATCAGATACTTTACAAACAAAATAAACCATCTACATGTTATGTGACACTTAAAGCAGATATAGAGAAGTTAAATCAATGCATAGAAACATTCCAAATTATCGATCAAACAATTGATCACATGGATTCTTTCTAATGTTGAGTCATAAGACAAGAAACAATCCAAAGTTATTACAATACAGTTGTGAAAGCAGTTAAGGAAAACAAACATTTGAACATTATGAACCAAACACTTGATCACATCGGTCCTTTCAGTGTCGAGATATAAGAAGAATAATCCAAATTTACACCATAAATGTGAGAACAGATATGGAAAACAAACACTAGTTACTGATACAAGTTCTGGCAGAACCAACAAAGCTAACAAATGCAAGCACTAAAGAAAATCAGAAGAATCAAAGTGAAGTTATGTGTCTAAATCTGTTCGAAACTTACAGGATATATTGATAAAATGTTACGTGCCTAACTCAAAAGGATTATATTGATAAAATGTTGATATATCACCTATAGTTAAAGGTGATAAGTTGAAAAAAACCAATGCCTCAAAATAAGTCCAAGAAAGTTACAATGAGTTTTATTCCTTACAGTACTAGAGTTAAGAGTTTGATGTATTCATATTTATACATAAGACCTGATATTATTATGCAGTTAATGTTCATGGCAGGTATTACCAATTCTTGATCATGAATAATGGATTGCAATGAAGAAAGTGTTGCACTATATGCACAATACTAGAGAAAGTTGTGTCTTGGAAGAGTTTTAAATAGTTTTTTGTAATGACTTCAAACATAAAAACTGAGATTATAGTTTATTTCAAGGCATGAACATATGGCAAGTGATTGAAGAACTTAAGTAGAGGGCTTAGGAATATTGATTTAGTTTCTAGGCCTATTAATATTCATTATGACATGTTTTTTTTTAAAGAATACAAAAAATAATAGTGGAGCCAATTATATTCAACGTAGGTGCTTTAAGATTTATGGATGCATTAATCTTGGTGATATGTATTAAGAGTATATTACCACCATAGACATATTAGTTAACCTATTGACCAAGGAGCATAGGCTTGTAGATTTTCGTAAACATGTAAGAAACATAGATTTTATGTTATCTTATGATGTTTTGAAGTTGTGAGAGTTAAGTGACTTTTCTATTAGGTTACAATATTTGAAATCAATAAAATTGTGGATTTTAAACTTATTTATTGTGCAATGATATTTTAAATGCATCTATGTAGTTATCTTATTGTATATATACATATGTGATTCTTTTATTTTGAGATACATTATGATTCTTTTTATTGAAACAAATAGTTTATATGGTGATTGATCTGTATAGTTAATGCATCTTGATAGAGCAAGCCATCTTTTGGAAGCTAATCTTTGTATAAGTTTAATGGTTTCTTTTAGAAATTATAACTCTTGTTTTAAGACTGAAGTCTTGGTTTGGACTTGATCAGTGCAATCATACATGGTTTACAATTTTACAAGTCAAATATATAAATCACACTACAGTAGCACTACCCCAAAGGTTTTACTTAGTAAATTATTTTTGTTTATGATTATGGAGAGTTATATATTGATTCTAATATATTAAGTATCATAGTTAAGTATGAATGGTTCAATCAATTGAGTTTTTTATGATGAGATGTTTTCTAAAATTGCATATAAACTGATTAAATTTGATATTTAACTCAATCAAGTCAGTTTCATAATGCTTTCTCGTTAAGTTTGTTATTTGACTAAATCAATTCATTTTAAAAATGTTTTCACAAAAAAATTATTAAATCTTGATTAGTTTTGCTTAAATGGGAGAATTTAACAATTTTTTTATGGATTACAACTTGTTAATATTTTCTTTTTACAACTGAGTCAATTAAAAATTTGAAGCCTTTGATTACTTTATATACTTGGTCTTCTCAATATGTTTATTCAAAGTTGTATGATTATTGTATAGAATTACTAGAAACCATGTTGATAGTCCAAACTTATGTCTAATTAGGCTACGTTTCTCTTACCATCTTGTAACCTTATATGTAAATAATTTATAAGAAGTTAGTTTTACATCATTTATAATCTAACTTAAAATGGCGAGAGAGGCAAGTGAAGAGTATGTGTTTTTTTCTTATTTTGCAAGTATTTTATAAAGGTGATTTTACGAGGTTCAAGAATAATAATTATATCTTCTATTTTAAATATTCTTACTTTTTTTATTATTCATATATCAATTATAAAAGTGTGTAAAATGCTATTGATCGATGTTTAATTTCTACAACAACCACGTGGCATTCATTTCTGCCCAAAAACAAAAAGGCTAGGAAGTGATTTTAGAGGTTCGGCAGAAAATTCTCAACTTTTATAACCGTTGACGGAATCATATATGTACCTAGGACTATACTACGCCTTGTAAGTGGGGTTAGTTATATTAAAAGAATAGGTGTCAACTCAATATATTCCAATCTATGAAAATTTTTTCAAGATAACGAAGTTGGTCCCGAACCCAGTTGCCAGATATTCATTGTACGAGTCCCTAGATTGTTAATTTTCCCTACCGTAAGTGTTTGACAATGCTGATATGCAGCCCGCCGCATCTCTATAAAAGGGGGCCAAACTAAGAGAGTTGGGCAAGTGACGTTTCAATCCTCCTTTCCTCATCCAGTTTCTTCCAAAATGGCTATGGCTAGATCTTTTTCTGCTACCAAATGCCCTTCCATCTTCTCTGTTATGCTTTTCTTTGGAATGTTCCTGTCAAGTATATATGAAACAGGTAATCTGAAAGCATGCATAATTTGCCTAAGAACCGTCCAAATTAAGCACTAGACTTCATTAGGAATCTGGCATTGTCAATTAGATATCAGAAATATATGCATATATGTCTTCAAAATACTTCTCATTCCAGCAAATAGACAGGAGTCGTTAATTAACTGGTTGCTTGTGCTTCTGCAGATGCTCAAATAGGTGTCTGCTACGGAATGCTCGGCAACAACTTACCGCCACCAGGAGACGTGGTAGCAATGTACAACCAGAATAACATCCAACGAATGCGACTTTATGATCCAAACCCAGCAGCTCTTGAAGCCCTCAGGGCCACCAATATAGAGCTCATTCTCGGAGTCCCAAACACTGACCTTCAAATGGTTG
>JANIIA010000006.1:15204229-15223573 GCA_027478495.1 Erythroxylum alaternifolium | reverse complement strand
AAAAAATAGCCATCATGCATCTTTGAAATGTAGCTGGAGCATTGCATAACCCAAATGGCATGCGTCTATATGCAAATTTACCATAAGGACATGTAAAAGTTGTTTTCTCTTGATCTTTCGGGGCTACCGAAATCTGCAAATAACCACTATATCCATCTAAGGCACAGTAAAAGTTATGTCCAACTAATTTCTCAATCATTTGATCAATGAAAGGTAAAGGAAAATTATCTTTCCTAGTGGCATCATCCAACTTCCTATAATCTATGCACATTCTCCACCCAGTTTCCTTCTTAGTGGCTATTAATTCATTTTTCTCATTTTCAACCACAGTGGAGCCTCCTTTCTTTGGCACCACATGCATAGGACTAACCCAACCAGAATCAGAAATGGGATAGATAATACCTACATTTAGAAGCTTTACTACCTCATCTTTCACTACCTCCTTCATGTGTGGGTTAAGTCTCCTCAGGGGCTGCCCTATCGCCTTACTTCCATCGTCCATGAAAATATGGTGTGTGTAAAAGGATGGGCTTATACCCTTTATATCTGTAATGGACCACCCAATGGCCTTTTTGTGGTCGCGCAGTACCCTCAACAACTGCTCCTCCATAGTACCTGACAAGCAAGAAGAAATGATAACTGGTAAGTGCTCAGGTGGGTTAAGATAAGCATACTTCAAATGACTCGGAAGAGGTTTAAGGTTAAGAGAAGGGGGCTCTTCAATTGAAGGCTTCAGAAATAGCTTGCCTGGACATTGGAGAGGCTCGTACGCTCTATAATGTGTCCAATATGTCTGCTCCAACTCAACCGCGATATCCTCCAACTCTTCCTGTAATTCTTCCCCTAACTCTTCGATCATTCCTTGTACTTCCCCTTCCAACAAATCTGCACAAACAATAGAAGAATTATGAGCATCAGAAGAATAAATATCAATAAAATGGCAAGAATTAAGAGTAGAAGGATGCTTCATAGCATTGAACACACCAAACACTAGTTCTTCATCTTGAAGTCTCAAGATGAGCTTTCCACATTGCACATCGATGATAGTTTGTGCGGTGGCCATGAAAGGTCTCCCAAGAATACTGGGGATGTCTATATCTTCCTCTATGTCAAGGACTATGAAATCCACAAGGAAGATAAACTTCTCAACCTTGACTAATACATCCTCGATGATTCCCCTCGGATAAGTTATTGATCTGTCTGCCAGCTGAAGCGAAATAGTAGTAGGTTTGGGCTCGGCCAATCCTAACTTCCCGAAAATAAAAAGAGGTATTAAGTTAATGCTTGCACCTAAATCCATTAAAGCCCTATCTATATGTAAATCACCAATAACACAAGGAATAGTAAAACTCCCTGGATCTTTAAGCTTCGGTGGTAACTTTCTTGACAATATGGCCGAACACTCGTCATTTAGCTTCACCGTAGCATATTCCTCAAGCCTCCTCTTATTAGACAAAATTTCTTTCGAAAACTAGCATAAGAAGGCATCTGCGCTATGGCCTCAACAAAAGGAATGTTTATATGTAACTTTTTAAATATCTCGAGAAATCGACCAAATTGCTTATCTAGTTGCGTACCTTTTAACCTTGGAGGATAAGGAATCCTAGGTCTTACCGGATGTGTGATGGGGTCAGCAAATAACCTTGGATGATCCTCTTTTCCAGCTGATGCTTCCTTGGCCACCTTGCCACTTTCTTAACTCTTTTCTTCTTCACTCTTTTCCACTTCTTTATCCTTCTGCTTCTCTTTAACTTCTTCAAGCTGTCTGCCACTCCTCAATAGGATTTCCTTTCCATGTTCTCTTGGGTTGGCTTCAGTAGTGCTAGGCAATGAACCTGAAGGTCTTTCCTTGAACAAACTTGCAATCTGACTCATATGATTATCCAAATTTCTAATAGAAGATTCTTAGTTCTGCATCCTAACCTCGGTAGTGGAAATGTAATTCGAGAGTAGCTCTTCGAGATTAGATTTCTCTGGTAGAGCAGGATTAGGAGGCTTGAAACCTAGAGGTGGCTGTCTCTGAACATTGGATGACTGTGGTTGTGCCACTTGATCATTACACCAAGAAAAATTTAGATGATTCCTCCACACTGGGTTGTAGGTATTGGAATATGGATCCCCTCGCTATCTGTTATAATTGCCCACATAATGGGCCTCTTATATCTCTTGAGCAAAAGGATTCCCAACTTGACATTCAGAAGATGCATGGGAATCTCCACCACAATGCTCGCATATAGCACAACTCCTCAATGAAGGACTAGCCCCTCCTTTTACACTTTGCATCAAATTATCCAAATTTTTTGTCAAAACATCCATCTGAGCTGATAAAGTCATTGTATTGTCTACTACACGAGCTCCTGTCGTTTGGGATGCCTTTCTGTATAATATTGAACACTGCTAGTGGCCATCTCATCAATCAACTTGTAGGCTTGATCTGGTGTCTTTCTCATTAAACTACCTCCTGTGGCAGCATCTATGGTACTCCTGGTCGATGGATTCATTCTTGTATAAAAATTATTGACCTGTTGCCATGTAGAGAATCCATAACTAGGACACTGTGCCAATATATCCCGAAATCGCTCCCTCGCTTCATATAAACTTTCATTTTCATATTGAGTGAAAGAAGTGATCTCATTCTTCATCTTTTCAACCTTGGTAGGAGGGAAAATTTTCACCAAAAATAATCTCATCATCTCATCCCATGTAGTAATCGATCCCGATTGCAAACTAGCCAACCATACTCTAGCCTTGTCCTTTAAAGAAAATGGGAATAACCTTAATCTCACTGCATCTTCCGATACTCCATTCTGCTTAAACAAATCACAAATATCCAAAAACGTCTCCAAATGGGTGTTTGGATCCTCCAAAGGCAATCCTCCAAATTGAGATGCCCTCACCATGGATGTAATGCTGTGAGGAATCTCAAAACTCGCAGGTGTGATCGTCGGCCTTATAATAGGAGGCATGGGTCTATTGGTGTGCCCCATAGTCAAATCCATCATAGTTAACTCTCTTTTATCTTCAATATGTGGCATCAACCTCTCTTCATGCTGCTCCATCTTTAAAAACTGCTCTTCTCTAATCCTTTCTGCTGTGTTACTACTCCGAGCCAATTTGGTTTCCTTACGCAACCTGCGAGCAAATTTTTCAATCTTAGTATCTAGTAGCAAATTCTCAAACTTTTGACCACGAGTGAGCATAAACAAAATGGAACAAATAAAAAACAAATAATAACAAAACTAAGAATGGAAAATAAAACACACCGAAATAAGGTAATCAAGAAAACAACTAAAATACACAAATAAACTAAGAAACAAGAATTAAATATGAGAAAATTAATATCGTCTAATCTAATGACTCAGAATAAGGAATCTATCTCTAGCAACGAGGCCAAAAAATTGTTGCGGTCTAAACAAAATAATATAAATTAAATTCTATCTAGACCAATTAGAGGCAAGCGCACCCAATCGATAAGTAATATAAAACGGTAAAAACTGGATATCGTACCCAAGGAAATTTCAACACGCAAGACAATTAAATTAAACGATAAAAAATTACTCGGATGATCAAGAATCAATTGATTTGAAAATAAAATACAATAAAGTAAGTAAATTAAGGAAATATGAAAAATGCAAGGTGTGAATTAAAAAAAAGACTAGATTTAATCAAATGACAGAAATCGATTAAGGTATTAAATTTCAATTGGATTGGACACTAAAAAGTATAACGGTGGATCGATCTAGGAATTACTTCACTTAAGCAAGTTGAACCTAATGTTCATGAGTGTTCCCTTCTCCTCTAAATCCGAGTCACCTACTTAGTTTATAGATAATTCGGAATAAAAGGTGTTAAATACAAGAAGCCTAAAATTAAGTTCGTTAGTTTTAGGTATCCTCACATAAGATCCTAAGGTTGGCCTACACTTTAGTCTCAAATATGTCGCTTGATTAATTTTCTGACAAATTAAATCCCATAAGTTGTGGCATTCAATCATCTAAGGTCTTAATCTAGGTGATCAAGCTAAATTAGGACTAAATATGTATTTAATCAAGCAAAAATCAATACCATAAAAATTATCCTAATCCAATATCAATCTTAACCTTAACCAAAAAGAAAAACTTACTCACACATATTCATCAATGTAACATAAATCATGATCATAACATATGTTTGCATTGATTAAATCCACACAATTAAAATAAATAAGGAATTAAAAAATAAAAATAAAAACACCCCTTTTTTCGTTGCTGTATTTTCTCTCCTCCCTCCTTGCCACTGTAGCTGATGTGACGATTTAATTAGGTAGTTTTTGGTCCAATGGTACTATTCACGTTATCTTCTTCTCTCCTCTCTTCTTTACGCAACTCTTCTTCTTCAACTTGTTAATGCCACCAGCTACTTCTCCTTCCTCTAGCTACTTGCGTCTTCATTCTTCTTTTTGCCACCAGCTCACTTTTTTTTGTTCACGCCATCAGCTATTGTCTTCATTTAATATCCACCAGCTGCAACGTTCATGCCACCCGTATTGCACCAGCTGCTCACTTTTTTTTGCTTCCATCAGCTGCTTGCGTCCACCAGCTTCTTCGTTGTGAGTGGAGTGCCACTAGCTGCTTCGTTGTGATTTCTCCATTAGTTCAACTTCTTCCATCCACCAGCTGCTTGCGTGTGTATGGAGTGGAGAGTGCCACTAGCTACAATGTCATCTCCTAAGCCACCTGCTGCTTTGTGTGTGTGAAGTGTGGAGAGCGTCTAATGATGGTCCAACGTGAGTTTTTGAGGAGTTAAGGTTGTGTTTTTTTTTCTCCTGGTGTTACATGAGTGTGTGAGTGGAAGATGCGTAAAATGGGATGGGGGTGGCTTGATTTTGGTGTGGTCAAATGGAGGTTATTTTTGTTGTGTTGTGCTTGAGTGGTGGAAAGATGGAGGCTAGGTTTGTCTTCATGTGTAGCTTGGGCTAGATGGAGGCTGCTTTAGTTGTGAGTGGCGTGAATAAAGGCTGCTGCATGTGTTTGTGGAAAATGGAAACAACTACATAGAAATAAGGGTGGTGTAGGTATGGAGGCTGTAGGCGTGGAGGCATGGGTGTGCTGGTCTATAAAAGTTGCGTTGTCTCTTGTACGTGAAATAGAGGCTTGTGTTTGAGTAGGGGCTGCTTTTGGATTGGAGAATGAGATATTTCAAGGTCAATTTTGACATTGTATAAAACATAAATGGTGATGATTTAGGAGCTCAAATTTTATCAGTATCTTCGTCTTTGACTGAGCTTCAATATGAGACTTGAATCACGGGATTTTGCCAACTGAGTCAAAAGTTGTGATCAGAACATCGTTGAAAGGTCATTCTAGTGATCCAAAATCTGACGCAAATTTTGGGAATTTATTTCTCCTGAATTCCAGCTCAGAAAAATCTGAAATTGGTCCCAAAAAATTCATAAATGAGTCAAGAGTTTAAGTATGAAATTTCAGAATTTTTGGCAAAACCAATCTTGAGATAAAAATCTCACAATGACTAAAGGTCAAGTTTGTCAAAAACTCAAAAACAGTGCAATTCAAGTCTATTTGTTTCATTTTTGCATTTTACGTCAACGAATCTCGAATAATGCTAAAACATGATAAACCAGCTATAGATGAACATAAATGACTCTTAATTAAGTCCTAAAGATATATAAAAATATGAGTGTATCATATACTAATCGGCTGTATAACATAAACTAACACTTAGGCCTTGTTTGGTTGGCGGGAAAGTAAAGTGAATTTGGAATCTGATTTCTTGGAAAATAAATCTACAAAAGTAAAGATATTAACATGTTTGGATACTTAAAAGAATTCTAATAAGAAAGTTGAGTGGATTCTTATTATAGTGTTTGGTGTGTAACATTATTTCATGGAATGTAATTTAATTTTGACTTGTATTTCCAATTATATCCCTACAAACTGAATAAAAATTGAAATTATTAAATAATGTTAATTTGTAATACAAGTTATATTATTAAATGTTAATTTTTTCATTCTTGATATTCTAATCATATAATATTGTTATATCATAACTATAAAAAAATACTAAAAAAACATCAACCGAGTACAAAGATAAATCTTAAAATTCAAATTAAATATCAAAATTTTTTCTAACATTGAAAATAAAAATACAAATAGTGCATTATTATTAAATTTATTATTCTTAATATTATTAATTTTTATTATTAATTTTTTACTTATTATTAATTTTATTATTACTAAATTTATTATTTTTATCAATAACATTTATTTTATTATTTTTTTATTATTAATTTTATTATTATTATACATATATTTTTTTTTATTATTATTATTATTAGTAATAGTAGTAGTAGTAGTAGTACTACTACTACTACTAAATTTATTATTTTTGTTAATTTTATTATTATTATTATTATTATTATTAATTCTTCTTCTTCTTCTTAATAATAATAATTATTATTATTATTATTGTTGTTAATTTTCTACTAATTATTAATTTTATTTTTATTATTTTTATCAATTATATTTATTTTATAATAATTATTAATTTATTGTTTTTATTATTATTATTGATTTTGATATTCTTATTAATTATTTTATCATTATTATTGTTATTATTATTAATTTTCTACTTATTATTATTCTTATTATTATTAATTTTATTAATTATATTAATATTAAATTCCTTATTATTATAAAAGAGTTGTCATAGAGTTGAGAAAGAAGCAAGGGTTAAATTGTCTAGTATACTTTTTAGATTAAATTCTTAAGGAAAGTAATCTAAATATAAGGAGGTGATGGGATTTATAATCTAAGTAAAATGCTACTATTTTCTCTAAATTTAGAAAATCTTTACTTTCCTAATAACTCAAAAAAAAAAAGAATCAAATATAATAATATAAATTTTAGAAAAAAAACTTTACCATACAAAAATTCGTGCCAACCAAACATTTCCTCTCTGTCGTCATCTTCCGTGGCAAGTAATATGTCACTCTCTATAGAAGTACTTGCAATGGCAGGTGTAGACTAGTTCCAGCGAAATATTGATGTTGAAGAAGTCCTTTAGTGTCGTACCCCTCAAATTTCTGCCATAATAGCGCAAAATAGGTCCATATAAGAGGGAAGTTGAGTTAACGGAGGATTCCGGCTCAGAGTTTAGCGTGAAGAGACTGAAAGAAATAAGTTTAAACAAAAATGGTATTGCGGGATGAGTAAGACAAAGAAAAGCTTGATGTCATTGGTGAGAACCATGGGGAATTTCTTTGTAAAGTTGAGAACGGTGAAGAAAAGTGCTTCGTTTATCAACCTTTGACGTCTTCTGTTTCAAAAATAATGACTTGCGTTAAGGCAAAGTAGTTTGTTCTTAATTCGGAATAAATGGCTGAAACCAACCTTGAGAACGAATGTTAGTATAGTTTCCTGTGTTCTCTGGACTATTGTTTTCTTCAGTCCTCGAACTGTCCTGAGAGTTAAGGTCTTAATGAATACTTTTTCGTGTTCTAAGCAATAGTAGCAGAGTAAAGTGGCACCCGATCGTCTAAGTCTGTGTCATTTAATCTATTCCAAGTACATGTCACAAATTTCGGCCACAAGTTTTATAATAAATAAAAAAAATGATGAAATTTGTGAATGGAAATTTATGAAACAGAATAAAAGCAGTTTAAAAAGAACAGAGGATGTGATTCGAGTGCTACAAGATTAATGCTTAGCTTGTACCGTGTAAAGAGACTGCAGACTGATATCACCATCAGAATTATTAGCACTATCTTTATCATTTTTACATAGAGAGGGACAGGGCTGTGTTACAAATAACCATACACAAACAACAGCAGTTGTAATGTATGTCTATGTCAAGAGAAATTCCATTTAGAAGGGAACATAAATTCGGAGAATTCAAAGGCAGTGCTTATTTTGGCTCTTCTTTACTTTTAGCCTTAGATCTGGGTAAATCCAGCCTCATCTTCTTTCTCGATGATCTGAATATCCATATCCACCTCATCATTTAGTGCTTCTTCTACCTGCCAGCCTCAGTCAATAATTCATTATTTGTATGTAGGCCACCTATTGAACACTCAATTTCAGATAATTCCAATTATTTTATTCTACACTCCTGTGCTAGATGTTTAAATGGCATTTGTTCCCTAAATTTTCTTTGCTCAATAATGAAAGGTTTTGGAATCGTAGGAAAAGGTAAGTTTCGGATCATATAAATATCGGTTTTCCAGAAAGTTCACTCTTTATACGGATTTGTCCTTTCCAGTTTTCAGAAAGCAGCAATCCGTAACACTGGTGCAGAGTAGAGGAAATACTATTCATACTCGCTTCAGTTATTAAAGCTCAGAAACATTTCATTTCCTGAAATGACTCTAATGTTAATAACAAACAGATATACATGTCTTAATATACATACATAGATCACTATTACAAACAATCACGTCTTTATTATTCATTAAAACATGTGATCCGAACGGTAGGTTACTGATACCATTATCTTATATATATATATATATTTTCCAGTTGTCAGTCTTGAAGGGGCCTCAAGACCGTACCTTTGACTATGGCCCACGAGCTCCAGTGTACTAACTCGCAGCGACTCTGTGCTCCCATTAACTCATTTGAATCTTTAGGAGTGGTTTTAATTTTAGAGGTGTTCTACAATCCCTTTGCCTCCCCAAGTCAGTGAATAGGAAGGATGCATTGGGAAAGCACCCCAAGCGCTTCAGTTTATTCTGTTTAATCTCCAATCTCCTTGAAAATCTTTTCTTTTTGAGTACTGTGATTAACAGAGAATGACGAGGTGCTTCAGCTTAACGGAGGCCAAAAACTGGTGTTACAGACTCACTTTCTCCAACCTTGGTCTCCGATCAACGATCACAGACCTCAAAGACGGCACTGTTATGCACTGTTGGGTCCCCAAAACCAGAAGAGACACTAAACCAAACCTCCTCCTAATTCACGGCCTGGGTGCCAACGCATTGTGGCAATGGGGCGACTTCGTAAGTCATCTTGTCCCCTACTTTAACATCTATATTCCAGACCTCGTCTTCTTAGGGGACTCGTACACTACCCGGCCAGAGAGAACAGACTCGTTCCAGGCCCAGTGCATGATGCGTTTGATGGAGGCTAACTTGGTGCGGAAGCTGAGTTTGGTGGGGATGAGCTATGGTGGGTTTGTGGGATATAGTATGGCGGTTCAGTTCAAGGATGTGGTGGAGAGGATGGTGATATGTAGCTCTGGAGTGTGCATGGAAGAGAAGGACTTGAGAGAAGGTGTGTTTAGAGTATCTAATTTGGAGGAGGCTGCTAAGATTTTGGTGCCACAGACTCCAGATAAGCTTAAGGAGTTGGTGGGTTACACATTTTACAAGCCACCTCCTATGCGACTCGTGCCTTCTTGCTTTCTGGCTGATTTTATTGACGTAAGAGCAATCAGTTCTGTTTTTACTTGACTAAGTTCCTTAGGAATTAGTCTGTGTTTAAAGACATTGGGAGTTTTGGTCAAAATTGAGCAGGCTATGTGTAGAGAGTATGTGGAGGAGAAGATAGATATGATCAGAGCCATTCCCAAGGACAGAAAGCTTTCAAACTTACCCCAGGTTTCCCAGGTTAAAATTGAACCCTTCTTATTTTGGTTTTTGTGCAAAATTTTGATTATCTAACTCTCTAGTGTATATATATATATATATATATATCATGTAGCCAACTTTGATCATGTGGGGAGAACATGATCAAGTGTTTCCTCTGGAACTGGGACATCGATTAAAGAAGTGAGTAGTAGGACACTGGTTTGGGAATAGACTGCTAATACAAAAATGGTGGTACTGATTTTGGGTTTTAATAAAACAGGCATCTGGGCGATAACGCTTATCTGGCTGTGATAAAGAATGCCGGGCACGCAATAAACGCAGAGAAGCCCAAGGAGTTCGCAGAGCTTTTGAAATCGTTTCTTGTTGACTTTCAGCTTCCGAATCATCAATGTCTCCAGTAAAGTATCTGCCAACCCCAATGCTTGATCAAGTGTACTATTCTACTTAATGCTCGCTCAACATAAAAGCTGCTAAAAGTTGTGGGATAAGATTAACTGTAGAAATTGCATGATTTTCTAAGTACACAGTGTTGTTTATCGTCTTCCACAATTCCTTCCGAATGTTTGATTTAAAACTGCAATTTTTAATCGTTACCCCACAAATGCCTTTCTGCCGTTTTAGAATATACATTGCAGTGTGTTGCAGTTTGGTACTCAATTTTGCAAAAATAATTTTTTATTGAATAAAAAAAAAAAAGAGAGAGAGGATAAACATCTCCTGACGCCCGAGAAATCTACCAGTCAAATATAACACTTTTGAACCTAACCCAGGAATGTATGAGTTATGACTTAAGAGCCACGAAGGTTTTATCACAAAACAGCAAATGCTGATTAGACGCTTTGACAACAGCCACAAAAATGAGATTCCACTTCACCCACAGAACAGACTTAAACGTACGAGAACGTCTTCATATTCAACACTTCATCAAATTCTACTCAAAGACGTTAAATTTAGCATAGTAATAAGTAAAAACTCATCATGAATTTAGAACAATTGACTTAGCTTATTTTATTACTAGAGAATTAACTTAAACAAATATAATTCAACCTAATCTCTCCAACGAAGCATGTCGATAGTCTGCCCACGCTTCATGTCATTTGCACACAATAGTGTTTCAGCTAAATGGACAAAAAACAGAAAAATTATAGGACAAGGGAATGAACTAATTTTGTTGATGAAAGACAAAAGGAAATGACCATTAAGGAAGCAATCAAGAAAGAGGGAGGAGGTCTGAAATCCACCGAGACCTTGCCCAAACAGAATCAAGAAGTCCAAACTAAAAAGTGAAAAGCTCAAGTTATTTTAGTTCAAAAACCAAATTAGAGAAAGGACAAATGGCATACTATAAAACCAAACTCCAAGCAACCAGCATATGAGAATTCACATGGCCAAGTCTAAAGGGAAATGAATCTATATATCTAAGAAGACAACCACAATCATTCAAAAGTAGCAAACTTCAAAAAGCAACTGTCTGAAATCATCTATTGGTCATTTAGATACAAGCCAATGGTCCACCACCCCACAGAGATCCACCAAAAGGTAACGCTACCTGATTCCCCTTTCTTACCAAAACCAGCTCAGAAAACCACTCTTTTCTATCCCAGCTAATTCTGCAAAATCAATCAATGCAAGTAGCAAAAGCAGAACAAAATCAGATCTGTATAGAGAAGCAGCACCATTCAAAAGAATTAAAATTATGTCTGAAAGAACTTAGGCTAAAGCTAGGCCAAGTAAATGACAATAATTTGAGGAAAGTAACTATCTGAACTTTCTTAGCGAATAACCAAGATAATGACAGTTGGATAATAAGATGTTTGTGGTCACATAATTTGCATTCACAGAACAAACCTTTAATGTTTCATATCACAGTTGGAAATGGAGAAGTAAATGCAACAAAATTTAACAGTAAGACAAGCCAAATTACACTTTTACCTAAAAGATTTTCCCAATTCATTATGGGATATTGCAGTGTATGAGAAAGAATTGGTAGATTTCTTCCAGCCACTTGGCTTGGTCTTTTCTCTAACTGATGGCTAATGGCTTTGGTTAAGCTCATTGGTTACCACAAAAAATTTTCAAAATTTGCCCCTCAGATACTATAATCAATTAGCAATATTGTAACAGATGAGAGACTATAATAAATCGGCTGAAAGAAAATGTTTCTTAACCTACACCAAGGGACTACACAATTACTAGTTTTTCAACTGTTAGCAATAACAATAAGACTAAAATTGTGGTCAATAAAGTAACTAAGAAGTTCTACCCCAGACTTCAACCTGTTAAATGCATTCCCGTTGGTAGATGCATAAAATGAATTACTTAACATGGAAATATAAACTATTATCATTCATATTGTTTAACAAACTCTTTTTTATTTAACACATAAAATTTGTCACTAGTTACAATTGCAAATAAAATCCCATCGTAAACATTACTTTTTGCTTTAACCTAAAACTTCAGCAAATAGAACAACTACTGGATGTATCCAATTGCACGCATATGCATATGCATTTGCAAAGATTCAGAAGTTGCTTACCTCTACTTGATGGTCATCTCCTTTGGGTTGTTCACCTGCCAAGTTGAAAGTATCAAAAGTGGAAATCAACGATTATGAAGACTAATTTCATAAAGAAGCTGAAACACATTAGATGGAAGAATATTAGCCTTTTTTGAGCTGAAAAAGGTTAAATTCAATCAGCAAATGACAATCCTTTCATCATAATCAAAATAGTCTGCCCATTAAATCACAATATTCATCAGGGCCCAAAGGCTCTTGCTTCCACAGAACAATCCCACAATAAAATGGATGAATGAAAAGAAAAAAGAAGCATATACCACAGATAAGGCAATTCCTGCAACAAATATTTCATCAAATAGCAAGACCTTTGACAATTAATATAATAAATATGTGCTATATGTGGATTATTTGAGCCTAAACAAGTCCATCAGCATTCATTTTGTCACAAAATTCAGATTTCAAATTACACAACAATTATTTATCTCATAATCAAAACAAGATTGGCTCACAAAACGTCAAACAAACTTCCTACACAGTCCTCGGAATTACTATCAAAAAAGAGGAAATCAGAAAATATATCATATCTATTGGATATGAAAAAGATTGGAAAAGAGGAGAGAGAGAGAGATTTCTCCTTTAGATCAACAGGCTCTGAACCATAAGCCTAACAGTAACTCCTCTAACACTTTTTAACTTCACTAAGAAACACTTACAAGATTCAAGGTACCCCCCTACCCAAGGAAAGAGAGTTATTCTAAGTTACCTCCTTCCTCTGGCAGATCAGAGGTCCACAGAGTGAGGTTATCCCTCAGAAGTTGCATGATAAGGGTGCTGTCTTTGTAGGATTCTTCGTTGAGGCTATCAAGTTCTGCTATAGCTTCGTCAAATGCTTGCTTAGCCAAGTGACAGGCCCTGAACAACACAGATAATGTAAGACTAGAGGACAAAATTCACAGCCACACGGAAGAAGTACATGGTTTTCTAATATGATGATGATGATGATGACGATGATTATCACTTTTTAAGAGGGAATGGGGTGTTAAAATCTTTTAGAAAAAGCGTGTTAACCTTTCAGGGGAATTCAATATTTCATAGAAGAAAACGGAGAAGTTCAAGGCTAAGCCAAGTCTGATTGGATGAGTTGGTGGCAGATCTGAGGAAGCGGTAGAAGTGGCAGCCTGCAATGCAACAAAAAGCATCCTTCATTGAGTGATACGTTCTGTTAAACTTGAAGATTAAACTCAGGAAATTGAAAAGGAAAAAGTGGAGAACAAATTAATCTCAAACAGAATGGAAAAACAGCAAACACCTCATAAGCCTTGAGGGACTGGTCTGCAGCTGCTTTACGATCATCACCACTTTTAAACTCAGCTAGATAGCGGTAGTAGTCTCCTTTCCTACCCCCAACAGAAAACTAATGTTTCATTATCATAGAAAATAAATTATTGGATGCTTGAAATTTTCTAAACAAGAAGCGCAAATGTATAAATAGCATTATATCAGTAAACAGAACTTTTCAAGCCCTAGAAAGACCAAATACCACATATCATTCAAAAGACAAGATCGTAACCTGGTTGCCAAACATAAATACCCCAATATGATATTGTTGCAAAGCATTACTTAGGTCTTTGGATGCACTATTCCACAGAAAAGAAAAACAGCAAGTAAACTCGAATTATATTACAATTACCTAAGTTAAAAAACTTCTTAAAATTTCTTCATCTTCGAAAGCCTTATCCCCTTTTCCATGTATAGTACAGTATTCCTCTCAGTTAAATCAACTCAACAGCTAAATGAAAAGGGAATTATAATGATCAATAAATCTCACATCTTATAGTAAAAAACAGTTGATTCTCCCGATGAGGAAGATGGGAGAAGGTGCTGATCAATGACTGACAATATGTCATTGCATATCTTTGAAAGCTCATCTTCAACCCTTTGCCTGTATTCCTTTATCCTCTTCACGTTTTGTTCATGGCCCTTTGCCTCCTCCTTCTGTTCAATGGAAGACAATATTCTCCATGATGCCCTTCTAGCACCAATGACATTCTTGTAACCTACTGAGACCAAATTCCTCTCCTCAATAGTCAACTCCACATCTAATTTGGCAACTTTCTTCATTGTCTCCACCATCTCTGCAACAAAAAATTTGGAGATGGAGAGAAATTGAAAAATAAAGAAATGAAATATAATAGGGCTGTGAGGATAGGGATGGAAAAACAAATTAACAAATGAAATATAATGGTACTGTGGTTATTATGATAGCTAGTCTCATGATTGTAAACAAGAAATGCCATTTTAATTGCAGTTTAAAACAAGCATGACACTTCCCAGAAAAGGTTCCTAAGAACAAAAGTAACTAATTGCAATTGCGAAGGAACCAAAAGGAAACAAAATGCCAAGTACACCGTGTTGTCTACATTTCAAAATGATACTCCTGTTATCCAAAGAACTTGAGGCTGTAGTACCAGTTCAACATATTCAAGCACTTAGAAGTGATCAACTGGCTCAATAAAAAACATATTAACCTATTTGAGGACGTGGTCCTTGAGATGAAGAAATAAGCACGCCCTAATTGATGAGAACCAAAAATGAAAAAAAGAAAAAGAGAAAAGGATGTAACAAACAGTGAAAACATTCCAGTAAGGGAAAGCCAAATCAGACATGAACCCATCACTGTACTTCACCCAAGCAGCTACATAATGCTCAAAATTTACAACACTGACCATAGATAACGAGGCCCAGTTCGGCATCAATGGAAGAAAATAAACGCAGATTCATAAATGACGATAAATATCATATAATATACCTACTAATCCAAACCCAGATATTCAATTGGAAAAAACACTACCCACAAACGCTTTGCACACCCATTTCAAATCAAATGTTAGAAAAGATAAAAATTTTAGATTTTTCACACAAATCGCTAGAATCTAACAAGAACAGAGTGAGAAACAGCAATACCATCGTATCTCTCAGCCTGCTCTGCAAGTTTAGCCAAGTACACCAGTTGCTCTCTCTCCTTCTCCATCTTGCCTGCTTCTCTCTCTCCCTCCCTCTCTCTCTCTCTCTCTCTGGGGATGTGTGCGTCTGAGAAATGCGGTTTTTGATAGCTGCAGAACTGAAACGAGATATACTGGCCGTACGATGTGATTTTATGATGTTTGCATAGTAAGATCGACGGTCAAAATCTGCGTTCTGACTTCTGGAGACTGGTGAAATTGTGACCGTTAGATGGGAAGTTAGTGGGGGCACAGCACATAACCGGTGAGACCAGTAACGGCTGTCTGGTGACTTGGGTTAATGTTCAAATCAGTGATGATAATGATGAGGTGGGGCCAGTTAACATAGTGGAATTTTGTCGGATGCTTTGGATTTTCATAAACAGCTTTGGTGGAAATTGCTAAGAGTTGGAATCCTTTTTTATGTGAAACAATGTTCTGTTAGAATTGATCGCTCTCTTTGGTTCACGCGGACCACAAGTGCTTGTACTTTTCTGGATTCAATTTGGGTTGTTTGTTCTTTCAAGTTGCAGGGAAAGTTTTTTTTTTTTTTTAGTACTCAAAACAATAGAAACTGAAATAATGAAAAAAAATATAGGTTGCCATTCCTCTTGGAACCTACCAGGATGTGGGAATATAAAAAGTCAACAGTTTTTATGTTTTGTGATTATTCTAATTAAAATAGCATCATCATTATAACGATTTCAATTAAAATGCAAGGAAAGGAGGACCGTTTGCCGTTTCCTATCAGATTTGGAGTCAGCAAGCACTTGGCACAAAGCATACTTTATAGAACAATTACATTCCTAAAAACTCCCATTATAGGAAACAGTCAACAAGGCTCGTTTCATCAAGCTGTTAAGAGAGATTATTGAATCATTTATCACCAGACATTGACAATCCCATGGGCTCCCCGGTGACATAATTACAATCTAAATAAGTGCAGATAAAATGGCAACTGGACAGGTTACTATAGCACAATAATTCCCTTTCGAATCCTGAGAAAGTGTTTTACATTGACTTCTTATAACAAGACCATCGTAAAACTAACTACAATTTTGTTCTGAAACTGAATTCTACTTATTGATTATTGTGTTCTAAAACTTATGGACAAAATGACATTGGAATAAAGCATTATAATCAATCACGCATGAAAATATCATTCTCAGAAAGAAATGACTGGCCGGAGACAAATCTTCAATCCAACATCCTTCTCCTAACAGGAATAGTGTCAGCGGCATTCACTCACTGGTGCACCCCTACTGGAGCTTGCATCTCCTATGGAGACAGTAGCAAGAGACTTGGAAGCCCATGCTCTAGGATTAATAGATCCTTCCTGCAAATGCCTTTTCCTATATGGATCCTTAAAGGAAAGGCATAGTTGAATCACTCGATTCAAGTAGGCCTTTGCCTGATCCAACAAGCTCCATGATCTGATGATTTGGATGCGCCTTCTCCAAACATACTGGGCTAACCCGCATATTGTTGGGAAAAATAAGTAAAGCAATCTCAAAAGCACAAAAGCAGTAGCCAGTGCCAGACATGTCTCCTGTCTAATCCAGTTCTCAGGAGATCTTGCCCATGGGAATGGACAGTTTTCCTGCTCAATCTGTTCATGCTTTTCATAGTTTGATGGATGTGAAAGCTTATCCAGAGTTGCACTGTTAACGCCTACAGTCAACCACACTCATAAGGTCCCAGATTGATCATCTTCCAGTAACAATGACTAATACAAACAGGTCAAAGCTTACAGCATGCAGATATATGCTAAACATAGTGAAACAACTAACAAAGTTTGCTTACGTTTGAATACATTATCTAAGATAAACCGCAAAGCACTTCATTAAATTAAAACTTATGGTCAAATTCAGAAGCAGTGAGAAGAATTCTGTAGCCTAGCATGCTTCTCCTTTGAAAATTACCAAAAGCATTATCATGGATTGCGGAGAGAAGAATATAAGGTTGACCATCACAGCTCAAGCTACGTGGAGCAGAAGGACAGAATAAAAGTTCTACCTGTAACATCACTGTAGAATGCAGTCAGGGAACCGAGAGTGCGAGAGCCATGATAGTGAACACGCATTGTAGAATTCAAAAGGAAAAGAGTGGGGAATCCATGAACTCTGTACTTGGAGAGAATGCTGCAGAAATTAATCATTGTTATAATCTGTAGGCAAAACATGTTTGGAATAAAATACAAAAGATTCACTTGGATCAATTTCAACTTAAGAACCTCGGTCTGACTGATGATTCTTCGATTGCAAGGTGCAGAATAGATGGATACAAAGAAGAAAGGAGGGAGAAGCTTGGTCTAAAGTTCCTAGAGAAAGGGCACCAAGAGGCATAGAAGAGCACGGCTACATATTCACGACTATCCTTGTTAACCACATTCAGCGCCTTGAGCAATGAGACCTCATCTCCCTGCACCCATGAATTCCACCAGTAAGCATACCGATAAGAATAAGCCTTGAAAGTTAACAGCTCAACATTCTATCACAAACTAAATACTAGTTGTAAATAAACAATTCATCATAAAGCCAATATTCTATCCCTATATGAAGAGTTCGAAAATGGAGAAAAATATTCAAGCAATTTACAAAATTGATTAACAAGACATCATCTTTTTTAGTTGTGTAAGTTGTAGCATAAGGAGTAAGTTGGCAAATGGATGAAGCCTAAAGTGTATGCAGGTGAGAATACATGCACATAAATGGATACCCAGTAACAAAATAGTTAACTGATCACCAGGAATCACGTCTGGACCAATTGTCCTCATTCGTACCAAGCAAAAAGACCAAAATTGATTCAAGCCAAAACGAAAACACTGACTATCATTTACCACTGGATAGTTGTCAATTAGCGTCAATAATCTTGAATACACCAAATCTCAAAGCTTGCAATTTATACAAACTTAAAAACAGAATCTTGAGAAAGAAGAAAAGAAAAACACTTTACTGACCTCTGTAACAGTGACGACACGAAAAGAATCGGGATCAGCATAAGGGGAACAAAAGTTTGGATCTAGAAAGCCAAAGAGCGAATCCGAAAGGGACTGTAGATGACACGTTGGGTGGGCTGGGGAGGCGGAGGAGTACGACAATCTTCCACAAATCACCGTAAATAGTAACCACATCTGGATCCGCCCGTATCTAGCCCACCTCCCCATCTCCAACAAAACACTAAGCAAAACACGAGACCAGACAAAGACCAGCTACCGAGTAATCAGGTGGGTTGATAAAGGAAATAAACCACCATCTTCTTCAGAGCGGAGTTATGGAAAATGGGTAAAAAGAAGAAAGGAAAAGTTGATTTTGGGCTTGAAATGGGAAATAGTGTGGTATAAAAGAAATGAAGGAAAACAGATAAGGGGAAAACAGATAAGGGAAGGTGGTTTACCGTATCGAATGTGGGGAAAGAATACGGTGGAGCCACCCGACACGAGCTGCTCTCTTCTCTTCTACCCGTCTGTTTTGCTGTTAACGCCGGCTGTACCACCTGTGCACATCTATTCTATTAATTATTACTAAAAGCATATAATATAAGATTATTTAGTATTTACATATTCATGCAATTTACAACTTGCTCTTAGTATCTCTTTATGATCTATTATTCTTTATTATAATTTATTAATTTTCTCCTCCTTCGGCACCTTGCACTTAAAGGTGAAATTGCCCATCTCAGGCGCCCCCATACTCCGGCCCGACAGAGTGATAGAGGAGTAAATCACAGTTTAATCTCACCCAGTTCTTCAGAGAGAGGGTCCCGTGTCTGATGTGCACAAGAAGCCACTACATTAGATGAAACTCTCACACTATCGCTGCCGAGACTCGATCCTAAGACCTTACACTTAGCAACCTTCCTAAAAATCAATTGAGCTACCCGTGTGGGCTTCAGAACCTAATATGATCCCAAGGGGTATAGACTTTATCTACTGATGGAATTGCAGCCATCTTATATAAGCATTTCATCACAATGTCATTCGTTAGAACTGTTGCTACTTTTTGACATTTGGTGTAGAATAAAAGTTACAAAGTTCGATTGGAGACAGCCCCTCTATTTTGCAAGGATGAAGTTTGGTTTAGCCGGATTCTGACGAGGTTGCACGTTGCCGTTTGGGTCCATGGAGACAATTGTTGAACACAAGAATTCTGGCTTGAGGATTCTTGCAAAACAAAGAAGGCACGTCGGGGGTTGTTTCCCGATAGGCCTCTCCGACGCTCAAGTTAGCTTTTTGGTGAAGA
>JANIIA010000006.1:15070631-15094861 GCA_027478495.1 Erythroxylum alaternifolium | reverse complement strand
TATGATTTACCGACGGAATATGTATTCCGTCGGTATTTAAGTTTCCTAGTTGTCTCTTTACAACAGTTTCCTGTTGCGACGGAACACAAATTTCATCGGTAAATAAAGTTGCTTAACAATTTTACCGTCGGTATCTTTACCGATGGCAATTGGGCGAAGCAAATTAAATACGGGCTTAATTCTCACATTATTGCCAACAAAAGTCCCTATTTCGTCGGTAAATATACTGACAGAAATAATTCCGTCGGTTAACCAAATGAATATGATTTACCGACGGAATATGTATTCCGTCGGTATTTAAGTTTCCTAGTTGTCTCTTTACAACAGTTTCCTGTTGCAACGAAACACAAATTCCGTTGGTAATTAAAGTTGCTTAACAATTTTACCGACGGTATCTCTACCATCGGCAATTGGGCGAAGCTAATTAAATGCGGACGTAATTCCTACATTTATTGCCGACGGAAGTCCCTATTCCATCCGTAAATATACCGACGAAAATAATTTCGTCGATATATATCCGAAGCAATTAAATTGTGGAAACAGTTCCGACAATTTTTGCCGATGCTGTAGGCTTAGTCGTCGCTATATGTCGTCGGAGATTTTGCGCGAAATTCCTTCCCTCCAGTTTTATCGACGGATTTGCGTTTCCGTCGCTATATACGAAAACAATGCCATATTTACCGATGAATTTTGTATTTCTGTCGGTAAATAGTGTCGGTTTTGTTTCCGTCGGTAATATTCCGCCACTATTCAGTGATTTTCTTATAGTGGGATATGAAAAATGTTAAGTGAACATGATGTACATTGTGATTCGATATGTCTTGAATTTTGATATGATTGGTTTTCAATTAATAAATTGGAGTTAAATGTTATGGATTGAGAAATTGAAGAATTAACATTTACATTTGGACTAGGACAAATGTCAAGTGACAGTATAAATTGATACATGAAAAATTAGGATAATTAAGCCTAAAAATTGAGTGACATTTGGCATAGTTAAATCTGTGACAAATAGGCTAGTAATTAAATGACAATTGGACTAATCTTAGAGTAACATGTGGATTAATGAATTGGTGACAAATGGCAACCTAATGTGTGAATTAGTGGCAGCATAATCAGTTGATACATGACATTACATGCCTTAAGACAAATGTTGATGGAGGGGGATGACACCTAGCATCATGACTAAGCCAAACAAATTCTAGCAGTAATGTTTCTGTTGTTTCCTTCACCTTTCTCCACCGAAACTGCTCCAAATTTTCTCTATAGTCTAATCTTAACCTAGCTAAGCAATTGCACGAAATTCACATATTAATCCCTCACAAATTAGCCAAGAAATCAGCTGAAAATAGTCTTTATATTATTGTCCGAAAATCATTCTGTTTTTACCATAAGTTTGTGATGAATCTTGCATTATTGGTGGCTTAGTTAAATATGGAGTTTTAAGCTAAATTGAAAGCCTAAAAAGTAAGTAGACATTTGAATTTTTTTGTAGTATGTTTAATGGTATAAGAAAAATGCTTGAATTGGTATAAAATGCATGAGATATTGGTGATGATATGTGCTAAGAAAATGATCTTTGTATGATAATTTCTAGTTTGGTTTTTATGTGTGGAAGTTATTGATTTGTAAGTTACTTAATGAATGACTTTTGAATTGGTTCTGGACATGAAATTGATGTAGAATTGAGGCATGAATAAGGTGGAATTGAAGGAGAATTGATGAACTATGGTGAAGGGGTATTGAAAGTGTATGACGTGAGTTAATTGTAGTGGTTTCACTAAATAGACACCGGTATTTTAGCCATAACTTGACCTGTAGATATCCAAATGAGGTGATTTTAGTTGTAGATTGAACTAAATACATATGGCTACAATTCTCATAAAGGAAGAGATTTTAGTTCTATCTCTAAGGGTTTTGAAATTTGGCTTGAATTTGAGTTTTAGATTCTGTCACTGTTTGAGAACAGTCTGTAGTATTTTGGGTATAAATATGGGAATAATGAACCAAACGGTATTAACTTTAGTTCATTAGAAACTTAAGACATAGAGAAACATTTGTTTGAAGAACATATTGCCCAAAAACCTCAGTTTATATGTCAAAATGGCCATATAAAATTGACCTAAAACTTTCCCTGAGAAAATCTAGAAAAAGTGCAGAAAATGGGCAGGCCACGATCGTGGCACCCATCCCATGATTGTGGCACCCATCCCATGATCGTGGACAGATGTAGTAACTTTTATCACGATCGTAGGGAGCTACCCCATGATCGTGGGCAGTGTTTTTACATGGTAATGTGCAATGGGTAAACCAATTAAGGATAAGGTACTTAACTATAATACATTTGGACTTGATTGAGGATTAAAATGAATATAATTTGATATTGAAAAAGTTGGTTAAATGTGTAATAAGTTTTGATTGACAATTTATGTGACACCTTAAGTTTGACATCAATGTATCTAAGTTTGAAATGAAGGACTGTTAAAGGAATCAAGATGTTCATATGAATGCAAATGTATTCCAAAAGTTATAAATAATGCAATAGGTAATGCTAGAAAAGAGTTAGTAAATGTATGGTTAATGAGTTGAGCATGATCAGGTGTACTTAGGGTATTAGCCAAAATGCAAACAAGACATATCCAAGTGACAATATGTGAGTGATTATAAATTATGATTAAGGAAATATACCTGGGATAGTCAATGGGCGCATTGAGCATGACACATATATGTATATGCATAATTGAATATGTATTTGTTTGATCATGATAGTAATGTGTACAATGTATGTGTATTTAGACGCTCAAGTCAAACTTCATCGACAAGATATTGCTAGACCATCCAGGAAATAACATATACGGGAGCATACTGTGAGTCAAACTAGATAATATCACTAGGATTGATTTATTTCTGTTTCTACTTAATTCCCATATATTAAACTGTTAATGACTTTATTGTAATAATTCTGAACCTTAAGGTCTGAGGAGATTGATATTTGGGAATGTATTTGAAGTGTTATGCTTTCATATGAAATCTGAATGATATCTGTTTGCATCTGAATTATAAATAATTTCTGAATACTCAATGAAAGTTGAATGTCAGACTGAGGTCCGACGAATATAAGATTCTATCTGTGCATCATAAGTAATTGTTGTTCATGGCATATTCTGTGATTTGATGCATTACATTAAATGCATGATCAAATAAAAGCGTTGTGATTAGAGTAGCCAGTCTAAAAGAGCTTTAAACTCAGAATTCTACACGTAGAGCTTTGCTCCATGATTTCTGTATCTGATTGAACCCAATACAGGTCAATATCTGTATCTGACAAGAGTGGAGTCTTATAAACATCTGTATTAGTACATGATTATGAAATGTATGATTATGAAAATAATTATAAATTAAGATGATAGTGTGAAATGCCTCGCTTGTGTACTTTTGATAAAATGATTAACTAAGATAGATGATGATATTACCTAAAAAGATGATATGATTTGCTGAAATCAAGACTATTTTGTATTTGGTTTATATCTGTTATGTTTAAGGTGTTGAATGAGTGAAATCATCAATGATGGTCCACTTACTGAGTGCGCAAAACTCATCAAAATTGCAACATGGCTTTTCAGATATGAGATAAGAGACCTAGTTCCTCAAGTATTCTAGAAGATCAATTTGGATTAAGTTATGACTCAAAGGTCTGTCAGTTGGCATCTGAGGAGTTGTAGTTATGTTTAAGTAGTTTTCTTTACATGTAGATCTTTTATATAAAGAGAGATGTTTATGATAATACTAAAATGTAACTTTTGTTAATGTATGAAATGAGGAGTTAAGTTTTAAGTCTTCTGTTATTCTGTATGATGCCATATAAGTGATTTTGATTGCTCTATCATGCCATTATCATAGGATATGTACTTGTATGTCCTCTGGATATTCGAGTATATACTCTATGGTAGTAGGGTGTTACAATTTTAGTATCAGAGCATGGTTTGGCATCCATAAGGCTATATAAGGACATTTAGACATGATAAATAGTGAGAGATTCGGAAAGTGATCACAACTATTTTTGTTATAGGTCATCTGCTATATGCGATTAAGTTAGAGAGTTGGCTGATATAGAGTCTTTAGAAGCCAATAGAGAGTCTTCTGTACCTAAGTTTGCACAAATGCCTCAAAAAATCCCTGAGAGGAGGGAAAGGAGATACGATAAGCTTATAAAGCAGGGGTTGTGAACTTCTACGGGAGCACAAACCCTACTAAGGGAGAAGGGTGGTTAGAAAGAACTGAAAGAGTGTTCGATCAGATGGACTGCGAGTCGGATGAGAGGTTTGATTATGCAGTTTTTCTACTGCAAGGTTCAGCATATCAATGGTAGTAGACTATTCCAAGCAGTGCCACCAGGCCTTGTAGTTTGACTTGAGAAGATTTTTTGAGAGTGTTTCAAGAGAATTACATGCGGAAGATTTATTTGGACAGAAAGATAAAAGAATTTCTGGATCTGAAACAAGGAAGTCTCTTAGTAGCAGAGTATGAGATAAAATTTAATTAGTTGATGGGGGTATGCAACTGCCTTGATTCCTACTGAAGAGACTAAGTATAGGAGGTTCAAAGATGGGTTAAATATAAAGATCAGAACGAGGCTAGCCATTTCTAATTTGGGTAATTTTTTGAAACTAGAGGCGGCCTCTATCAGAATTGAACAGTTATTGAAGGATGGTTAAGGAGAGTAAAGACAAGGGTCTAGAGTGAAGAGATAGAGTGAATATCAGGTTGATTCTAGCATAAGCTTTAGTGAGCGCCAAAACTGATTGTTTAGATTCCAGACTAGATCGAGACAATCAAGGTTTTGACCGAAAGTATGATTTGTTCAGGCCGGTAGAGGTAGAGGACAAGTGCCCTCCTAGTAGTCCCAACAAATGCTTGAGTGTGAGCACGATGGTAAGAAGCGTGGTAGAGAGTGTAGGAGATTATGAGGAGCTTGTTCCAATGTGACTTTGTTGAGCATCAGATCATAGATTGTCTTGAAAGATTGGGATTACATTCTGGTATGAGGAACAATGACTGAGACGACGATCCAGTAGAGTAGAGAAATGTTGAATTGTAGTTTAGTGGTGAGTACTCAGTAGGTAGTATTACAGTGATTGGTGAGGTATGTAAAGGGTGCATAGTTCAGATTGATCAGGCAAAGTTAGAAGTTGATTTGATAGTATTGCAATTGAGAGAGATATACCTCATCTTCGGTATGGATTGGCTCATTGCATATAGAGTTGTGATGAATTACACTAAGGCCAAATACATGGCGATTACGGAGGCTTTTAAAGAAATTATTTAGTTGAGAGGTTTGTTTGCTAAACTTTGTCAAGATATGCAAGTTACCACGATCTTTTATGATAGTCAAAGTGCTATCTTTCTCACTAAGGACTAAATGTTTCATGAGAGAACGAAGCATATTGATGTCCGTTGTCGTTTTATTCATGAGGTCATTGCTTATGGTGATATTGTTGTGAAGAAGGTTAGTACCCATGATAATCTAACTAATATGATCGCTGAGGCACTTCTTGTGACCAATTTTGTGCACCGCTTAGACTTGATTGGTATTGCTCATTGAGATTAACCTTTAAGGACTTTTAGTGGAAGAGGTGGACAGTTTTTTTTATTTTAAAGATTAAAGACTTCTTACAATAGAATTCATGTCAATGTGGAGATTGTTAAAGTTTGTGACCTAATTTTTATTTTAGTCTGGCTCGAAAAGTTTGTAGTGGAATAGTTGTGGAAAAATTAAATTGCAGCCCATATAGGGCCCATTTAAAATTAGGGTTTACTTTATATATCTTGTTTTATACTAGGTTGAGTAAGTAATAGTTTTATGAGCCACCCTAAACTCTCTTCCACTGTATTTATCCTTTTCATAGTGAAGCTCTCCTCCTCTGTTCGTGGTTTTCTCCCTTATTTGGGATTTCCACGTAAAATCTGTGTGTTGTTCTTTTATGTATATTATTTGCTATCTAGATTTGTCTTTACACTTGACTACTCCAGGAGAAATTATGTAAAACAGAGGAAGAAATAAGAAGAAAAATGGAGGAGTTGAGGCTTCGAGACGAAGAAGACAGAAGAGCCAGAGGAAACTAGACGAGAGTGTTGAAAAAATAAAATAGACAAACTACTAGAAAATAAGTAGCAATATATATTGCTACTTGTTTTCTAGTAGTTTGTCTATTTTATTTTTTCAACACTCTCTTCAAGTTTCCTCTGACTCTTCAGTCTTCTTCGTCTCGAAGCCTCAACTCCTCCATTTTTCTTCTTGTTTCTTCCTCTTTTTTAGATAACTTTTCCTGTAGTAGTTAGGTGTAAAGACAAATCACGATAGCAGATAATAGACATAAAAGAACAACACACATATTTTATGTGAAAACCCCAAATCAGGGAGAAACCACGAATAAAAGAGGAGTGCTTCACTATGAAAAGGATAAATACAGTGGCAAAGAGCTTAGGGTAGCTCATAAAACTATTACTTACTCACTTTAGCATAAAACAAGATATATAAGGTAAACCCTAATTTTAAATAGGCCTGTATGAGCTGTAATTTAATTTTTCCACAATTGTCCCACTGTGAACTTTTCAAGCCAAACTAAAATAGAATTTGGGTTACAAACTTTAACAATCTCCACCTTGACACAAATTCTATCGTAAGAAATCTTCAACCTTTAAAACAAAAAAATTATCCACCTCTTCCACTAAAAGTCCTTAAGGGCTAATCTCAATGAGCAATACCAATTAAGTCTAATCAGTGCTCAAAATTGGTCACAAGAAGTGCCTCAGTCATCATATCAGTTAGATTATTATAGGTACTAACCTTCTTCACAACAATATCACTATAAGTAATGACCTCACAAACAGAATGACAACGGACATCAGTATGCTTTGCTCTCTCGTGAAACATTTGGTCCTTAGTAAGAAATATAGCACTTTGACTATCATAAAAGATCGTGGTAACTTACATATCTTGACAAAATGCAACAAACAAACCTCTCAACCAAATAACTTCTTTAAAGGCCTTCGTAACCGCCATGTACTCGACCTCATTGCAGTTCATCATAGATATATGTGCGGCGAGCCAATCCATACTTAAGATAAGGTCTATCTTTCTCAACTGCAATACTATCAAATCAGCTTCTAACTTTGCCTGATCATTCTAAACTATGTACCCTTTACATACCTCACCAATTGCAATACTATTAAATCAGCTCTATATGTAGTGAGTCAATCCATACTTAAAATGAGGTCTTTCTCTCTCAATTACAATACTCTCAAATCAGCTTCTCTGCCTGATCAATCTGAACTATGCACCCTTTACATAACTTACCAATCAGTGTAGTACTAGCTACTGGAGTACTCACCACTAAACCACAATTCAACATTTCTCTATCACAGTGTAATCTAGATGCCAGATGTTGTTCAATGAATGAATGTGTAGATCCTGGATCTACCAATTCAAATGCTTCAAAATTAAAAACATTCAACACATCTGCTACCACATCTGGGGAGTTCTACACCTTCTGTCTAGTGATGGCATAGACCTTGGCCTGAGAATGTGGCTGGTTACTCCATACCTCAGTCCTAACACTAGGCCCTGCTGATTGTGCCATGCCTTTACCTCTGCCTCTCTGTACTGATCCAGTAGCTCTACTCTACTAGACCGTTTTCTCAGTCATTGTTCCTCCTCTCATACCAAACTATGGTCCCATTGTCTCGGGACAATCTCTGATTTGATGCTCAATAGAGCCACATCCGAAACAAGCTCCTGATAATCTCCTACACTCTCCACCATGCTTCTTACCACAATGCTCACACTCAGGCATCTGTTGGAACTGCCAGGAGGGCACTTGTCCTCTACCTCTACCGGCCTGAACAAATCCACCTCTTAGTCGAAATCCCGATTGCCTTGATTTAGTCTGAAATTGGAATGATTAGTTTTGGTGCTTACTGTAGCTTATGCCAAAATCAGCCTAAGATTCACTCTGTCTCTTCACTCTAGACTCTTGTCTATACTCTCCCTGACCATCCTTCATCAACTATTCAATTCTGATCGAGGTCGCTCATAGTTTCGTAAAACTACCCAAATTAGAAATAGTTAGCCTCGTTCTGATCTCCATATTTAACCCCTCTTCAAACCTCCTACACTTATCCTCTTCAATAGGAATCAAGGCAGTTGCATACCCCATCAACTCGTTAAATTTTATTTCATAGTCTGCTACTAAGAGACTTCCTTGTTTAAAATCCAGAATTCTTTCATCATTCTGTCCAAATAATTCTTCGGCATGTAATTCTCTTAAAACACCCTCAGAAAATCTTCCCAAGTCAAACTACAAGGCCTGGTGGCAGTGCTTGAAAGTTGAAACAGTCTTTCACCACTGATATGCTGAACCTTGTGGTAGGGAAACTACATAATTTAACCTCTCATCCGACACGCAGTCCATCTGATCGAGCACTCTTTCAGTTCTTTCTAACTGCCTTCTACCTCAGTAAAGTCTATGCTCCCGTAGAAGTCCACAGCCCCCTACTTTCTAAGTTTATCGTATCTCTTTTCCCTCCTTTCAGGGATTCTTGGAGGCATTTGTGCAAACTCAGGTACAGGAGACAATCTATTGGCTCTTACAGGCTCTATGTCAGCTGACTCTCTAACTTGATTGCCTATAGCAAGTGACCTATAAGAAAAATAGTTATGATCACTTTTCGGATCTCTTACTATTTATCATGTCTAAATGTCCTTATATAGCCCTATAGATGTCAAACTATGCTCTGATACCAAAATTGTAGCACCTCATTACCATAGAGTATATACCCGAACATCCAGAGGACATACAAGTACATATCCTATGACAATGACATGTTAGAGCAATCATAATTACTTATGTGGCATATACAGAATAACAGAAGACTTAAAACTTAACTCCTCATTTCATACATTAACAAAAGTTACATTGTAGCAGTACTTTCATTTAACAAATATTGACATTATCATAAACATCTCTTTTTATACAAAAGATCTACATGTAAAGAAAACTACTTAAACATAACTACAACTCCTCAGATGCTAGCTGACAGAACTTTTGAGCCATAACTTAATCCAAGTCAATCTTCTAGAATACCTTAGGAACTAGGTCTCTTGTCTCGTACCTGAAAAGTCACGTTGTAATTTTGATGTGTATTGCGAACTTAGTAAGTCAACCATCATTGATGATTTCACTCATTCAACACCTCAAACATAACAGATATAAACCAAATACATAATAATCTTCATTTCAGTAAATCATATCATCTTTTCAGGTACCATCATCATCTATCTCAGTTAATCATTTTATCAAAAGTACACAAGTGAGGCATATCACACTATCATCACAATTCAAAAGTATTTTCATAATCATATAGTTCATAATCATGTGCTAATGTAGATGTTTATGAGACCCCACTCTCATTATTATTTGTTGTGATCGAGTGCCTACAAATACATATACAGATATTGACCCGTATTGGGTTCAATCAGATACAAAAATCATGGAACAAAGCTCTACGTGCAGAATTCTGAGCTTAAAGCTCTTTTAGACTAGCTACTCTGGTCACAACACCTTTATCTGATCATACATTTAATGTAATGCATCAAATCACAAAATATGCCATGAACAACAATTACTTATGATGCACAGACATAATCTCATATTCATCAGACCTCAATCTGGCATTCAATGTTCGTTGAGTATTTAGAAATCATTCAGAATTTAGATGCAAATAGATATCATTAAGATTTTAGATACAAGCAAAACACTTCCAATACATTTTTAAATATCAATCTCCTCGGACCTTAAAGTCAAGAATTATCATAATCAAGTAATTAACAGTTCAATATATGGAAATTAAATAGAAACAGAAATAAATCAATCATAGTGATATCACCTAGGTTGACTCACAGTACACTCCCATGTATGTTATTGCTTGGATGGTCTGACAATGTCTTGTAGATGGCGTTCGACTTGAGCATCTAAATACACATACATTGTACACATTACTATCATGATCAAACAAATACATATTTAATTGTGCACATACATATATGTGTTATGTTCAATGTATGCCCAATGACTATCCCGGGTATATTTCCTTAATCATAATTCATAATTATTCACGTATTGTCACTTGGATATATCTTATTTACATTTAGGTTAATACCTTGAATAGACTTGAACATGCTCAATTCATTAACCATAAATTTACTAACTCTTTTCTAGCATTACAAATATTTCTTATAATTCCCAATTCTCATTCATTCATTCTTAATGCATTATTAATATCCTTTGGAATACATTTGTATTCATATGAATATCTTCATTCCTTTAGCACTCCTTCATTCCAAACTTAGATGCATTGTTATCAAACATTCTTTTCCTTAAAGTATAACATCAATTATTAATCAAAACTTATCACACATTTAACCAATTTTTCTAACATCAAATTATGTTCATTTTAAACCTTAATCAAGTCCAAATGCATTATTGATAAGTACTTTATCCTTAATTGATTCAAAAATCACACAAAAGAACATTTTCTTTACTACAATGACATTCCCACAATTGTGTATGGCTTCCCACCATCGTGGGATGGGTTACCTGAAAGTCCTCATTCGTTTCCTTCATTAGTTTTCCATATTTTCTCAGGACATGTTTCTGGTCAGTTTTGTATGGCCATTCTGACATGGACACTGAGGCTTTTATGTAATATATTCTTCTAAACAAAATTTCCTCTATGTCTTAAGTTTCTTTTTTGAATATAAAAGGAGAAAAAACTAATACAACTTAACACATGTTTCTAGGGTATAAAACCCCCTGCATATCCTTCTGGATATACTCAATACATTCTATCGGAGGATCCTTAAGTACATAGATTCCATAGGTAGAATAGAAGGCTAGTTCGGCCAGGTGGTCAGCACTCCTATTTCCTTCCCGATAAACATACTGGAATTGAAGTTCTCAATCACGACACTGCAGTTTGTAGATATTCAGAACCAAAACGTGACCGTCCAAACACAGTGGCACTGAAGAGGAAAGGATATTGTTGACTTCCAACAAATCCACTTCTACTTCCACTTCTTAAGCTTCTAATTAACTAAAGTTTATACAAATTGGTTCATTATTCCTAGAGTTATACCCAAAATACTACAAACTATTCTCGAACAGTGATAGTAACCAAAACTTAACTTCAAGCTAAATTTCAAAACCCTTAAAGGTAGAAATAAAATTTTATTCCTTCATGAGAATTGTATAAATATGTATGTAGTTTAATCTACAATTAAAATCACCTCATTTGGATATCCACAAGTCAAGTTATGGTTAAAATACCAAGGTCTATTTAGTGGAACCATTACAAATAACTCACGTCCTACACCTTCAACACCCCTTCACCATAGTTCATCAATTCTACTTCAATTCCATCTTATTCATGCCTCAATTCCACGTCAATTTCATGTCTAGAACTAATTCAAAAATCATTCATTAAGTAACTTACAAATCAATAACTTCCACCCATCAAAACCAAACCAAAAATTATCATACAAGGATCATTTTTCCAGCACATATCATCACCAATATCTTATACATTTCATTCCAATTCAAGCATCATTCCTATACCATTTAACATGCCATAAAACTCAAGTTGTTACTTACCTATTAGGCTTCCAATTCAACATAAAACTTCAGATTAAACCAAGTCTCCAAGCAAGCAAAATCAACACAAACTTATGGTGAAAGCAAGATGATTTTCAGACAGCAAAATGAAGGTCACATTTAGCTAGTTTTCTTGGCAATTTAGTGAAGGATTTAGGTGTGGTTTTGATACAACAAATTGGCTAAGGTTCAAGCAAGTTTCAAAGGAAAATTCGGAGCAATTTCGATGAAGGAAACACGGAAGGAAGCATAAACTTGGGTGCTAGAATTTGCCACATCAATAAGCTAGCAAGGTGTCATTAACTTACAAAGACATATATCTTAAAGCATGCTAATCATTTGTTCAACAATTAAGTTGCCAATAATCCACTCATAATGATGCCATTTTTCACCCTTTAATTAGCCACATATCACTCCAAGATTGGTCCACATGTCACATAAGAATTGGTCCAATTGTTAATTATTTACTAGTCCATTTGTCACCATTTAACTATGTCAAATGTCACTCAATTTTTAGGCTTAATCACCCTTTTTTTTTCATGTATCAATTTACCCGACCACTAGGCATTTTTCCTAGTCCAAATGTACATTTTAATTCATCAATTTCCCAATCCATAACATTTAATTCCAATTTACTAATTTAAATCCAATCATACCAAAATTCAAGACATACCAAATCACAATTCACGTCATGTTCACTAAAACATTTTTCATACCCCGGGATATGTCAAATGAGTGCATATGCTTACTTATAATGTGTACAAATATCAATTCGTGTATGAATGCTAATGTTATGCATGTATATGCAATGCTTGATTTAGCGTTGAACCCTAAGCATGTACCGAAAAATAGGATATTACAATTCTCTTCCCCCCTTAAGAAATTTCATCCTCAAAATTCTTACCTGAATGATCAAATAGGTAGGGGTACTGTCTTTTCATGTTCTCTTCCATTTCCCATGTGGCTTCTTCACTTGAATGATTTTTCCAAAGAACTTTCACCAATGGGATCACTCAATTTCTCAATTGCTTATTCTGATAGCCAATTATCTTAACTAGTTCTTCAACATAAATCAGATTATTTAAAACCTCAATCTTTTGAGTTGGTATCACATAAGTAGGATCCGATCGATATCTTTTAAGAATACTCATATGAAACATATTATGTATCTTAGCCATTTCAGAAGGTAAGGCTAACTTATAAGTCAATAGTCCAACTCTCTCAATAATTTCATATGGAACAATGTACCTAGGGTTGAGCTAACCCTTTTTACCAAACCTTAGCACACCTCGCCAAGGTGATACTCTTAGAAATACTTTATCTCCAACTTGATACTCCTTATCTCTCCTATGCTGATCCATATAACTCTTTTGTCTATCTTATGCTGCTTTAATTTGATTTCGGATCAGTTTCACTTTCTCAATAGTATCCTGAACCAGTTCTGGGCCTTTAATAATCTTTAGACCCTCTTCATCCCAATATAAAGGTGAACGACACTTCCTGCCACATAATGCCTCATATGGAGCCATACTGATACTACTGTAATATTTATTATTATAAGCAAATTTGATCAGAGCTATATACTGATCTCATACTCTTTGAAACTCCAAAACATAAGCTCTGAGCATATCTTCAATAGTCTTAATTGTCCTCTCACTATGTCCATTTGTTTGAGGATGAAATGTAGTACTGAAATTCAGCTTTGTACCCAAAGCTATCTATAAGCTACCCCAAAATCTCAAGGTAAATCTGGTATCCCTGTTTGATAGAATAGACACTAGAACCCCATGTAATCCCACTACTTTATTCACATATCTCCAAGCTAACTAATCTAGTGAGTTATTCTCTCTCACTAGCAAGAAATGAGCTGACATGGTCAATCTATCAACGATGACCCAAATGGCATCATTTTGCCTCGAAGCCCTCGACAAACTCATAATAAAATCCATTGTGATTCTCTCCCATTTCTACTCTAGAATAGGCAAAGACTGTAACTTACCAATTGGAGCCTGATGCTCTACCTTAAACTGTTGGCAAGTTAAACATTTAGCCACATATTCAAACACTTACTTTTTCATCCATGGCCATCAGAAATACTGTTTCAGCTTGTTATACATCTTGTTTGTACCAGGATATAGCATAGGCTGCTACATGTGCTTCCTCCAGAATCTCCTTCCTTAGATCATCTACATAGGAACACACAACCTTTGTTTCAAGCATAATGTCTTATCTCTCAATTCAAATTCCATATTCACTTTCAACTTCTCAATTAACTTCACTAAATTGGGATCTTTACCTTGAGCCTTTCTGATTCTCCCGTATAGCATTGGTCTTAGCTTCATTGTAGCTATCAATCCCTCATTCTGTCCCAAATTTAGTTCAATATTTAATGCTCTCAATTGCACTAGGTTAGGTAACCTCGATAACTGTACTTGAGCTACACTGCTATTGGACTTCCTACTTAATGAATCCGCTACCATATTAGCTTTTCCCGGATGACATTCAATTGTACAGTCATAATTTTTCAACAATTCAATCTATCTCCTCTGTCTCATATTCAACTCTTTCTCGCTCAACGAATATTTCAAACTTTTATGATCAGTGAATACCTGAAAAGTTTCACTATACAAGTAGTGTCTCTAAATCTTCAAAGCAAATACCACTTCAATAAGCTCTAAATCATGTACTGAATAGTTAAACTTTTGAATCCTCAACTGTCTCGATGCGTATGCTATCACTCTGCTATGCTGTATCAACACACATCCGAATCTCTAGTATAAAGCATCACTGTACACTACATATCCTCCTGTTCTAGATGGAATAGCTAACATTGGTGTTGTAGTTAACTGATACTTTAGCTCCTTAAAACTTTTCTGACATTCACCATTCTATCTAAAAGGAACATTCTTCCTCAGAAGCTTTGTCAAAGGGGTTGAGATCAGTGAAAACCCATCGATAAACTACCGATAGTATCCGGCTAATCCAAGAAAAGTCCAAATCTCAAACACATTCCTCGGAGCTTCCCACTTCATCACTGCTTCCACTTTCTTTGGATCAACTTGTATGCCCTATCTAGACACTATATGACCTAAAAATACTACTTGATCTAGCCAAAATTCACACTTACTAAACTTGGCATACAACTATTTCTCTCTCATTATCTGTAGAACCAATCTTAAATGCTCTGAATGTTCTTCTTTACACTTTGAATACACCAAGATATCATTGATAAACACAATCATAAAATGATCTAAATAAGGTTGGAATACCTTATTCATTAATGCCATAATAGTAGCTGGGGCATTCGTTAACCCAAATGGCATCACCAAAAATTCAAAGTGCCTATATCTCATTCTAAATGCACTTTTTAGTATATCAGCTTCAACTATCTTTAACTGATAGTAACCTGACCTTAAATCTAGCTTGGTGAACACCTGAGCTCCTTTTAATTGATCAAACAAGCCATTTATCCTTGACAGAGGATACTTGTTCTTTACTGTTACCCGATTCAACTACTGATAATTAATACATAACCTCAGAGCTCTATCCTTCTTCTTTACAAACAATATCGGAGCTCCCCAAGGTAACACACTGGGCTTGATGAAACCCTTATCTAATAACTCTTATAACTGGGTCTTCAGTTCCTTCAGTTCTACAGGTGTCATCCTATATGGAGGAATTGATATAGGAACGGTACCTAGAACAAGGTCTATTATAAACTTCGTCTCCCTTTTTGGGGGTAAACTTAGTAGTTTTGCAAGAAACACATCCAAAAAATCTCTAACAATAGGAATATCATGAATGATTTACTCATTTCGGGTGTCAACTACATAGGCTTAATAGGCCTCACATCCTCCTCGAATCAATCTCAAGCACTTATCGAAGAGATCAATTAAGCTGGAACTACTTGACTAACTCCTCGAAATACTACTCTTAGCTGACTAGGAAATTCAAGAACTACCTCCTTAGTATAGCAGTTCATCACAGCTCTATGTGCAACGAGCCAATCCATACCTAAGATTAGGTCTATCTCTCTTAATTGCAATACTATCAAATCAGCTTCTAACTTTACCTGATCAATCTAAACTATGAACCCTTTACATACCTCACCAATCGCTGTAGTACTACCTACTAGAGTGCTCACTACTAAACCACAATTCAACATTTCTCTATCATAATGCAGTTTAGATGCCAGATGCGGTGCGATGAATGAATGTGTAGATCCTAGATCTACCAATGCAAATGATTCAAATTAAAAACATTCAACACACCTGCTACCATATTTGGTGAGTTCTGTGCCTCCAGTCTATTGATAACATAGACTCTGGCCTGAGACTGTGGCTGGTTACTCTGCACCTCAGTCCTAACAGTGGGCTCTGTTGACTGTGTCCTTCCTCTATCTTTGCCTCTCCGTATTGATCTATTAGCTCTACTCTGCTGGACCGTCGTCTCAGTCATTGTTCCTTCTCTTATACCAGACTGTGGTCCTAATGTCTCAGGACAATCTCTGATTTAATGCTCAACAGAACCATATCGAAAACAAGCTCATGATAATCTCCTACACCCTCCACCATAATTCTTACCATAGTGCTCACACTCAGGCATCTTTTGGGACTGCCAGAAGGGCACTTTTCCTCTACCTCTACCAACCTAAACAAATCCACCTCTCAGTTGAAACCTCAATTGTCTCGATCTAGTCTGGAATCAAAACGATAAATTTTGGCACTTACTGAATCTTCTGCCAGAATCAGCTTGAGATTCACTGTCTCTTCACTCTAGACTCTTGTTTGTACTCTCCTTGACCATCCTTCAACAACTGTTCAATTTTGATCGAGACCACTCGTAGTTCCATAAAACTACCCAATTAGAAATAGCTAGCTTTGTTTAGATCTCCATATTTAACCCATCTTCAAACATCCTACACTTATCCTCTTTAGTAGGAATCAAGGTAGTTGCATACCCTATCAACTTGTTAAATTTTATCTCATTCTCTACTACTAAAAGACTTATTTGTTTCAAATTCAGAAATTCTTTCATCTTTCTGTCCAAATAAATCTTCGACATGTGATTCTCTCGAAACACCCTCAACAAATCTTCCTAAGTTAAACTACAAATCCTGGTGGCACTGCTTGGAATAATCTTCCACCACTGATATGCTGAACTTTGCAGTAAGGAAACTGCATAATCGAATCTCTCATCTGACTCGCAATTCATCTTATCAAACACTATTGCAATTTTTTCTAACCATCGTTTTGCCTCAGCAGGGTCTATGCTCCCATAGAAACTCACAACCGCCTGCTTTCTAAGCTTAACATATCTCCTTTCCCTCCTCTCGGGGATTCTTGGAGGCATTTGTGAAAACTCAGGTACAGGAGATTCTCTATTGGTTCCTACAGACTCTATGTCAACTGACTCTTTAGCTTGATCGCCTATACCAGATGACCTATAACAAAAATAGTTATGATTGCTTTCCGAATCTCTCACTATTTATCATGTCTAAATGTCCTTATATAGCTCTATGAATGACAAACCATGCTCTAATACCAAAATTGTAACACCCCACTACCATAGAGTATATAACCTATGGTAGTTTCTAAAGTATAAAATATGTGGGAATGGGTCTGTTTCCCACGAACGTGGGAAGGCTCTTCATAAAGTTTCTAGAGCCTTAACCCACGATCGTGGGAATGGGTCTATTTCCCACGAACGTGGGAAGGCTCTTCAGAAACTTACTAGATCCTTAACCCACGATCATTGGAGGCATAGGGATTCCCACGATCGTTGGATCCCCAACTGAAAGATTCTAAAAATCCCTTATTCTTTCTTCTTTCTTCATCTCTTCACATTCTCTCACTCTAAAACTGACACCCACTCACCCAAACCTCACAAATCCTTCATCTTTCCCCCAAAATGTTGGCATTTTCTCCACTTTTTCCATCATTTATCACTTATTTAACATTTATTTCACATTAACCACTCAAGAATCCAACGATTTTGTAAGTTTTTCTCTCTTTCTCTCTCAAAAATGTGCTCACCTCTCTCTTGAATATTTTTGCAAATTTTTCTCCTTTAATGGCTCCAAAGAAGCTTGTAACTCAGAAACCAACTGATCAACTGCGCGTCCAATTCTTCGGAGAAGACATTATGAAATTTTAGAGCCCCATTCTATGGAGCTCCAAAATCCTCATACGTGTACTACTGTTAAGAACAGAAAGGGAAAGGATACAACCACTTCTCAACCATCCTCCTTTCAGGTGCCCCTAGAGCCCCAAGAAGCAGCAATTGAAGATGAACCAATTGTAGTAGCAAATGTTGACAAGTTCCAGCAAATCCTCAACCAAATGGCCGAAAACCATCAACAAATGACACTGCAAATTAATGAGTCAACACTCAGATGAGACAAGTTCATAAGGATCAGCAATACATTAAAAAGAAATTCCTCAAGTTCATCTGGATGAAGAACATTGAAGTCCCTTCCCTTACACCTTCGCCACCACAATCTTCATGGACTTTCTTACCCTTTACTTTTTACGTTATTTTATTTACCTCATTAGTTGTTTTACTTGCTTGTTTATTTGAGGTTGGGTTTTGTGTTTTAGTTTCCTTTTGTGGTTGCCTTGTCACATTGAGGGCAATGTGTTGTCCAAGTGTGGGGAGAGGATATTTTCTTTGTCAATTGCATTTGTTTAGTTTGTTTTAGCCACTGTTTTCATTTTATTGATTAGGATGCATGTTTTAGGCATACTAGGTGGTTGTTTTATGTTGTTTTGTGTTAAGCAATGGAACCACACTTGAATCATTTTGATTTGTTTTGCCATGAGATTATGTCATGCGCATTGAAATGAGATTGAATGTATGTTTAAACTCAGATTAGGCTACTTGAGTAAAGAGTGAACCATGTTAAGTGATGAAAAGTAGTTGGTTGCATAAGCTTAATCAGAATTTGACACTTGAGTAATGAGGTAGTGTAGAGATGCATAATGAATTTTCATTTAAGCCAATGTGAGGATTTAACCTATATGACTCCATCTATAGTCATTTTGTTTCTTTGTTTGTGTGATTCAAAACTTGCTTTGAATCAGTTTGAGTCTACTGGATGCATGCTTACAGAGATGATTAAGGCCCTTTTTGTGTTAACCTTTGGCTAAATGACCTACTTTTTATTATCCCTTGCTACCCTTATTGAGCCTTAACCCTTTTGTTTCTTGAAAACACCCCATATTTTAAAACTTGAAACCGCATTAGCCAATCCATTCACAAGCTTGGTAGAGTATTAAGTAATGCATTAGTTTGGGATTTTTGCTATATTTTTTCCAAGATGAGTTAAGTGATACTTCTACTCTTGGATCACATTGCATTAGTTGTTGTTTTGTTCATTGTTTCTTCAATTTTATGAAAAAAAAAGAAAAGAGAAAAAGCAAAAAAAAGAAAAAGGAAGAACATTTTGGTAGCATCAATAAGTGCAGATTAGTAGTATATTTACATTTGTGTATCTCAGAAATATGTTTTGTTATCACTTTGTTCACTTATGTTTGTGTTAAATCCTTTACCTCGTTTGACCCACCTTAACCCTTACCACATTACAACACAAAGCAAGTCCTTTTTATCTTTTTATTCATGTAATCAATGTAGAGGAGAATTGGTGTATTAGCAAGCCTATGGTAGTGTAATTTCCTGTAGGAAGCTTAAGCAAAACACTAACCATCAAATACTTAAGAGAAATTAGTGAAATCGTGAGGAAGATTCATTTTCCATTTATACTTATCTTTGAGTGATGGTGCCATAAGTTGAGCTTGCTTATGTAAACTAATCAAAGTAGTCATGATATGAGTAGTAGCTTGACATTTAAGTTGGCCAAACTTTGAGGGATTGCATGTTTTGATCTTTGTGAAAATGAAGTTATGGAATTGAATGGTTGTGTTTGATTTTGCTTGAGTACAAGCAAAGATTTAAGTGTGGGGAAGTTGATAGTTGTGCATTAGTGTGTGTTTTTCGAAATATGTGTTTCTTGCATAATAGGTTATTATTGTTGTGTTTTAGGACTTATTTTGTATGTTTTTGTTTAGTTTGATCTTCATGGTTGTTATTTTATGTTTGATGTTGATTTAGGGTAAGAATTGATCATTTTGATGTAGGAATAGAGGGTGGACACCTTTATAATTGAGCAAAGGACCAAGTGAGGAGAAGAGAAGTGGAGGAATTGTAAGACAAGAACCCACGATCGTGGATTCATGTTAATCCCATGATCGTGGGATCCTTAACCCGAAGAGACACGTGAGTTTCACTTATTCTTAGATTTTTGTGACTAAAATCCCTAAGGAAGAAAGCTGTGTCGTGAGAACTTGACTCGTTGAGCTAAAAAAACATATTTAAAGCCTAGACAGAGGTAGAGAATTAAGATTTCCATTCCAAATTGGGCAAAGAGCATACCAACTCCAGATTTTCCAGATTTGGGAAAAGAAGAGGAGGAGCTTCCTTCATTTAGTTCTTATTTCTTTTTTTTCTCTTCTAGCATCTTTATTATCGATTTTTTGTTTGTTAAGGATGTTAATGAAATTATGGGTGGCTAAGTTTTTTGTAGAGATTACTTTTGAACTATTTACTGAACTCCTACTTTGTTGATTTGAATGAATAATGCTTTTAATGAATGTTGAGCTTATACCTTGCAATATATTGACAAATTGATTAGAGTAAATTGTGTAGCGTTGTACAATGGGAATTGGCACTCTATAGACCTACATTCATCAAGTTAATTAATTAGTGAGAGAGAGATCTTGGCTAACTAGTTGATTACCTATAAGATAACTTCATAACTAGTTAAATTTGTGGACTAATTCTATAAATTAAAATTTCTTATTCATTTTCATTTAATTTGGTTAGGGCAATCAATTACACCTTAAGAGAGGGTAGTTAATACATTAGCACATCTTAGGTAAGGCACAATTCCATTAAAAGGGTAGGAGGGAGATAATATCTAATTGTTAAATCTTGAATTTCAAGTTTTGCATGTTTGCTTTATTGTTTGTTCATTGTTAGTTGATTGATTTAGTTCAATTTTTCAGTTTATATTCGTTAAAATTGGTTCTCAAATAAAGCAGCCTAAATTAAGTACCGTCTAAACAAAATCTTTGAGAGATCGATATATGTTCTTTACTACAAGTTACACCCTATATACGTGAAATTTTGGGCGTAAACCTAGTGAATTGGTTTTGCAATAACAATTGTGGACCTAGGTTATTTCCTCTTCTTCGATTCTCCTCCAAATGCCCTTGATGGTTTCTCCTTTATGGATGGCCCTCCAAACTTTGTTAAACTTCTTCCTTTTAGCATATATTTATGTTCACTTCTTTAATCTATCTATAAACACATGATGAACATAAATTGAGTATTTAAACATAACAATAGGATTGAAAAGACATTGAAATGTATAAGAAAATATAAGATGATTCAATCTTATTAGAATGCCTTCCTCAGTTTCTATAAAAGCTGTTCAACTAAAATGCGAGCTGTGTGGGAAATGGATCATGATACCATTGACTATTCCTTGATGAAAGGTAATGAACCAGAATAGTTAAATTATATGGGAGCACAATTCGGTAGAAGTGGAGGGAATAATCCTTATTCAAACACTTACAATCTTGGGTGGGAGAATCACCCTAACATTTCTTGGTCGAACAATGCAGGAGGTTAGTTTATACCTCAAGGACCTCTTGAATTCTAGCAAGAGAAACTTTGTTTTACGGAAGCTAAACTAGACAAAATTTTGTATAAACTCGAAAGCCTAGATGAACCTCAAAATAAATTGAAAGGAAGATTCAAGAAAGTAACAAAGAATCATGCTTCTCCCATCCATAATTTAGAGGTTTAAATGAGCCAATTGACAAAAACTTTGTCTACGTGAAATGTAGGAAGCTTTCCTAATAGTTCTAGAATAAAATCGAGGGAGCAACTAAAAGCTATCTCACTTTAGAGCGGGAAGGAACTTGAGTAAACTTCAAAGACAACAACTGTACCTTATCCTTCTGTTGAGAAAAACCAAGAAAAGGGAAAGAAATGGATATGAGCAAATACCCTCCTTATGTTACCCCTCCATCATATCAACCTAAGGTTCCGTATCTTTAATAGTTGCAAAAGAATAAATTAGATGCACCTAATTTTTAAAATTAGTAGAGAAATTAAAGACATTACAGATAAATCTTCATTTGTCGAGGAACATATGCCCAAATATGCTAAAATTTTGAAGGAAATATTATCGAAGAAGCGTACTTGGGAAGTAAACCAAACGGTAGCTTTAATTGGTAACCGTAGTGCTTACTCATCAGCCAAATGCCATCCAAGCTGAAAGATCCAGGGAGTTTCATATACACTATGTGGTTAGTGAATTTGAATTCACAAAGTGCTTATACGACTTAGGAACTAGTATTAATCTTATGCCTTTGCCAATATTTAGAAATTGGGCCTAGGTGAGGTCAAGCCAACATCAATGCTAATTTAGTTGATTGATCAATCTATTAAAAGATCATTTAGAGTGGTAAAGGACATTTTGATGCAAGTGGATAAGTTCATTATTCTTATTGACTTTGTGGTTCTCAACTTTGAAGAGGATAAGAATTGACCGTTGATCTTTGGTCGACCATTTATGAATATAGGAAAAGTTGTAATTGATGTTCATGAATGGAAATTGACACTTCAAATCGAAGAAGATCAAGTGTAATTTAATATGAATAAGGCTTTAAAAAATCCAATGATAAGCAATGCGTGTGTAAAGGTTGAAATTATGGATCGAAATTTGCAAAAAAAGGAGAGAGTTATGTTGCAGAAGTGAAGTCGATAGAAGCAAAGACAACTAATGGAGATGAGAAAGTGAACAAGGTTAAACCTGAAGGAGAAGATGAGATGGAGGATTTGGCTGGTCAAGCGCATCAAGACATATTAGTCCGAACCGAAGCAACCATACCAACCTCTATAGAGAAACCACCCATATTAGAGCTTAAGCTTTACATAAACATCTAAGATATGCCTTTCTAGGTGAAGATCAAATGTTACCCATCATCATCTCTAATTAATTGAATAGGAAACAAGAGATTATGGTGGTAGCAATTGTTAGAAGGTAAATAAATGCCATCGGATGGAAAATTTTTAAAACTCGATGCTTAAGCCCAAATATTTGTATGCACCGAATAAACCTCCAGGAAGGATCTAGAACGGTAAGAGAGTGATCGGCTATGTGGTTGAATCTTTTGATTACTCCCTTGAAAACTGAATCAAAAATTTAATTCCAAGGATTGCAATATAGAGTGCAACCCTAGGTCGTCTCACTTAATCGGAACCTAGAGCAAATTATCTAAGCTAGCCTAATTGTCATGAAATGCAAACTAAATTAGTTGAGAGTGGGTTTTGGGATTTTTTTATTTAACTAAATGAAAGAAAAATGTTTTAAAAGGTGTTTTTGGATTTTTTTGGGAAATGAAAAATGAAAATTCAAACAATGATCAAATGAGATAAAATTCTCTTATAAACGAGCTTTAGCTATCATGGTTCCAAAGAAATCTTTTGGGAGTGAAGTTCACTAAGTTTTCAAAATGAATAACCTTAAAGAACTCTTTAAGTCCAAGATTTTATTCAATGAACTCCATTTCTTAAAACCTTGTTGAATGCATCTTAGTGTGTATAGTGGGCAAGTTATTGCAAGTGGCCAATTTTGATCAAGCATAATCTCAATATCAAACACAACTAGGCAGATAAAGAGGATTAACATAATCACCAAAAAGACATATATGAAACTTCAGATATTGAGCATCAAAGTTCTACATCAACAAAACCAATAACACAATTGTTCAACTCTTGATTAAATTCTAATCAAGAAAAATTTAACTACAAAGCATAAATCCTAACTCAGGAATTCATAACAATGTAAAAAGACATGAACGAACTACTCCCTTTTGAAGCCCATTAAACTCAAGTCATCGTTACATCCTTAAGAGAAAATGGTGCTTAGCCAAGCATCCCTCCTGAAGCACTCACTGCTGGTGGTACATCGACAACATCCATGGCAGTAGTAGACAATGACGATGAGAGGTGAAAAATTGGTGATGGATGATGGTTGAGAGTGAGAGATGAAGATATGTATGTCTGTCGAAAGTCTTTTGCATAACCTAATTTGGCAAGCTTTTAAATGTTGGGTTGTGGGTCGGGTCAGAAAAATGAGAGATTTTCCCAAATATGGCCTAGGTTTGTGAAGGTTCGCTATGGCGACAAATGACTCTCGCCACGGTGAACTTTACTCGAACGGATTTGTTATTCGCTAGTTCTTTTGTCGCGGTGAAAGAATTAATCTTCGCCGTGACGAACTTCTCCCAAAAGTTCAGCCTGGATTTATCATTTCTCACCATGGCGACAGATGGGCTCGCAGTGGCGAACTTTTCCCGAAGGCTATCATCTCCTATTGACTTCAATTCAGCACGTTGACTCCCTTCTCCTTGAGGATCCTACAATCAAAAATAGCAATTTGCAGTATCAATT
>JANIIA010000006.1:15026955-15038961 GCA_027478495.1 Erythroxylum alaternifolium | reverse complement strand
TATTCCATGGACTTTATCATATACATCTAAACATGTACAAGATAAATAATGCCTTTAAATAATTTGTCACTAAAATATAACCAAAGCGATTGGTTGCAGGGCATAAACCAACATATACAAGCATACCCTAAACTCCTATTTTGAAGGTTAGACGGTAATCATATTTGATTTACACTTCACTAGAATCTTGTCCAGGTCTACATGCGGAGAAAAGGTTCCTGTTTTGTAGCAGTGGTAGTATCCAACTTTGCTTTTTTCCTTTTAATGGTAATGTTCCTCTGCTTCCATCCTATCGAGCGAATAACCATGATTTCTGGCTAATATCTTGGACCCACTCACAATGAACTAGAAAATTTTTCGAAGAATTTGTTAAAAAATCAGGTCAGGATCCGATGTAAACTGCAGTAGAATAATTATAAAATTTTTTGGCAACCTTTGATTTCTCAAAAATTAAGATCTTTTTAACTTTATAAAATGATTAAAACGAATCATAATAAAGTAGAAACTTAATTCGTACATTATTTCGAAGCTTGATCTTTAACTTGTCGTATCCTTGTAACCGTCCTTAAAATTTATTCATTTCAACCACCATAGTTGTACAAATTTTTGGCCTCTAATAGTATTCACATAATGAGTTGAGAAAACTCTGTAACTCTTATAAAAAAGGTTAAGCAAGAAGTACTAACTCCATAAAGCTTAAGCTTATTTATAATAAGTTTTGGACGTTTAGTAATTTAATTAAAATTAAATTATAATTTTGATTAAACTTTAAGTAAAATTACAAATAATTATAATTAAATACTAATTATTCTCAAATAAGATTCAATATCTTATATTGATCCTTATTTATTAAATATCTTATATTTAATCATAAATTTTCTCAAACTCAATCAAATCCAATTTGATTAAATTAACTTTGCTCTCTTCAACCCATTCTATATGTGAGACCATTAGGTTCCCAAATATGTTGGAAATGATTATAAATTTTAATTCTAATTCATAATTAAAATTAGATAAATTAAAACTCATTTTAATCTATCTTTAATTCTCTAATTAAACAATAAATAATCATAGATCGAGATTAACGTCTAGCAACAGATCATGACCATCCTAAATAACGAATCATGATCACCCAAATATTAGGAATGTCAAAGTGTTTTTGACTAACCTTTCTTTGCATGATTTTTTTCGCATAGTTCAATCCTTTCATCAACCAATGTTTTAATTAGACATAGATCATGTAATTAATATTTACTCTATTTTGAGTTTGATCATATTAGTTCTCTGCCATTAATTATTGACTCAATTAATGATATTTGTAAAATTTATAAAATATTATTCCACCATAGCTAAGGATTTTCTTAATCAATACTAATCGAGAACAACGAAATATTCTCCTCAATTACTTTAGGGTGATGAATCCTATCTTGATCATTCAACTACATCCATATAGTTCATACTACATCCAATGACTACCGATTAACGACCCATGAGTAAATAGATCATAAGTAGTATCAAAACATAGCAATCTCCATACAAAATAACTTTGATGACCTCAAGTCAAATGATCACCTATACAATCATCACAATGAAAATTTCATAGACATATAAGTACTGTTCCAAATGGATTTTTCATATCTAGTTTGCTCAGTGAACATGTTCTCTAACAAGCACCCACGCATTTGTTTAAGCATGTTTATACTTTAATCTATGAGATTGACCATTTCCTTTATAAGAAAAAACAAAACACATGTTAGTCTTTTTACATTCTATTAATGTCAAATATTAATAGAACAATGACTATAAACATTTAAGAATAATACATAAATGCAATACGAGTCTTATAATTATGATCTCCTTATAATTTCATCTGCAATGTACAATTATTCTATGAATTTTATCATCCGCATTTAAACATATCCAAGATAAAAATACCTTTAAATAATTTGCCACTAAATTACAACTAAAATAATTAGTTGTATGTCATAAACTAACATAATTAAAAATCAAAATAATTACCTATAGGGTATAAACTAACATAATTAAGATCTCGCTATTAGTTTTTATGGACTAAGAAAAAGCGCACATGCCACGCGACAACGAACGAGAGTCAACAATTTCATGCCATGAGCATGAATATAATTTTCCTAAAGAAGTGGGGTCCACCATGCCGCGTTTTACATGTCGGTGGGCCGAGCGCACTGAGGCAGTCTGTGTGAGCCGCGTAGCAGATGACCAAACCCTCTATTGGCCTTTTCGTTTTCGTCGTGGGCTGGCGGTGGAGTAAACGCGGAATTGAATGGATAGAACAGATTCTTTTCTTTTTTTTTATTTGTTCTCGACGACGATTGAAGTCTCGGGTGACTTAAGTTTAGTCAGGAGAACGGATAATGTTGTGAGCTCGTTGTTATCGCTTTTGAAATAAGTGGCAATTGACATGGGATCTAAATCTTTCGACAGATGGACATGGTGGACAAAAAAAATCATGTCGTTGTGGTCACCCAGAAGTTCACACTCGCACTAGTGACGGATACTTTTATCGTATGCATTGATTTCTTTTCCCTATTTTATGTTATTTTATTTTGGGTATACAGACTACAGACAGAGGCGAGTCTGATTGAATAATCGGGCTTTGGATTTTAAAATTCCTCTTCACTTACAAGTTATTGAAGATTGTACAACGCAATGTAGGAAAATGTAAGCTTATCAACTTATCTAATGATATTTTTCTTAGTTTTCTAAGTAACGTTTATTTTTTGAAAGAGACTCGGATGATAAATTTAATCTTTCAACTATGTCTCTGAAATTTCAAAACTAATAGAAGCTTATAAACATGTTTTATATATATATATATATATATGATCTTAATTATGACATAATATAAGATGAAAATGTTGAATGTCCATTTTGTTGGAAAACAAAATCATTGTATTTGTACCTTTGACTAGTAATGTACACGTATATTCTACAACACTGTATATATCCACCGCAATATAATTAATTGAAGTTTATAATTCCTGTCATTCTCTCAACTGCCCCACACTCTGCTTCGGAAAATACGAAAACATCGTTTTAACTTGGGTTTGTTTTCTTGTACTTTTCTTGCTGGTCTCACAAACATTAATTAAATAAATTAGAATTTTTTTTTTATACTTCCAAATTAAATATAAAATTGATTCTTCAAGAAATTTCGACGCCCATTGCATGCCGGAAGGCAAGAGGCGTCTGCCTGGCTTCAACCCTAGTCTGACTTGGATGAGAATCGCAACCAAGGGTACAAGTTAAAACACTAACCTGGGCTTAGGCCTACTAGGAATATCGCTTTAAGTGTCTTGATTGAGACCCTGAGGCTACCGCTGTATGTCACACATCAGTGTCTTGATGATTATTGTTTTCAGTCATAATAATTTCCTAGCACTACGATCTTCATCATCACTCAACGTGAACGTATAATCTGGCTGTCAGAGGCCTGGAATCGAAGCTCTCTGTAATTGTTTTATGATAATTTGAACTAACTTCTAGTCAATTAATTTTAATTTTGAGTCACTTGGAACATTTTATTTATGTTTCATTTTGTATGATTGTGAGGTCTATTTATCAAATAAACATATTATTGCGACTTCAAATAACATATATAAAAAGGTGATCTTAATTTCGAAGCGTACGAAAGGATTGGGTTAATTTGTTTTGGTAATGGAAGCTGCGAAATTTGGCTGCAGGAACCCTGACAGAACGATGGCCTACGTCGTCATCGTCGGTTCATACAATCCAACAATGCAATCCATTTCAGAAAAGGACCTCCACATTGCTACACCATGGTGGATTCTATTTTACCCTACGTACCAAAAAAAAGACATTTACATTGCTTGGCGTTGCATCCACTATAATTGTAATCCATTTTGCATGATATGATATGATATGTGGCAGTGCCTTACGGGAATAAACCATGAATATGAAAGCTGCCCTTGTGGGGTTATTTCATATTTGCCGCTCCAGTATCGCTATTAATTCTCCTTCTTCAAGCTTTAAGGTTATTTTGCTACTCTTGCTCATAGGGTATTATTAGTTTCCCTCTTTTGTTCAGGAGCTTTACAGGCACATGCAGACCTGAAAATGGATTGCTAGTTAATAATACTAACGTCTCTCACACTTTCAAATTTAAAACTTCAGTTGAAATTGAAATGAGAACCGACAGCAATTAAATGAATAATTAATGTGGTAATCATGAACAAGTACATAATAAATACTCCCCCACGTATCTTTAACCGAGTTCACGCAACATGATTACCCATTCGACTCCGTGGTTGTTCAAGTTACAGTAATATAATAAATTAAAACACGGGTTGAAATTAAATTGGAAGGCCAAATAGAAAAGAAAAGGAATACACTTCATGTGAGGTAGGTGTGTATTTGTATCCACCTCAGACTCATCACCAGGAGTGCCCTTCTCAACCTCAGCCCTCCTATTAGCCCAAAACTTGAGTGTAGGCAGAAGTCATAAATAGCTCCCACCTCCACCACTTGACATGGATCTATTGTCGCCGGTAGCTCACACTTGTATTTTATTATTTTCGTTTTTATTTTATCGAAGAAACTTACATTTCATCCAAACCTGTTCTTTCTAAAAAAAAATACACGGGAAAAAGGACGAGAAAGGCACGTAGTGTCGCCTAGACGTCCCATATAGATCAGATACGGAATCAGGATCACGTCACGCTGACCATAGCCGGAAAACAATTACATTTCCTGAAAAGCGCGTATTATGGATATTATTTTGGCTATTTTGTGTCGCTTGTATCTGTGTAATTTTACCAAAACAAAAAATGATTAAAAAAAAGCAAATTTAGGGTAGTTATGGTTTTGACGCTCCAAATATCAAAAGAAGACTTAGGTCAATGTTGGCACTATAACATATCCGTTTAACTATATAGGCAACAAAAACCAGGGGTGAAATCAAGTAACTTGGGGCTTGATTGACTCTTAGAACAGAAAATTTGGCATTTGCAAATCTCTCCGCTCTTGTCTTGTGACTCTTCACTGGTTGGCAAACCAAACGAAATTAGGTAGTTGAGTGCATTTATTTCTATACGGAGAGCAAATGGGTACACTAATAGAAAAAGGAAAATCCTTTAAAACAACACCCACAAGAGCTTGTAAATGAAAGAGCAGAATGAAAACAAATGCATCATTGACCATTTAAAAGGAGTCCAGAAGGACAAACAACACAAGCCCGTTGGGCTACTAATGGGTTCCCTGAATGCCAGACTACATGCCAATCACTAGACCATGTGGCTGCTGTTTCCTTCACAAAATTTGCTGTCTCATTCTATACGCTTCAAATCACCCAAAACCCTGAATTCTCATGATTAGACATTAATGGAATCCACCCCACATGAAAAATGTTTGATATTTGGTTATTGCGTGACGGCTAGGATGAACTGCCCATAATGCGTCATCAAATCAATTAATGCGACCGAAACACCATGTCTAGACAAAGATCAAGTTGCCCAGTGCCTCTCATTTCCATTTGCCCATAAAAGCAATGATTTTGGACACTTCAAACCAGATCCTGATAGATCACTAGGTTTAAGGGCCAAGCAACTGAAGCCGCTGGAACCCACACTGCATGTGATATGCTTAAATATGGTCGCTTATACTCTCCTGTTTTTGGTGACTTTGTTGAAAGCGAGGATCCTATGTCTCTTCATTTTCTTACAGTATCAATCACGGTTTATACCCACCCTTCAGGGCTACACCCTCACGTAATAGATAATCTATATGAGAAGCCAAAATTGCTTTGTTATATTAATTAAATTGACCAGAAAACGACTAGGTACTTTTAGAAGAAGTATGAGGCATTCTGAAGCAAGATGTTACACTATAATTCTAATTGGTGATTCCAGAGTTATTCCGATAAAGATGGGGGTCCTATATATTTGCTTTAAAGCATATATCTCGTTGCGAAACAAGTGTTTAAGAACGACTATGGAAGAGACAAATTTTCATAAAAGGGACATGTAACATCATCAATGTGTGTATATAAGAGGGGATGTGATATATAGAAGAATTAAAATAACAATTGATCTGGAATTCTCAATCAACGTATGGTGCAGGAGCCCTCTCAGTAGCTATTTGCACTGGCCTTCTTTCAGAAGTAAACGTTAGAAATATGTGGACTAATATAATCATAATGTTAATTCTATATTCACAACTATTAATCGAATTGCTTAATGTATGTTTAATATTCATAATGGAATGATTAATAATTTATTAATTGCATTTGATGGTAGTACCCTAATAACTATATGTTGACCCATTAAACTATAGTTCATTATATCTTTGAAATGACACAATTAGTCTCATTTTATCCCTTAGGGTATAATATGTTATAAATATAACATACGTTGAGTTTGTGTAAGTTGTTGTGGGTATGTGTGGTGAAAGTTGTGTAATATCCTGTTTTGCCATACAAAGAGTTAGAACCTTAGATAACTGTACGTGAGAAATATTATAGAAAAAAATAAAAAATGCATTTCATGCTCATACATAACAGTAGCATACATTTACGTGAATTGATTTTGTACAAATTACAATGACTGTTTATGCACTCATTTGTCATATTCTGGGGTACAAATGATTTTAATGTGATTATGATGTGAATAGTGAATATTTTGTCTTGAAAATTGATTTGGTGAGTATAAATATTAATTTAGAATTTTTGGTGAAAATTTGGGAAATTTCTGATATTTATGAGTATTTTTGGACTAAAAAAATGCTAAGTGATAAGACAATTGATAAATGGTAGTAGAAATAAATGACAAATGGTAGTAGAAATAATTGATATATGGCATTAGGATTTAATGACAAGTGTCATTAAAAATTGGGAGACAATTGGATTAGAAATTGGGAAACAAATGAGCTGGTTATTAAAAGAACAAAGTGGGAATCATTAGAAATAGGCATGTGGCAAATGACATGTGTCACTTGCCTTGCCACATATCTACTTCCATGACATTAACCAAATTAAAAGACCATCTTCACTTTCCTTGTCTTTCACCTTTGCCAAATGCTTTCTTCATTTCGTTCTTCTTTTCTACTTTGACCTCTCATCAACGACACTCTCTTCTCACCCATTCCACGTTGATCCTTGCTAGAATCTTCCATCACTAGTTACTTCAAAAATCCCTGCTATCTCTTTTTCTTGATGAAACCCACCTATTCTACCTTGGTAAGATGACGATCGTGTAATATAAGGAGTTAGGGTTTCTTGGAGATTTTGAAGAAGCTTTGAGCAAATCAATTAAGTTATACATTAATCTTCATGGGTTGTTGTAAATGAGACAAAAATGGTGATTATTTTGGGGTTGAATGATTATGAAAATGATGTTGAATATATGTGTTTTGTGAATGAATAAATAGCTATATTCATGTCTTGTTTTTTGTATAGTGATAAGTAATAATTTATGAAATGAAATGTAGATTTCGATTGGTTTGAGATATTATGATATGATAATGAAGTTAAATATATATTGTAACGTGGATGAGCAAATAAGTAGATATATGTCATATTTTCGTATGATGATGAGTAATAAATTATGAGTCGTATTAAAGATGTTTTGGAATAGGTTGATATTGTAAATGGTGTATGAGAGTGTGTAAAAATGTTGATGAATGAGTGATGAACATTAAAGAAAAAATATATACGTATATGTTCTGGTTTTAAGAGTGTGAAAATGATGAGTTATAAGCTATTATGTAGATGAAATAAAGTTGTGAATTAAGAGTATAATGAAGGTGAAAATTTTACTTAAGAAGGATATTCATGTGATGTTCTTGAAAAGAGATGAACTAGGATCATAGTTTAAAGATAACGTGATGATGAAAATGGTGTTAATAAAGTATGATGAAACGTTGACGATGAATGTGTGTATATTGATGTTCTGTTTTTGTATGATTGATGAACAATAATGTATGATCTATTTGATGGGTGTTTTTGAGTTAAAATGGAGGTGAAAATGATGAGGGATTAAGTTAGGAATAATGAACTATGCACAAGGTGTTGAATATAGTAAGTAAAGAGTGAGAAATTTGGAAAAGTACAGGAAAAATGGGTAGGCTACAATCGTGGCACCCATCCCACAATCGTGGACAGATGTATTGGCTTTTGTCACGATCGTGGGGAGGAATCCCACGATGGTGGGCAAGGTCTCGGAATGGCCATAAATGTGAGTTCTTCTTCTTTAAGTGATGTTTGAATCAACAAATGATAAGGTACTTTCCTATGATGCATTTAGGCTTGAATATGGCTTGAAATGGACCTAGTTTGATGATGGATTAAGTGATTAAATGTGTGATATGTTTAGGGTGAAAATTAAGGTTAAAACTAAAGAATAGATTGATGATATAAATGTATCAAAAATCTAGAAAATTGGAGATGTTATAGAAAAGAAAGTAATCTTATGAATATTAATGTGATTCAAAGGAGATGAGTAACATGTATTAAGTAAGAATGAAAGAGAACTTGGATATTATGTGATCATATAATGTTAGAATAATATTGGTGAATGATGGACTGATGAGTTTAAAATAATCAACTATATTTTAAACAAAGGTGAACAAAGGTGAGACTACTAATTGGTAACGTGTGGTATATTTGAAACAACTGTTTACTGGTGCTCATAACCCCAAAAAGAACCTATTGCCTTGATATTGAAGAAAAAATTAAAGATGGCATTGTATAATGTATATCCCTTATTATATGCACTAAAGAGCGAAATTATTTTCAGCATGAGAACAGGTTGTTACGTGCCAAGTGCTGTCATTTCTCATGTGTCTCAACTCAATTTACAAGAAATGACAGGCACCAAATGGCATGAATTTATAAATGGCGGATGTCCATTAAATCCCATTTGAAGTAATTATCCAAGAAGCATAGAGATAATGGAAAATGATCCATTTGTTAAAGCTTTCTACATCCACAGGGAGAGAGTAATATAAGCCCAAAAAGAGGTTGGGGTGAGAGAGGCTCGAACTCTCGACCTCAGGATAACTCAGAAGCTATGAGACCTACGTGCTAGCCAACTGCGCCACCACCCCTAGACGACGATACTGTTAACTCTTTTAATAACGATTATAGTAAAAGATTGGCCGAACTGTCCAAGAACTCAAAACCAATTCCATATAGTTTCTATGTCTTGAAGATACTTAAAGCCCTAAGTCGTTGCATTTTCTAATGATAAATCCAAAAGAAAAACTATTTTCGGTCTTCTACTCTGTCTTACATGAGCCTATCTATTTGTTGTGCCCAATTTTTTTCTATCTCTTACCTAGAACGTCAATAAACCTTTTATGGCAAGAGGCCCATTTCGTTACCTGAAAGACCGTAAAGGCTTACTGTCTAAATGGCCTATCGAAAGGCAATAGCCCATACAAGTTCGGTGTCTTTTACAAACACCTAAAGCGATAGGATACATAAGATATACATATTTTATATTAATTTGCTATATTCTAATTGATAAAATTTTTGTCATTATGGATAACAATCATATATTTTGTATTTTATGACGTAGATTGAAGATTTGGAGCAAAATGTGCTTACAAGTAGAGATCTAATAAAGAAGGAATAAATATGCAAATTTTAAAAAAGAAGCCTGCAAAAAAAGAGTTCCAGAGTAGGTTTACACATACGGCGTACCCACGCCTTAGTTGATATATTACTTTAAAAACTAAACGTGATTAAATGGATAAAGTCTTTCTAAAATTAGCGGGTCCTGAATACTTATGTTCATGTTTAGCTCCTTTTAGGAGTTTTGATTAGGTATGACTTGTTTTGGTATGATAATATCCTTTAGATTTAATTATGTTCTTGTCTTTAATCCCTTTTTTTTATGAAGAATAAATAGTATTTTAAGATTATATAATGATTGGAGGTGCATAAGCAGTCGTCCCATCTTCTCTCTTCTTAGTTCATATTTATTTCATGCATTTTTTATTTTTAAGCTATTTTTTAAAATTGTACACAACTAAACTCTCTCTTTCTAACCAAAGGTTAACTGAAGTTTGATTCGTGCAAGATCTAATTGTTTCTCTTTACTCTTTTATTCTTTAGCATTTATATATCTTATGAAATTATTAATATAGTTGTTTTGTTTATTGATACGAAGAAGATTATCATTTAATTATCAAAATATATTGCCAATTAGAATGATTAAATTTGTAATAATTTGATTATTCTAATGTTTAAAGTTAAAATAACAGGATTCAATATAATATTCGACTCATATTATGTGGATATATAATATAGTATAAATAAACTAACTTTGTGTGTTTATTAGCTAGAATTAAGTCTATCTAGTTTTTAATGTTGTTAGTAGATTAAATCTAAAGAGCTTATTTCTGGTTGTTTTCTGATAAGATAAATAATTAAAGAACTTGTTTTGTTTAACAAGAAAGTAAGGATAGATACTTTGTTAGAACTTATTAATAACTATAAACAATCTATTAAGGAATAGAAGTGTTTACCTTTGCATTTATATATCCTTACATTTAATTTATTTAGATCATATAGATATGCTATATTATGAGACTCGATTTTATTTCTTTCATTTTTGTGACTGTGTGCCTTTTTCACTATCCTGTATTCGTTATCGATACCGGGCTCTTTCATACTATCCTTTATCTATTGGGGATACAGGGTTCTTTGTACACATTGAGCCTTAGGCTCTAATCACGAATTTTTGAGCTTTAAGCTCTTTTTCACTGGCAACATCAGTCACAACTGTCTTTATATTTCATGCATTGAAATGAAATGCATTCCTCAATTTCAGACATCACATTTGATCAATTACATTTGCATTCATGTTTTTGTACACAATAATCATCAGACTAGGTCCGGCATGAACATTCAAGTTGAGAACCATGTAGTCAATCTCATTCATATACAAGTAGCACTTCCAATGTTTTAATCATGCATCAAAACTCCTCAGACATTTCATGTCCGAAATTTAGTACACAATTAAGTACACATGCATCAATATCAAATTCAATTAAGTAATAAACAAAACAATTCAAGGTGAGACCATCATAGGTTACTCACTAATCGCTCCAAAAAGCTATTGCCTTGAAGTTCTGGCAATGTCTGGATGATGGCGCTCTAAATGTTCCTCTATATCATGCAAAATACATTTACACATATCATAATTTTGCACAATCGTATGAGTATTCAATTATGCACGTCTATGTATATGAAATATATACAATACATGTTCATGACAATTTCAGGCTCCTTATCAATATTCTAGTCACATTAGTCATTTATATATCAATACTCAATTGATCAGTCCAGATTTGTCTAAAAACATTTTCAGGTCCACTTTGCATGATTATTATCATCAGGAAAATGGTGTATTTCTGTAACACTTTCTTCTAAACAAATGTTTCCCTATGCTTTAAGTTTCTAATGACTCTAAGATCATTCAATTTGGTTTAGTATTGTATGATTTATGCTCAAATACTGTATACTAAGTACATTTGAAATTTAGCTCGAATATGATCATGCTGTCCAGTTGTACAACTCATATCTCTCAACAACACTATCTAAAAATTACAAAATGTATACTAATTGAAAACTAAAAGAATAAGATACAACTTTTATGAAGACACTTTTTTCTGATTTAGCCTAAATCAATACATTTTATTTGATAACAACAGGACATGATTTTTATCCTTGGGAGTGCTACAGCCTAAGCCAAGACTCACTTTCATGACAAATTTTGAAATTCTTAGATACAGAATTAAAATCCTACTTCTTCAAGCAAGTTGTAGCCAAATGTCTCTACTTTAATTTGAATTAAGAATCAACTCATTTGGAAATCTACATATCAAGATATAATCAAAATACCGAAGCATGTTCAATGAAAATTCTCCAGTTCATAACATTATAGCACATTGCCTCTTTTTCATCCTAAATCCATTAATCAAACATGTCATTATCAAAATTCTATCATG
>JANIIA010000006.1:14960305-14989070 GCA_027478495.1 Erythroxylum alaternifolium | reverse complement strand
AAATGGAGAAATGGGGAATGTACCTTATTTCGATTCTGAAACTTCAAATAAGCTTTTCAAAGCCGAAACGAGCAGGAATTCATTGTCGTCTTCACGGGAATCCATCACCAGGACTTGGGCTAAGTCTTTCTACAATTTTCTCAATACGTAACCTCTCGTAACGGGTCCAAGATTTCTTATGCTTACGATTGACATGAGCAACTACAAGAGACCTTAACCTATATATATAGCTTCCACATCGAGCTTCCCTATCACAAGGCGGATACGGACCAGGTCCATACTAAAAAGGATCTATTTTTTACCTGAACTTCAAACCATTAGTTTAGATCATTTATTGGATCATTTTATTATCTTTATCCCGATCAAATTATGTATTTTAACCGATAATTTAATTAAAAATCAAAATTACAATTAATAGTTGTCCACTTAATATAAAAATGTAAAAAATATCCTTAGGGATAAAAATGTCTAGCACAAGGCACCAAAGTCGATACGACTCACTTCTTCCTTGAGCCTTGACCTCAACCCAAACTAATGATTCCCATTTCTACAATGTACTTCAATTTTATTTTTTGTTTTTCTTCGAAATGTTGTCTTCTCTCGATGTTTTCTTTCGGATGCAAAAACCAGAACAGGGCACCAAATTTCGATTACTCAGACACACATGACCAGCAGCAGCAAGAACACAGACAATGCGACACATAAGTCGATTTTAACAACTAATGAAACGGCAATGGATATCTCTCCGATTTTAATATAATTCATTGTTCCATAATTTGACATGCTACTTTCCTACCAATGAAGATTCTCAAAACCTTGATCAGATCAAACATGTCGCATGCTTCGTTTTGGCCGTTAGTCATAACCAACTACGTTATCACAAAAAGGTTATAAATGAATCCAATCATAAATAACAACAGGTACAATTATAAAAATAGTAACAATAATCAGCACTATAATTATAATAACAATAATAATAACAATCGTATTAAAAATGTAACAAGTACAAATAATTGAAACGAATCTTGAATTTATCGTTATAATCTACAATCGTCTCAATTATTACGGATAGTACCTCATTTTTAACGAGAGCTCAAATTTTAATCCAGATTGTTTTTTAAAAAATAAATTGTTACGATGTTGTAGTCGCTAAACTTTAAAACTAAAGATTAATTATCAGAAGAGAGCATCAATTTCCAAAAACATCACGAGATCCAAAGATTTCAATCATAGTTTATTTCCACAACGATTGACATGCTGAGGAGTCATGTCATTCAGAAAGTACAAAGGAATCCACCGAAATTTGTGCATGAAGTTATGTTAATGAACACAAAGCACAAGTCAGATCGCAATAAACAATCATAAAATAATATCTTCTTTTTGTTTTTTCATGAAATAGGTTTGAAACAGGGTATTAGGTAAGAGAATCTGATGCCCTGATATAGATTCCGTTCAATAATAACCCAAAAAAACAGTTTTTATCTCTTCTTCTATTTTATGTTAAAGGACACCTACTTGTGAATGCCTTAATTAGCCAATCTTCTTCACTTGGTCAGAGTAGAACGCTAAATGTTACCACGATAATTATGGACTTTAGCCAACGCAACTGTACTAAATTGTATTCCAATTTCCAAATATACTGCAAAAGCTTGGTTTATATGGGTCTTATCAATTAATATAAAAGATATATTAAATTATCATATTTAGAAATAAAATATTTTATATTAATTTGAATATATTAAATTATTAAGTTAAAACTAAAATATTTTTATATTTAACAATAATTTTAATTATATAAAAATATTTATAATTTTAAAATGTATCTAAAACGATAACTATTATTGATAAGTACTTATATTGTATTACGAGTTCTTGTAAAGTATTCACAATTTTAATTTTAATAGATTTAATTAAAAAGGCAATAGCTTGAACATTACGAAAGAGTGGTTATTTAGTTTACTTTCCCTAAATTTGTTCTCTAATTGCGGTCTAGCTTCTTTTTACCTGTGCTCCTTGGTTTTTCTATCACTAGAATTTATAATCTTCTTTTGTTTCTCCTCATGATTTTTTCCTCTTTCCATTTCAACTTGTCTCCGAAAGCTGAAAATGCTTCAATAAGGAGGAATTTGATGGGCTTAGATATAGAAGGAACAAAAAAAATAGTATGATTTCAAAATACATGGACTTACCAGTATGAGATTCAAACCTAATTGATCCTGAATGTTCACTTAATCTAGCTCGAGATAACTTAAAGGTTAAACCTCTTAATGTAGCTCTTGGTTGTTTAGAGACTAAGATCAATAAGTAATGACTTAAGCAACTTAGTTTTTTGAATAACATAGGGTTTGTTTTATCTAATCACATTGTGGATTTTTATGGTCTCTTTGTGATTGCTTATGACCAAAGGAAATTTAAGGTATTAAACATCTCGATAACTGATCAACTAGTTCATATGGAACTGTTTCTTTTAAACACCAATATTAGGATCCAAGGATAATTTATCTATGATTTCAATTTCACCCTTTAATGTTCTATTTTATAGAGAAAATTACATGACATTGACACCATTACTTAACTACTATGACTATTAATGAGTGATTTTCATAACATTTTTCACCCACATGAACTAAATGATAATGCATGAATTAGGAGCTTTATTAATGACCTAGCAAACGGTGTCTCAAACAATGAGGCGAGTGAACTCAAATTTGAAGGAAACTACTATACCTAGAGTAATAAGCAACAACATCTATGGTTCCTAAGAAATAAACTTGATCATGCGATAGTAAACTCTAATTAGTTCTCAAGTTTCCTAAATAGTAAGGCAAATTTTAGTAATCCCTAATTTTCAAACCATTTTCTAATTATTGTAAGTAACATGAATATTGGGGTGAATGTGAGCTCTCCTTTTAGATTTAACAATTACTTAGATAGTGATCCATGCTTTCAAGATGTTATTAACAAAGGTCTCAATGTATCAATACATCGTTCTCCTTCAAACGTATGTAATAAGAAGCTCAAATGTATAAAAAAGAACTCAAATCACTCAATCAGACTAGATATGCAAATACCAATGTGGTTGTTACAGACTCTAAGGTCCAATCTGATAGAATTCAACACTCTCTTTAACAAGATCATACAAATAATACACTATAGGATGAGGAGAAGAAACTAATTCTTGAATATGCTTGAGCCCTAGATGTGTCCAATTCACAATATTAAAATGAAGATCAAGAGTGCAATGACTTCAAGGTGGAGGTATGAATGCTTCATATTTTCATAGATTCCTTCTAGTAAGGAAAATTTTCAATATAATCACTTCTTTGTAAGCTAATGATGGATTAATAGTAACATCACAAGAGGCATTACTAACTAATGTTTTCAATTACTATTCTAAAGCTCTTGCAACTGTGGATTAGATAAGATTCTTGAATTCCCTATTGAATTCCTTTATTTCTAAAAAAATATCTAATGAATGTGTAAATTATCTTAAAGCTCCATTTATCTTAACAAATGTTGAGAAAGTATTGTTCCCCCTAACAAAGCCCCTATACCTAATGACCTTAGTGGATTATTTTCTCAAAATTCTTTTAATTAGATTAAGACCATGGTTACAAATTAAATTTTAAGTTTCTTCAATCAGGGTTAACTATTAAGAGAATTTAATAAAACTTTTATTAGTCTTATTCCTAAGATCTTTAACCTTGTCTCACTAAAGGACTTCATACTAATCTCATGTTACAACTTTATCTATAAGGAAATATCCATGGTACTTGCTATAAGACTACAAAATTCCATCAAGCCTTTGATCATGAAACATAAGTTGCTTATATTCAACAAAGAGATATAGGTGACAACATAATATCAGTCCATGAATTTTTTGAGAACTATAGAAGGAAAAGTTCTCGTGAGTGTTGTGTTATCAAGGCAGACTTCAGGAAGACTTTTGATTTTGTTGATTGGTCCTTCATTATCCACATTTTATAAGCATTCAAATTTCCAATAAGCTATGTTTATCAAGTACATCAATGCATTTCTTTGTGTTTTATTGCATTTTGATAAATGGCTTTCTTACTAAATTGATCAAAGGTGAAAAGGCATTATACAAGGGATACCCTATCCCCTTATCTCTTTTCCTTTTGTAAGGAAGTCCTGTCAAGACTAATAAGACAATTTACTAGTTTGGAAATAAAGTTCAACTATCATAAAAAATGTAGGAGGTTGGGTGTTTACAGTTTAGCCTTTACTAATAACCTCCTAATCGTTACTGGAGTTTATCCTCATTTAGTTAATGCATTGATAACACCTTAGAGACATTTAAAATTATCTCAAGCTTGTTTGTGAAGAAAGGAGAACAGTTGCTTGTTTATTTCCTCATCTATTATTCATCTAACCAACTGACTCTCATCCATCACTGGTTTAAAAGAAAAGAACTTCCCATTTACTTACTTGGGCATTCCCATTTCACACAAGAGGGCCTCCTTTATTGAGTTTATACCTTATTAAAGGTGAAGTGAATAATAGATAATTGGTGCAATAAGGCGTTGTCATTTACACGAAGAATTTAATTAACTAATGTTGCTTTGTACTCTTTGTACATATGTTAAGTAGCTCACATTACTCTTCCATCTTTTGTAATCAAGATCGTATAAATATGCTGAGAAGTTTCTTATAGGCAGGCAGTTCTATCTCTCCCTATATGGTAAAAGTAGTTTAGGAAACAATTTGTCAGCCAGGGAAAGAAGGAGGCTTGGGAGTAATCCCCTTGAAGCAAAGCAATAGAGCATAGTAATGAAAAGAATTTTGAGATTATTAAGTGATAAAGAATCCTTTGGTATAGATGGATGCATTCTTACCACTTGAATCTACTTGTGATCCAAAATAAGGTGCTTCATAGAAAATGATTCATTTTTTGAGATTGAGAGCACATGTGAGGAACTGGTTTAAAATCAAGATTGATGATGGCTTTAACACTAAATTATAGATTGACTTATGGAATGATTTGGGAGCATAATAGGTTTATTCAGATAAGGACGCACATCTTTTTACATGCTACTGTGAAAGTGAACTTGGATATTGAATTCAACCTTGAATAATATGCTAATGAGAGCTTAACAATGCTGTTATAAGGGAAACTGAGAGCCTTTACTTTTTGTGATTGTAATCAGTTAAAAAATCCACTAAAATATACACATCTTTTTGGACATTCCTTGAGGGAAAGGAACTCGATTATTCCTTATTTCAAATTTGTTTGGTATCTTAGGAAATTCTAAAAACAAATTTTATTCTATGGTTGGAAATTTGTAATAAGTTCTCAATTAAAGATAGACTGATTAGTTCCACCTTCTCCATATATTGTACTTTATGTGACTTATGAATTAAGATATGTGATCTTAAGATATGTGATCTTCTTTTCTTTAGTTGTGAGTAAATAGTCTATCTATGGGGAGACTTCTTAATCTATTCTCCTTAGCCTACTCATCCTCATCTTAGATGGAGCTAGTAGACTGGACTTTACAAAGTAGATGGAGTGACCACAAACATCAAGTCTTATTCAAGCTTTTGTTTGAGATTTACGTATGAAATTTGGAAGGAAAGGAACTTGTGACTATTTCAGTATCATATCAGACAGTTATAAGCACTTTACCAAACTCCTTTATTGAAAAAGAATGCACATTATGTTGCTCTACCAGTAAGAACTAAATGATTAACATATGTATTATGGTTTTTCTTTATTGGTATTTAATACAATACGAGTGGTAGGAGTTAAAATCTAGACTCCTTTATTTTCCTTGTACCATTGTATGATATCTTGATTATCAATACAATTTAATTAATTTGTTAAAAAAGAGTGGTTATTTAGGTTATTGCAGGTAAAATAAATTGTCAAACAAGTTTGACTTTAGTTTCTTATGGTTGACAAAAAACTAACCATACAAAATTAAGGGAAATAATACTTATAAAACTAACAAAATATGGATATAAAATCTTTTATTATACTCTATGTTAATTACAAGAATTATTTTATTACAACGAAAACTCTTAAGAAAATAGTTAAATATTTTTATTTGTAATCTAAAATGTTTTTCTCACTCAATATGAAACTTTTTTGAAAAGTTAAAATTCACATTATTACTTTTATGAATTTTTCCCTAAAATATCTTAAACAAGTAGTCATTCATAGAAACACTTGCTTATTTCTAAATCCATAAAATTTAGTACATACTAAAATCTTTTTCATCCTAACTTATAAATTTTTAGATTTCCGTTTCACTTTGCATATTTGTCTTAACAACAAGATCTATATGAGGTATAGAAGTTTTCATAAATATTTATAATTAAATTGATATTGGATTGTGGTTAAACCAGTTGCACCATTTTTTTTTTAAGGTAATGAGAATTTTATTAAACTAAATCAGACGTCTTTACATTCATCTAGATTCGTTGATACTTCACTTTAACTCCAATCCTTTTCCTTTTCTAATCTTTTTAATTTTTACGTCCAACTTCTCATACTTTCCACTTTATAATTATAAATTAAGAAAACTTTATATAAAAACAAAATGTCTAATATAAGAGGCATATTAGGTCAAAATGTAAAATAAATTTCTAAAATTTGATGTTTATTTTGTAATATAATATGATTTAGTATTTTAAGATATTAAATTAAAAATTTTAATATCATAAAATTGGAAGATCAATTTTATTTAAATTATCATTATATTTAATAAAATTTATTAAGAGTTCATTGAATTATTTATTTTTTAAAAATATTAAAAATTTGACAGACGATTAGGAATAGGAAAGAAGTTCAAGGTTAATTTGACTCGATCTAATCTAGTATAAAGTCAACAAGTTTATAACTTTTTTTAATCTAAGTCTAAATCGATTTGAAACTTGAACTTTACATACACAAATGACCCTTTCTTCTGTTTAGTTTTCTACTTTAATTTCCACCAGCTTTTATTCAAGTTTAAGTGCCATCTAATCTTTATGATTATGTTTCCATTTTCGAATGCTAGATTGTGGCTCTGCTTTTATTTTTCCTTTTTCTTTTAATAGACTTTAAGTTTTCTATTTGTAAATGCTTTAAATTTCTTAAGAAGCTTCATTGTATTGATATTCAATTTTTAACCAAAAGTTTAGGTTATATTATTTCCAATCCAAAAAATTCTTTTGGATTATTGTATTAATTAAGTTTTCTAAAATTTGTAATCTATTAAGGATTTCGATATAAAAAGCAGTTATCATTACTAGCTTCATCATAATATAGAGGGTCAGATGTGAAAGTAGCAAATTTGATGAATCGGACCGAAATGAAAATTGGGTAATTTAAATGTATACTATCCAAATCTTTATTAAATTCAAATTTAAATAATATAAAGAAAATTGGGTAATTTAAATGTATACTATCCAAATCTTTATTAAATTCAAATTTAAATAATATAAACTAAAACTCAAATTACTTATAAGAAAATTCGGGTTCATATATGATTTCAATGCACCAGTTAATAATGGGTTTTTAAATAATTTTGTCCCTTTACTAATAATTATTGTTAAATAATAATTTTATTTTATAAAATAATGTATTTTGTTATTTACTATTTTAATAATTATTTATAATAAAAAATTTTAGCTAACAAAACATATAAATGAATTATGTTTAATATATTAACAAAAAATTTGGTGACCGATAATTTAATAAGTATTAATAATTTTAATATTCTAAATAATAATTTTATTTAATAATAAGTATTAAGGAATCTCATATATTAAACCATTACTTTATCGAATGGCTTTTAGTGCCATGGACAAATCGCAGGGAGAGGGAAGTAAAGTACAAACACCTCAGATATGCTAATTTTTGCTTTTGGAGCTAATGAGTGCAAAACCTCAGATAAACATATTTTAGCTTTTGAAGCTAAAGATTCTTGATGAGCTAAAAGGATAAGAGTGCTGTTGTTCAAATCGACAGAAACAAAAGAAAAGTGACAAGTTCATTAGTATATAATGCACATGTTCGGATCCTCAAGCAGTGAAGAGAACATTAGAGATATGGGATCTTTAATCGCAGAAGGTTGTCCTCATGCGGTATGCGTCCCATTTCCAGCTCAAGGGCACATAAACCCAATGCTAAAGCTAGCTAAGCTTCTTCACCATAAAGGCTTCCATATCACCTTTGTTAACACCGAATTCAACCATAGACGTCTCTTAAAGTCCAAGGGTTCTAACACTCTCATTGGCCTCCCTACCTTTAGATTTGAAACTATTCCCGATGGCCTCCCTCCGTCCGATGCAGACTCCACCCAAGACGTGCCATCTCTGTGCGATTCCACCAGGAACACTTGTTTGGGTCCTTTCAAAGATCTTCTTTTCAGACTCAATGACACAGCTTCGTCACATGTTCCACCTGTCACGTGCATAGTCTCTGATTGCATTATGAACTTCACGCTCAAAGCTTCCAAGGAACTGGGCATTCCTAACGTGTTTTTCTGGACGGCCAGTGCTTGCAGCTTCATGGCTTACTTGCACTATCGTCAGTTACTCGAAAAGGGCTTGGTGCCTCTAAAAGGTGCAGTTTCACATTGTTCCCATGTGCTTGTTTCTAGGAAGCTTTTAGTTTATCTAACATCTTTCAGTGTGGTAATTTTAATCTTAGTTTCTGATAATCATTTTACCCTTTTACATGACACACAGATCCTAGTCACCTAACTAACGGGTACTTGGACACGGTTATTGATTGGATACCAGGCATGGAAGGCATCGGCCTCAAATATTTGCCAAGTTTTGTAAGAACTACCGACCCCAATGATCTTATGGTCCATTTTGCCATCGAACAAGTTGAGAGCGCCCGTGACGCTTCAGCTCTTATATTCAACACATTATATGACTTGGAGCATGAAGTTCTAGAGAGTCTTTCTTCCACCTTCCCCCCAACTTATTCCATTGGTCCTCTTCAGTTACTCGAAAATCAACTCCAGGATAGTTCTTTAAAGTCTATAGAAACAAGTCTATGGAAAGAACAATCTGATTGTCTTAATTGGCTGGACTCGAAAGAACCAGGGACAGTTGTTTACGTGAACTTTGGTAGTGTCACAGTCATGACTCGTCAACAACTGGTCGAATTTGCTTGGGGCATAGCCAACAGCAAGTGCACCTTCTTATGGATCATCAGGCCTGATCTTCTCATTGGTGACGCCGCAATTGTACCTCCAGAGTTCGTGGCAGAGACCAAAGAAAGGGGACTATTGGCAAATTGGTGTTCACAACAGCACGTACTACAGCACCCATCAATTGGGGGGTTCTTGACACATTGTGGATGGAACTCCACAATAGAGGGCTTGTGTGGCGGAGTTCCCATGATTTGTTGGCCTTTCTTCGCAGATCAACAGACGAACTGTTGGTTTTGTTGTAATAAGTGGAGCATAGGATTAGAAATAAACAATGATGTTAAAAGAGATGAAATTAAAAACCTTCTGAGTGAGTTGATGGAGGGAGAGAAAGGAAAAGAAATGAAAAACGAAATTATGGAATGGAAGAGGATAGCAGAGGAAGCAACGGCTAATCAAAGTGCGTCATCTTACGTAAGCTTGGAGAAAATGATTGACGACCTGCTTGTTTCTTCAAAGGCCAAATCATCAACCATCATCGGTGTGTGTGCCAACGAAGATCATGTCGGGATCTAAGTCCATCAAGGGGGAACATATCACCTTCGTTAATATCCATCCATTTAATAAATGAGACTTATGGAAATGGAACAGATAAATACTTGTAAAATAGATTTAAAATAAAGTAATAAAAATAAGTAATTTGAACCCTTATCAATATGATGTGAATTAGTAATAAAAGGAAATAGAACCATTTTTGATATTGTCAAAATCAATATCAATAATAATCGTCCACTCATTTTGGATGCTTTCCAAAAAAAAATCTACTCGTTTTTGGATATGTTCCCTTTTATCTTTCGACTCTATTTGTGAGGGTAACACGTTGAATTTAAAGAAATGAAGAATGAGATAAGAATGCAGCTTCGAACACCACAAGAAGGCAGCCTTTTGGCTACATTTTTTTTGTGACGATTTTAAAATTACAGCTAAAAGTAAGTTTTTTGACAGCGACGATGATTTTTTAAATCGTCACGAAATACTTAAAGAATAATAAATAACTCTCTTATATTTAATTATGAATTCACTAACTTTGACTTGATCATTTTATAACTGAATATCATATTTACAAAAATCAAATTTAATATTATTGACAATGATTTTAAGTTTAAAAATAAATTTAACTAACAATAATGTCAAATCATTTATGTAATATATGAAATTATAAACTTAAAATTAATTAACATTACATAGATTTATTCTTTTTATTTTCTCTTTTGAATTATATGATTTGACAATTTCGTATGGTGACACAAAATTTTCAAATAGTTTTAAAATGAAGTTTGTAATATAATGATATATGATTCTTACAAAAAAAAACAATAAATAATGATATATAGTAAGTAATACAAGATTTTAATTATAACTTTAACAATTCTTGCAAAAAATAATAAATAAATGACAATAATGAATTTCACGCCTATTTCATTGAAAAGAAAAAAATAATTATTTTTCTGGATTTCAAGTGACATGAGATTCGATAGATAAGGTAAAGGAGTTCTCTATGTCTAGATTCCCAAGAACGCTCCTTGCACGTTCGAATGCATCAATTGAAATAGACAAAGATCTTCCTCCATAAGTTGGTTTATTGACAACCTCTTCCAACAACTTCTTAGCTTTAACTAAACTACCAGAAAATACATTGAATGTTTTCCCAGATGCAGTATGGAACATTGAATGACATGAACCTCACGCACCATACATTTCACTTAAGGGACAAACAGTATAGAATAATCATGTTAATTTCTTCATAATCCTTAGAAAAATTAAATCCTTAAAACTTAAAAAGCTAAATCAAACGGTATAAGGAATCCAAATTTGAACGCATGCATACTTGATTGAATGACTCCATCATTGTCATAATGAATAGACATAGTTTTTGTAATTGGCAACTATTCCAAAACAACCAATTTGCCTAATCCTGTATGGACCATCAAGACATCGCCATTGCCTCCATTTTCACCTATGTTCTCTTGAAGATTCGAGGAAGCTTTACACAACACATAGTATATACAATCATAAGTTCATATCATAGTTTCCTAACAGAAAATGAGATACAGAGAATAAAGAAAGAGAGCTAATTTGAATGATCCTAAACCCTTAAAGAAGAAGATTGACCATTAAAGGCAAGCAGTGATTAGAATTTGGTGAGTAGAATTGTTGTGCATCGATTTCTTATTCAACAGGGAGAATTCTGTCATATACCTCCTATCAGAGCTCATTACCACTATCAAAAATTATCTGTCATGTCGACATTTCACGATCAATTTATGTTAACAATTTTATTATAAAATGTCAATAGAAATAAAAACAAGTCATTGATATAACCAATATAGAAGCAGAGTGTAAATTAAATAAAGAAATGAAACATGATATGAAGTTATATGCAATTAACAAAATATTCACAGAAGAAGCAAAAATCACTGGAACTTAATTTTTTAGCCAGTCTAAAATCCCTTGCACAAGCACATTCTAAGTTTGCCACTCACCCTTAAAGATTAATAAAACTCAGAGCACATGCCGTATATTAATAACTAATCTGACATCTTTAACAACTGAAGACTTCTTATTTGAATGTTCCTTTCACATTTGACACGCTTCTAAGATTATTAATGAACATCAATATGACAGTATAATTGGTTAAAGTTAAGTTTATAACCTATTGACATAAGAAAAGAAAGTTTGGATTATACACAATATAAGTAGTTTTATACATTGTCTATTCCAAACATAAGTCACATCTTACATAAATACGTAACCAAATTATACAATATATGCCATATAACTTTTTTAAGTCTTCTATCATCAAATCTAATACAAAGATGCTTATCAATTAAGATAAAGTTTACTACTTATCTTTGTAGATGTGATCAATCCAAGCGTTAATTTTGAAAATGAGAATAAATATAATGCATTATTTCTGACCAAAAGCATCAACAAGAGAGAACATATTATACTTAAACTTATAACAAACAATAAAAACATTGTAAATAAGAGGAAACGTTGAGAAAATGACCTTGGAGATCTTGGATAATCATTCACACACACAAATATCTCACTTCCCCACAAATTTGTTCCAACATTATAGCAATGTTAATTTTTTGATCTATTAACTAAGACAAACCTATACGATAAAAGTGATGTGACTAAGGAACAAAAAAAAATCTTAATAATCCTCCAAAAAAGAATACAAATCTACGCCATCATCACCAACACTGGTAGTATTAAAGGAAAAAGCTTTAATAGTTAATTCAATCCTCATAAGATCAAGTAGAAGTAGAAACTAGAGAAGTAAACAGAGTTGAAGAATTACCTAGAAAAGGAAGAAGATGAAGAAGAAGATGATGGAGACTGAAGGGTGGGTGTTTGGATAAGGCCTGGGTTGTTACAGCTACTGTCGGTGCTGCCTGCTAAAGGTGAAGAGAGGCAATAGTAGGTTTTGGGGGTGATATATTAATTGTATTCCAATTAAATATTCTCGAACCTTCCAGTTCATTTAGACCATTGATGTAAATCCTAATGGAACATTATAGAATGTCTATTGTTTACGAAAATGGGCTTTGTTTTGGGCCCCTAGTTGTTTGCAGCCACTATCCAAACAATTTATGTCCTATCTTTAGGTATTTGGATTTTCAATTTCATAAAATGACATGGTTTGCCTTCTCCTTTGGAGAGGAATACAAAAATCGTCACAAAAAGGTGAAACTTTTACGAGGAAGCACTTATAGAACGATTGCAACATAGCATCACTAATTGTCAACCTCCAGCGATGATTTCATAATTTGTTGCCTAACCCTTTTTCTGTATATTACACTTTATATATATTATAGAAATTATATATAATATATAAATTCTATATAACAATATAGAACTAAGATATGAGAAAATTTATCTATTATCTATACATTCATAAATCATTATATTAATTACAATTATTATCTATACATTCATATATCATTGTATTAATTATCATATATAATTATGTTAATTACAATATAATTAAAAATAATTTCAATATAGTAAAAATGGAAATCAATATTAAATATTAATATCATATTCTTAAAAATAAAATATAATATTATTGATGATGATTGTAATTCTGAAAATAAATTTAGCTAATAACAATGTTATTTAAAAAAACTATAAACACAAATTTAACTAATATTCCATAGATTTACACAAAATTAATTAAAATTACATAGATTTATACTTTTTATTTTTCTCTTTTAAAATATATAATTTAACAATTTTATGTTGTTTCACAACACTCTATTTAGTATATATAAATTATATACTATTTTATAGAATTTCTAATTACATACAATTTTTTAAGTATATATATATGATAACATTTGGTGCTGATTCATAAAATCGTTGTCAAATAGCAAAAACGTTGCCAAATGGTTAGCCATTTGGTGACGTTTTTCTGAATTTGTTGCCAATGGTCTACATTTGACGATGTTTTTTGAAATAGTTGCCAGATGTTGGCCATAGTCTTTAGAATTTAATGAAAACAACATCGTCTGCTCAACAACAAATGACGTAATTTTCGTGTTATTTTTAAGCCAAAGACGAAGGAATTTTCATCTTTATTATTTTCAACTATTTTCCCTCTAGTTTTTATGTTGAAGAAGCATCACTTATGGTCCATCTTTGTCATTTGTTGTGGTCGTCTATGGTTATCCATTCCTCCATGTAAGTTATCAACTGTATGTACTATTTTTTGTTTTTCTTTCATTATCTGGGTTTTTGTTTTATGTTATTCTATTCTTCTTTCATTCTCTGCATTTTTGTGTTCTGCTTTCATTCTCTTTGTTTTTATTCATGCTTTGCTTCATTGTGTCATTTGGAAGATGGTGAAAGCTTCTTCTTTGTTGGTCCAGAATAGGTTGATTTTTTTTACCACCGCGCATGTTTGTTTGAGGTTGGCCTATCTAGTGTTTAATGAAAGTTCTATTAGAGAGACTTATAAGTTGTGTGTATTATGAATGTTAGAGGATTGCTATATGAATGAAAATGACGTGTCGAAATGAACATAGACAAGCTAAGTTTAATTAATGACAAGTTAGAAAATAGCTACCTAGAAAACAATAAAGACAGAGAGAGTGAATAAGAAAGGAAGCAGCTGAGTTGTGGTAAGCTAAGGACAACAATACTAATAAGTTGGTAATGATAATGGTGGAGAGAGTAAGGATTTATGCTTTTTAGACTTGAGATACAACAACTGGAATTATAAAGGGTTAACACCTGATGGGTTTTGTAAATTTGCTTTCACTCATTAACAAAATGTTATTATTTTTGTTCACCAAGGCAAATGTTTCCTAAATTAGTCCTACATGGCTTAGATTATTTGTCGATATTTAAGAATATTTTAGACAATATTCACCTTAATGATCATAAAAACTACCAAAATAATAGCCATATAATTAGCTTCTTTTGAGATTTAGGAAAACTGAGAACTTTTAAACTATTAATTGGATATTTTACCAATTTCATAATATTTGTAACATTGTTATGCAAAGTAACACATAATATTGTATGTCATAAAAAGCATCTTATGCTAGTTTAAACTTGTTTATGATAGTTGGTAGGTTTTATCAATAAATTTGAAATTCATAATTATCCCCTTTTTATTTTAAATTTAATGTTTTCAAGCTTTATCATTTACTCTTCCTTTTAATAATTAGGATTCATATTATTTTCTGTTTGTTTCCACAATGTCTAAAGTTACCACAATACAACCATGCATAAAGAAAAGAGAAACCAATATAAAACCTATTGTCTAGTACTAATAATTAAACATAACCTCAAGGTTGAGATCATGCCATTTATTACTACGAAGAGCATATAGTTTTATTAGTACGTACAAATATTTGATTTGAAGTTTTACTAAAAAGAATAACTCTAGTATTTATTTTTCATTTGAAGCCTTTAGAGATATGACAACTATAAAATAGCAATTTATTATTTTAGTGAAGAATTAAAACATTATTCTTTAAGCACGTATTCTGGCAAGACTTCGCAGATGCTGTAACTCAATCAGCAACTTCTGCAACATATAGAAAACAATATATTAGTAAATAAAACCAAAATTTCATTTTTTAAAACCATAATTGGGGCAATTTACACATACCAATATTAGAATTGGAGTTTAGCTGCTAATTAGTTAAACATCCAAGTAATTGACAACTAAATCCATGACAACACTGTTGAGAACATTCTTGGAAAAAGTGAGGCCACCTTTCATTTTGTTAATGATTTCTAGCACATGAGCATGGTTTAAAATATCTTAGAGACTAGGCAGCAGAATGTCTCTATTGTTCAGTTTCAGGAACTCCTCATTCATGTCCTTCCATAACCATATGATTTTGTTTTCGAGAAAATTGATTGCCTTTTTCTCTGAGATGCCGTGTTCATCCATATAACATTCCACATAGTATGAAAATCATTTCTTTAAGTTCTTTCTAAGCAAGAATGCCTAAAATATTTATTCAAAATGATCTATATTTGAAATGCCTCAAATTATATTCTTATCTCCTAAATCTTTCGATCCTTTTAATTCAAATATTAATGTGATTAATGTTAATGATTGAATGTATGGTTGTAATGATGATTGGATGCATTGTAATGTTAATAGAATTTATGTTTGTCTTTTATAGATATCCAATATAATGACACCTGATAGAAACAAAGAGAAGAAAGTGGTAGGTATCGAAATTGTAGAATAGAGGGATCTACAACTTCAACCAGATCAATCAGTTCCTAGCCAACAACAACATTTGACCTTAGTCACTAATGAAATTAGCTAGGAACAACCACATTCTTCCTCAAATGTCAATTAATCAACTAGTACAGAGGGATCTGCAGGTTTGTTAATCTTTAACACCTATAAATAGATATGCTCAAATATATATTTATATATTTAATGCGTATTTACTTATCATTATTGATTTGTTGTCAAGTTCCAATTTCAATATTAAAAAAAGATGTAGAGGTATAACTAAAAGTTGTGAATTGCAAACGAATGAATGTTGTAATAAATAGCAAGTTGTCAATACGTATTGGTACTTTGCAATGTTGTCCTATAGATAAGATCTAATCTACAAAATTATTAAGTGACTTGGAGATTATTGCAAGAATAGAATTACCTTGCTTGCATGCTAAAAACTTGAAGGAAGTCAACTTGCTTGAAAATGCTTTAGATAAAGTTGTGGTAATTTTTCAATTTATCTAGGGATCGCCATTATAGGTTGCATCGATTCTATAAATCTTTTCCTTCTGATGCTGAGGCAAGGAGATATGTTCTAGAATGAATGTCTCAAGAAAATTGGAATAATTTGTGTGATTATTGGGCCTCTCCCAAAGTTCAGGTTTGTTTACTTACGCTTCACATTTGCTTCTATTAATCTTGTTAGATGATTTAATGACTACCTAATATTTTTTTCTTTATTTAAGAAAAATGTGAAATAGCAAAGGCCAATAGAGGAAAAGTGACAAACCTCACAATCAAGGGTTCAAATCTTTTGTAGTTGTCTGAAATGAATATGTAAGATCTTTGTTTACAAGTAATAATTATATCAATAACACTATATTATTTATTGTGCCTTGTATTTTTCTTTCATAAAATTGGGTGAGAAGGAACTACATAGACAAAAGTGTGATAGGATCACACTATACAAAGTGACTCACTATAAGGAAGGTCAAGGGTGGATGTCAGAAGAAAAGAAAATAACTATGTAAGTATAAAAATTTGTTTAAATTTTTAGTTTATTTGTTTATGTAGTACTAACAATATTCACATTGAATATTGGTTTTGTTTTTTAATTTTAGAATAAGATGCAAGAGTTGTTATAGAAATCAATGTTTGAGTGGAATGAGGTCAATATAAAAGACATTTGCAATACCGTGCTTGGTACACGTTCTGGTTATATCAAAGGTCTTGGCTTTGGCCCTAAGCCAAATGTTTTAACCTCGTCAAGATCCACATACGTTCAACATCTTAAAGAGGAAAAAAAAAGACATTTAAGACTAAATTACAATATACTCGATAAAAGTTAGCCAAGCATCATAAGTACCTCCAAAACATACTTGACCTGGATTATAATAGTAGTTAAGATGAAAGTGAATGGTATTCATTATATCTCTTATATTTTTTATTTTAATTTCTGTTTGTATTATAATTTAAATTTAATACTTTTTCTCCAATTATAGATTTGAAGAAGATGCAACAACTGAGTCATTTGTATTATAATTTGTAAACTAGTCTTTGTACTTATTATTTTACATATATGAATTGTTGAAGTTGAATTAATATCGTGTATATGAAGAAATTTAATGATATTTTATTTTTATTACAATGCTTCAAATTATCAATTATTTTTGTATAATAAATTAACAATAAAAATGCATCGAAACATTATATACAATAATATGAATTAAAATTGTAACAAATAATTTATTTCAATAGGGTATAACATTTCGTTAAAACGTAGATAAAAATTTTAATCACATTTTACAAAACATAAATAAAAACATTTGGCTACGTTTCCAGAAAGGTAGCTAAAAACTTTTGACTAAGTTTTGAGAAAATGTAGCCAAAAGTTTTTAGCTGCGTAGCCAAACATATTGTCAATGATTCCTCAAAATATCGTTAATAGTTTTTTGCTACAAAAACTAAAATGTAGGCAAAAACTATTAGCAATGATTAGCACAAAACGTCGCCTATACATTTTAGCTATGAGAATTTAGCGACATTTTTGGTGACGAAACTAAATCATTGTGAATTCTTATTAGCGAAGATTTTAGTACCTTTAGCGACAATTTTTTGGGTGGCCAAAGGTCAACTTTGTTGTTGTGAAAATTAACTTGTTGGAATTTTTATATTGCTTACAATTAAATAGTTTTTTAAAAATTGGGTCCAATATAAACTTGTTGATTTATTGTTATATTTATGATCTTATTTTGGACTTAATCTTCTTACCATGTTTATTGAGTGAAATGCAATAATTATGTAACAGTGTTAAGACATTTTGTTAATAACACTCTACCTTTTAACTAATTAATCAATATTTATCTTATCATTTCATAATCATTCTAAAGAATATTTTAAGGGATTTGATTTTTTTTATCATTAATTTAATTGCAAATAGTACATTTTGAACCTCAAAAATTTTTTTGGAATACATCTTAAATCTTAACGTTTTAAATTATTCAATTCGAATCCTAATATTTTCAAAACTTGCAAAATAGATTCAAAAACAGACATTGTAATTAACTTTATGCCAACTAAATGTCACATCAATATTAATATGATATTATTTATTATTTATTACAATTAGACAGTTGACTTGCTAACATATAACAAAATGGGACCCACTTTTAAAATTAAAAATATTTAAACTTATTTATAATATTCTGTCCCTCTCCTTCCTCCTAAATTCTCATCTTCTTGTTCATTTTTCCTCTCATCTCCAGCTTCTTCACGAGAGTAGCACATTGGTGGAATGTCTTGACCAAGAAAGAAACATAAATTGTAACAGTTACAATTGGTACAAGAAATAGAAGTATGAGTCGCCTATAGTTTAAGCTCAAGGTCTTTAACAATTTGAAAGAGTCTCTTATAGCCACCTCAGTGATATACCTGGGGAGCATGACTTCCCACTATTCCCCACTAGCAATCAACCATAACCCCATCCTAGATATTAGTCTCTGTTTTATTAGTTTTATAAAACAAAATTTATGAAAAAACATAGAAAAAATGAAGTAACAAAAGGAGTAAAGGACCTTAGCAATAACATCACAGAAGTAGGAACATAAGGAGTACGGGAAAAATATCATTCTTGAAACTTTGAAGGCATTTTTGCAACCTATGAGAAACCACTTTTACTCAATAAACTATGTCGAGTTATCTACAAATTCACTCATTTATTCAACGAAAGAAAATCATGCAAGACTTAAGACAACAAACAAGAGAGGGAGAGAACATGTACAATAACCTCATTGAAGCCACTAATGAGAGGATGTCCTTACTTCTTTCTCTCTTTTGCCAACGATAACTGGCAAATTTCAATGGCATGGACCAAATGATAGGAGGCCACGATTAAAACGGCCAAACTTCTAACCCAAATGACAAGCTACTCTGGTGCAAGGCCATGATAAAGTTACGCTCGCATTTGCACGAGTCACCACAATATGAGGCCTCAAGCTGGTTAATAACTCAATAGATGAAATCGCCATTTCTTCCACCAATTAGCTACTCACATGAAGAAACTAGAGATGATAGAGAAAAATGAAGAAGGATGAGATGTAGGAGGTAGGAGAGGGTGGTGAGATTACTGTACAAATACTTTTTTATTTTAAAAATTATAGGAAAGGATTTCTTTGTTTTGGAATTTTGAGGGAATTCCATGATTGGAAAGAGGAGAGGGATTATGGTAGAGAGAAGAAGAGATTAACTGAACTTCTTTGGTAGGTCGAGAGAGCAAGTCTATAAGGATATTGTGATAACCTTTGATATGACAAATGGTGAATTTATAGCGTGAGAACCATTCTTGCCATCGAAGTAATTAATTATCTAGAAGGACTTCTTCTTTGGTTCAAGAATCTTAGGAAAAGCTGTGTTATCCATTTCAATGATAAAGTGATAGGGGATGAGGTGGAAATTGAACTTTTCAATTCTTTTTTTAACTGCTAATTTCTTTTTATAGCTCACATGATTGTGCTTTTCTGATTCTTTAAACTGTCTACTTGTATGACCACAATAATGGTGCTTGCCATCTATTTTTTCAATGAGGATAGCACCCCAATAATTTTCACTTGCATCTATATGTAGAATGTGCTAGCCTTTATCAGGAATCTTTAAGGCTAGTGGATGTTGACAGGCTTGCTTTAAATGTTGAATAGCTCTAGTTTGTGTTTTTCCCCATGGTGGTGGATTCTTTCTGTACAACTTTGACAGGGACGATATATAATTAGCCATGTGAGGAATGAAATCTCATATATAATTAACAATTCTAAGGAATTGATGTATTTGTTCAGATTGTCATTAGGAAAATGCAGTAGTTCACTAGCAATATATGGTCCAAGCTTATATAATCCATTTTGGAAATGCATACTCAAGAATTCTACTTAGATTGTCCCGATATGACTTCTTTCCTGAGAGCATAATCCCATGTTGCTTCATGAGATCCAAGAAGGTTTGGAGTAAAGTTTGATGTTCCTCATGGGTTTTTAAGTATAGCAAGATGTCATCAATATAGATTAAAGCACTATAGAGAATGGACTTAAAGATGTTCTTTATGGCCCGTTGAAATAGTGAAGGGGAAACCTTGAGTTTAAAAGGCATAACATTTCATTGGTATTAGGAGTTTGGAATACAAAAGGTTGTCTTGTATCTATCTTGAGGGTTAATTCCAAGTTGCCAAAATCCTAATTTGAGATCAAACTTGGAGAAGATGGTAGCTTCCTTTAAAAATAGTACCTACGTATTAATCTTCAACAGGGGTAATTTATCATCCTGTAGGAAAGCATTTAGAGGTATAGTCAATGACTAACCTCTTTTTACCTCTTTTCTATTGAGATCTTTTATTGACATAAAAATCATGATAAGCCCAATCAAATTTATTAGGCTCAATGAGTCCTTGATGAAGAAGGATAACATACTCTTCCTATGCTAGTTTCAGATCATCAGGGTTCATATCTGGATAAGTAGCCTTGGTAGGATTGATATGTTCGTTCTTCTTGAAGAGAAGATGAATGAAGAAACCAACATTTTTCCATAAAGGATTGGGATGAGAGAACTGTGCATAAGACTCAAGATAGTAGTCCAAGAATTAGTCTCTCGAGGCTTTATACGATGGTGGTAACTTGAGTAAGCTTAAATGCATTCCTAATTTTAGTGTAAGAATTTAAGTTGGCACCACTTCTTGTTCATGTAGGTAGAATCTGTAGTGGAGATGCTTGACAATAGACATCTATTCCAATAAGAATATCTGGGCTAGGTAGATTACTGGCAAGAACCTTGGTCTATACCACAAAGTCATGGAAGAAACGAATCTCTATTTTTCTTTTCATTATAGGCCCGATCTTAAAGGCATTTCCATTAATAACAATAAAATACTCATCATGGGAACTCCACACTTTAGCTAAAATGATGCACTTCATGATGGTTTTGCTAGATCCAGTATCTATATACCCAATAGCTTTAATGGGTTGATCATACTTATCTTGGAATAGTAACTAGATTTGCAAATACAAGGCATAGGCTCAGGGACAAGTTTGAGACACAGTTTTTATTGTTGTAACATGTAGAGCATATCATCTCTAGAAATGGAGATATCAGAGGAGTCAGTATCTTCATCAGAGGAATCAAGGGGAGCATCAAACTTAGTGTCTTCATTCTCACTGGATTATTCTTCTATCAAATCTTTAGTGTTTCTATGAACATTATGGATTGGCATAATAGCTTTAATGAAAGCTAGGAGTTTGATATCCCTTTTTGTCTTACGAGAACATTGACGAGCAAGATGTCCTGATTTGCCACAGAGAAAACAACGGTATGGTGGTTTTCCTTGAAGGTTTCTCCTTTTGAAGAATTGGACAAAAAGTCAGCATTTCTTTCTTCAGAAGGGCTTGTATCCTTTTTAGGAGATATGTGGGATCTATGAAACTTGTTGTAAAAGAACTTCTTATGATTAAGTTTCTTCTTTGTGTGATAATCACAATATTTTTTTCTCTTTACACTTGATCGTCAGATATGGCTTTTTATAGGCTTTCTTTAACAGAGGACCACCTTTAATCATATTCTTAAAGAACATATGTTGATCACATAACTTATTAAGAGAAGCTAAGGCGAGTTGATAAATTTCATTGAGAGATATATCTTTCATATCTCGTTGAAGTGCAGCAATGTTCCTTTATAACTTAAGCTGTAATTCTTCTGGAAGAAAGGAAATGAATGTATAACAGAGAGTAACATTGCTAAAACCATTGAGTAGATAATAACATTCTGTCCTAAGCTAGAAATGTTTTCGTAAATCTCTTTTTCCCAAAGAACAAAACTTCACTTTGAAGTATTCTAGTCTGACTTGTTCATCGATAAGCTGAAAGTCACCATTGAACTCTTTATGCGTTACTTCAAAAAGTAATCCAGCAGATATAACTTGTACAAACTAAAGTCTATGAATATTCATCAAAGACTTTGCAACTAGTCTCGTAATGTTCCAGTTAAACGAGAAGTAAACTCAAATAAAATATCTTTTAAAGGATGATTAGGTCGAGTCATTTGCAAATCAATCCAAATACCAAATTTATAGAGATGCTCTCTCAATTTTCTAGGTGGAAGATCATCTAATGTAAACCAAGGAGCTCAAGTAGGTTTGGTTGGAGTTGGTGCTAGTGGTGGTGAAGGTCTAAAAGGTTCAGTTCCTGTATACTCAACTTTGTTAATTTCAAACTGAACTTTTGTAGGTTGATGTATGGTCATTATGACTTGAGCTACATCTATCAAGTCAGCAAATTGTGCAGATTCATCAGAAGATGGTTTAGACACTTTAGATGGTTCAAATATTATAGATGATTTTTCAGAGATGCTAGAATCCTCATAGGGGCATTCACTATCAGATATCTCAGGAATAGTTATTAATGCAAGAGTTGCTAAGTTAGACTACTCAAAAGGGCATTCATCGTCAGATATGATAGGAATATATACTGATTCAAGAGTTGCTATGAAATAAGTTGAGGCTTTGGTGGAGAAGAAGGTGGAGTGTGAATCTGTAAGGTTTTTCTGCAGATCATCTAGTTTAGTATATAGATCAGTAGGTTTAGTGCGTGAAGGTGATGGTTCAAGAGACTTTTTAGGCTTGCTTTGATTTGGTCGATTTAGGTAAAGTGGTGGTAGGATGGATAAAATGCCTTATCAAAGGATAGTTAAACTTGAATACCTTTTCATAGTCAACTTCTTCAGGGTATGTAGGTGGAGAATAGATTAATGGGATAGGACAGGTTAGTGAAGGATAGATCGGTTAGTTTACTAGAAATGATGTAGGATACGCTCCATAAACAGTCTTAGATTGTTCTTGCCATATGTTAGGTTCCATTCTTTGAAGAATTTCTTTCACCTTTATGAGTTCTTGCTCTTTTGTGGTAAAGACAGGGCAAAAATATTAAGTGTCGACATAGTGTCGAAAAGTCGCATAAATTTGGGCCATTTGAGCTTTGTAAGATTTATACAGTTTCAAGATCTCTACAGAGACTGTATGAACTCATTGGTGTGTAGCCTATGTTTTGTGAGTCAAACCATCAAGTTGTGTTTTGGGCTAAAGCATTATCAGTCTACCTGTTGAGAGTTTCGTCAACAGGATTTGATAGCATAGTTCTGTGAGAACTCATGCTAGAGGCACGAATATAAGGGTTAGAGATAACCCTTTGTTGATCATTACTGTGTCTTTTTAGTGGATGAAAGTCTTCCTCATAAAGGCTAACCATCATGAATGGAATTGGAGAAGGTATAGGAACAACTAGAATAGAAGGAATAATTGGATGAGGATGTTTGGAGATTGATGCTGGATATGTCAGAGATTCCTTATCAACAGCTTTGAGCATTTTGCGAATACTTCTGGGTTATGGGCTTGGATTTTCAATCTAAGGTTTAGAATCATAACGATCATCATGGTGATAGTGAACTGTTCGAGTAGGTCGACAAGTAGAGATATCCTTTCTTTTGTTCTTCTTTTTCCTTCATCATCGATTATAAATGTAACATCCTGTTATCCCATGTTAAGGGCTAGGATCCTAGAATATTGTATATGAGAGATTATTGGGAAGTTAGAAAGTGCATTTCATGTTCATGCATAATATAGTATACACACACAAGTGAATATTAATTTTTGCACAGTAAAATGATTGTACATGTATTTATTGACATTTTCAAGTATAATTGATTTATAAATTTGATTTTTAATATGAATTGTGGTTTATATTTATTGAAAATCGAATTGGGGTGTATAAGTATTGATATAGAAATTTTGGTGAAATTTAGGAAATTTTCGAAAATTTTGGGTATTGTTAGACTAGGAAAATTACCAAGTGATAGGACAATTGATAAATGGAAGTAGAAATTAATGTCAAATGGCAGTGTGAATTTTTATGAACGCCAATTGGATTTAATGACATATGTCATTGAAAATTGGGAGACAATTGGAGTAGAAATTAGAATTAAATGGACTAGTTTAATAAAAGGACCATGTGAAACCCATAGACGATGTCTTCATTCACGTTATTCACCAAATGAAAGATTACTTTATTGTTAATTGGTCTTTCACTTATTATTCACTTTTTAATTGAAAGACCAATTTAAGTGTTTTCACCTTACTTTTCTCTCCCTCTCTTCGTAGCATCATAAGTGGAGTTTGGGAAGTTGATCTATGGCATGATTCTGTAAATGATAGATCATCTGGTGATGAAATGTAGCTATAATGGTTGTAAGATCTTGCTCTACTTCAGTGATCTGGATCTGAACTTGAAGTCGTTCAAACAAAATGGGATCATCTAGCCTGATGTTGAAATCAGGGGCAATGGTGAGGATGACGCTTCCATTGTTGAGATTAGTCAATATGGTACCAGTGAGTGTGGTTTTTACATTGTGTAAGCAGTGTCTAGAAGAGATATCTTAGTTGTAGCAAGTATTCTCTTTCTTCTATGGAGGGTGAGAACAAGATATATAGCTCTAACATGTAAGTATCTATGGTTTTGCTCCCTATAAAAAGAGATGAACTCCTTTGGGATCTCGAACTTCACGTACTATTCTGTTGATGTCACTTGTAATCCATATTGTTCTAAGCAAGAACTCTGGATAATTTCGTTTACTTTAGGACGGTGTGTGGAGAGGATAATGCGTAGACCTTTTGTCGAAGAACGATCACGAGAAGATATAGGTTAGAAATACAATTTTTTCAGGAAGATGGGCTATTTCGATAAGGTGTTCTATACGACTAGATTAAGTACGTTTCATACTAGAAGGAAGACTAGCTATAGATAAGGTTGAAGAAAGATGAACAGGGTCACTTGGTAACAGATTCATGTCTTATGATACCTCTCTACTTACTCTCATCAAAAATACTGGAGTCATGGTCAATAAAACTTATGGCTCTGATACCAACGAAGCAACCCCTGGTCAGAGGGCTCCGAGAATACTAGATCTAGTGTTTAGGAACAATTAATCCATCAGAAATCAGGGAAAATAAAGCTAGATCAAAGTGTTAATTCTAGATATGCAAGTAGAGATACAAGCCCTTATAGGTTCTTATATGACATTGTGAGACTCATTTGTTTAAAATTAGTTATTAAAATGATTAAACGTTTTATAAAATTAAATACAAATAAATTTAATTTAATCCTAAATGTAATTAACTTAATTAATTCATTCTACATCAACTTGTGAGTTCCAACAAATCCAAGTCCAAATATCTTCCTAAATCTTAACATGCATATGAAGAAATAATCAAAATTTAAAGTCAACCACCCATCTAAGTAGCTCAATGTCTTCTTGTCTAAAAGCAAACTCATTCCTACTCAGCTAAGAGAAGTTTGATGATCCCATATTCTCTGCCCTCTGTTTACCCTTCTTCTCTAAGAAAGCTTTAGCAAAACCTTAAAAACTCTTTGCTGCAACTTCATAACCGTCTTTATTTTCTTCATCTCCATCTCCATTCTCATACTCTCATAACCATGCTTATTTTCTTCATTGCCATCTCCATCTTCATTTCCTCCACCCTTACAAACCCATCTCCCAAAAGCTTAATCGCACTCACATCTCCTCCATTGCCTCTATTTTCCTATTCTTTCCCATCTCTTTGATAATCAACTTTAGCACCATAATCACCACTCAAATTGGGCTTCACAACAAATTTTGCTCAACTTTATAGTAAAATTTTGATCTTACGTGTGTAATACTCACTCCAGTTGTAGTAGATACTCTAATTTTAACCCCACTCAAATTACTGGTTGGTTTCATATTGCAAATTTCAAAAATTTTATTGATAGTGTTGATAGGATAATTGTAAAACCATAATTAAAATTCTCCATATAAAAACCCTGATGTTTTTCTTCGTCTTTGTTATCGCTGCGTCACTCTTTGTGTTATAGTCTGGTTTTGCTTGTGGACCTTTTTCCATAAGATCCATATGATTGAAGTGATTTGGGGCTTTTATTTAGGATTATTAATTAATTAGGTTAATTAAGTTAATTAGTTATGTTAATTACAATTAAGATTATATTATATTATATACACATATTTTAATAATTTTAATAATTAATTTTAAACAAGTGAGTCCCATAGCACTATGGAAGCGTCACATGACATTTAGGGATCACAATAATATAAAAATATTATAAATTTCTGAGATATAAATGATGATGGGGCAATCAATAATAATGTGGCATAATACTGATTGCTTTATGTTCCCGTCATCTTTTCTATTAACATAGGGTTCAATTTGAACATTTTTAAAGTGGTAGGGTTTAATTTGAATGCTCTGAAACATAAAGGTTTAATTTGTCATACGAAACAAACCTTAAGGTTATTTATACCATTTTGATCGATATAAATAAGGCCTTATCATTATCTCTGGTACCATTTTTACACCTGATTTATGAGGTAGTAAGTATCCTTTTAATAACATTATATTGCAACGTGATACTAAGGATAATAGTAGAAGATTACTTAGACATTTTATGAAACATTTAGGTACAAATAATATCTTTTCTCAATTATAAAAAGAGGTTCTATTTTGTTCAACCCTTAAACTTAATATTAGCTATTATTTTAATTTCTTTACATTATTTTTTCTAATTAAAGCTTTGTCTAAAGAATTCAATTTTAGATAAAATAAACATGAACATTTTTGGAAAGAAACTCAATTTTATATTTATCATAAAGTTTTGTTATTCTTAAAACTTAAAGGAATTTTAAAATTTATGAAAAAAATTTCAATGTAAATAGTATTATCAAAGATTCTAAAAGTTAAATTGTACTAAAGCTAAATGATAGGTTTCTTTAAGTTAAATTTTAAAAAATTGAAAATGGCCTAATTAAAGACATTAAATAAGAGATGTAAGCAGTATAATAACATCTATTAGCTAATTTGATGCAAAGCTAAAATGTTATATAGTTATATACTTTTTAAATCCAAAATATAAATTATTTTAAATGTGAAGATAAAGGCATTGGTTAATATATAATCCTAATTTTATGCAAGTTATTTTTATATGATATTTAGGTAATGTTTCATGCTCTTCAAAATTCATAATATAATACTTGTGGAAAGACAATTTTTATTCTAAATGAAATGAAAACTTTTATTCTAACTCATAATTTATTATCAAAGAAAATGAGTAGAAATGTGGACAAATTATTTTGAATAACATGAATTATTTGTAAAAATAATATATTTCAACCTTAATTTTCAACTAAATAATATGATTTAATAAAAATAAATATGTGTATCTCAATTTGTAACAAAAATTAATTGTATTAATTGATATCTCTCTCTAAAAATTTAACCTGAAAATTTGTACATGTATTGAGGATAATACAATGCATATTTGATTTAATTGTTAAAAATATATGACCTAGAAAATTATTTTTGTGGCCTACGAACTATGTCTACAATTCAACTAATTTTTGGGAGGCAGGAACATCGTTGGGCTCGGTGGATTTCTCCTATAAGAGGATGGTTTAAGCTGAACTGTGATGGTGCTTTTACAAGTGGCAGTGGTATCGCTGGAACCGGTGGTTTAATTCGAAATGACAACAGTGCATAGTGTGGTGGTTTTGTAGCCAATCTAAGTTCGAGTTCAGGTATACAAGTAGAGTTAGGAAGTATTTGTGTAGGATTACAGTTTGCTCTTCATGTTGGTGTGAGGCGTATTGATGTGGAGAATGACTCTTAAGAAGCTTGAGATGTTTTACGAGCAAGAGAAGAGGACAGACGTGTATGGATGGTTGTGAGGAAGTGTCGTACTCTGCTTCAATAGTTTGCAGATTTTCATTTGGATCATATTTTTTGGGAGGCTAATGGGGTTGCGAATTTCTTGGCTAAGGTGAGTTTTTCTTTTCCTTATGGCTCTACTTTCTTTACCCACCCGTGGGGGGATTTATTTTCCATTTTGCAGTTTGATTTAGGCTATTCGAGCCCGCCGCCCTCTTTGAGATTTGATGTTGGAACTTGACATTTTCAATGAATGAAGTTTCTTAGATCAAAATAATAATAATAATAACGTGCGAAACGAAAATGTTAGGAATCAAATTCTAGTCCTGGAACCAATGCCTTCAGTCAATAAAGCCTATTCAATGATTTTGCGGGCGAAAAAACAGAAGAATGTGCAAAGTAATTTCTTGGAAAATGCTGAAATGAATGCTATGATGGTAAAAGGAATGAGATCAGGAAGTGATGGCCACAAAACTAACTCATATAGGAAAAGAGAGTTGCAGAAGAAAGATGATAGGAGCTGTGATTATTGCAAGGAAGTCGGACATACCAAGGATACTTGTTTTAAACTACATGGGTACCCAGATTGGTACAAACAGCTGAAAAAGGAAAGAG
>JANIIA010000006.1:14925154-14946131 GCA_027478495.1 Erythroxylum alaternifolium | reverse complement strand
ATAGGAATTGTGGTGACATATAAGTAAGATATGTTATGGTATAAAAGCATGAAGATGAATTAATAATGGTTAAGGTGCTTTCTATTGGATTACGCCCACGTTATGGTAATAGGCTCACGTTTATGACCTCTGAGTTGGACTCCAAAAACAGGGCCCAACATGTTTGATATCAGAGCAAGCAGGAGTTAGACTCCTAAAATAGGGTCTAACAGATCAAGATTATTTGTCTACTTAATTATTAATTAACCTCAAAGATAAGTAATCAGTTGTCTTAATATTAGGCCATATTATAATATTCACCCACTTGACCTAACCATAAGATAATCATAAAATTAAACAGCATAACTTCAAGTGCATAAAAAATAAACCATCGAAGTTCTACTAACTTCATATGAAAAAAGTACTAATGGTTAAGGGGTTTGGGAATGAATCAATAAATAAGGAATGAAAAACGTTGGTTGGTTATTTATTATGATTGAATGCACAATTTTTTGATATCTCACTTTTCAGTATTGCTCCGTACCTCTCATATGTGAGGGGAATGACTTTCATTCCTTATTAATAGGTAAGTGTCACAGGCGTGACAATTAGGTATTTTCTTTTTTTATAACTTTACACTTAGTTATTTTCTTTTTTATAATTTTTTAATCAAATATAAATATAAATATAAATAAATAAATAATTAAAATATAATTAATTAATTAATTAAAATACAATTTATTTATTAATTAAAATATAACAAAATTTTATTTCTCAATATTTTTAACAAAGCAACCCGGTAATGGTAGTCATTCCTTTCTCTTAACCATCATAATTATAATGATTATGTCCATTTTCATTCCTCATATTCATTCTCATTTCTATTATCATTCTCCCATATAAACTAACCACTCCCTAAATGCAAGTTATGGTGATTTTATATTATTTATGCAATATACTTCTTTCCATATATTACATTTATACCCACTATGCTAGGGCCATAAACAATGATATAAATAAATTCTATCATGGTTTATAATTATTTATTATAGCCTTTCTTGTTAAAATATCAAAATATAAATGTGTATGTTCTTATAAAATAGAAATTTATTAATTTAAAATCAAAAATATATTAGAGCTCAAAGTACTAGTACCATCATAAACAAATGCATATTTAATGGTACATCTTAGACCCATTCTATATACATATTATATACATATTCTTTAGATGTCTTTTATTGCAAATCCTTAGTTAAGTAGACTTGTCATCATCATATCAGTCCTAATATGCTCAACAAACATTTTTTATTTTTAAACTTCATTCGCAATGGAAAGATACTTTACCTCTATACGTTTGGCATCTTTTGAATATTTATTATTCTTAGAAAAAAGTTATGTGAAATTATCACAATAAATTTTCAATAGCTTGGCAATAGCATCAATAATCCTAAGTCCTAAAGAAAATCTTTGCAACTACAATGCATGAATTGGGGCTTTAAAATATGTCATAAGCTTAATGGTTATAGTAGATGAAGCAATGGTAGAGCATTTAACACTCTTCCATAATATTATGTCTCCATTTAAAAAAGAAATAGATAACGAAATGCAAAATTCTACCACTAAGACATCGGAAAAAATATGAATTTAAGTATCCAACCACTTCTAGATGGCTAGACCTTAAATACATAAGCATGTAGTTCTTCGTTCCTTATATGTTCTTCAATACTTTCTTTGACAATAAATAACTATAGAGTTGCTTTGATATTTGCATAATATCTTGATCACAAAACTAATATTCAATATTATACTATTTACATGTACATTAAATTACATGCAATCGAAGTGTAAGGAATTGATTCCATCTCATTTTATTCTGTATTGTTCTTTGGATATTGTATGAGAATAAATTTATCCCCTTTTTGAATATGAACAATTTATGCTGAATATTTGTCCATATTAAATCTCTCTAGAGATTTTATCTCTTTTTATTATACATTTTTCTTTGGGAAATTAAATTTGTCCCCTATTTGAATAGGAGCAATTCCTACTGAATATTTGTTCATTTTAGATCTCTCTAAAAACTTTTCAATGGAACCTTTACGAGGCAATTTCAATAATCCCTGCAATATATCACACAAAATTTTAGTTCATATAATATAAGAAACCTCTCCTATATCTTTGTTTTCAAAATTCTTAGAGAGAAATTCTTTTATCTTATTTAACATGCTCAAACCATTAGCAACAAGTAAGATATCATCAAAATATAAAACTAAAAATACAAACAAATCCTCAGTTAAATAGATATGTCATCATCAAATTAGTACTAATATGCTCAATAAACATTCTTTATTTTTAAACTTCTTTCTTAATGGAAAAATACTGTAGCTCTATATGTTTGACATCTTTTAAATATTTTTCATTGTAAAAGAAAAATGATGTGAAACTGTAACGATAAAATTTTAAAGGCATGGCAATATTATCGACAATCCCAAGTCCTAAAGTATAATTTCACAACCACAATGAATGAATCGTGACTTCAAAATATGTCACAAGCTCTACTTTCATAGTACATGAAGCAATGGTATAATGTTTAACATTCTCCATGATATTGCTCCATTTTAAAAAGAGATAGATAAACAAATGTGGATTTTTTATTGTCAAGACTTCCAAAAAAAAATATCGAGTATCTAATTACTTCTAGATGGCTAGACTTTAAATACATCAGTATGTAGTTCTTCATTCCTTGTATGCACCTCATTACTTTTTTAGAAACTTTTCAATAAATAATCTAAGAGTTGCTTTGATATCTGCATAATATTTTGATCATAAAACTAATATTTGATACTTTAAATATTTAAGTATGCATTAAACTACATGTAATCGAAGTATAAGGAATTGATTATATCTCTTTTCATTGTATTTTGTTATTTAGATTCTCTCTTTGAATAGGAGCAAGTCTTGTCGAATATTTGTCCATATTAAATCTCTTTAAAGATTCCATCTATTTTTTATTATACATTCTTCTTTGGATATCGTATGAGATTAAATTTGTCTTTTTTTAATATGAGAAATTCTTGATGAACATCTATCTATATTAAATCTCTTTAAAACTCTTTTTGATGTAACCTTTATGAGACAATGTCATCAATCCTTATAATATATCGTAAAAAATTTCAATTCTTATGATATAGGACACCTCTCACATATATTTCATTTCAAAATCTTTAGGGAGAAATTTTTTTGTCTTACTTAACGTGCCCAAATCATTAGCAGCAGTTAAAATATCATCATCAACATATAGAACTAAGAAAACAAACTTACTCACATTGATATTTTGACATATACACTAATTAGTAAAGTTTTTTTAATTGAAAGATGTTATAGTATATTGAAATTAAGTAGCCATTGTCAAGAAGCTTATTTAAGTCCATATATTGACTTCTTAAGTTTATATTCCAGTTGACCTTTGGATGACAAACCTTCATTTCGGTATATAAATACTTCCCTCTCGAGATTCCCAGTGAGAAAACACATTTTCACATCTATTTAGTGTAACTCTAAATCATATTGACCCACTAATTCCATTATAATCTTTAATGATTCTTTCTCTAAGATAGGAGAAAATATCTCCTTATAATCGATACCTCTTTTATGAGCATAACCTTTGCAATAAGTTTAGATTTATATTGCTTAATATTGTTATAGGAGTCACGTTTGATTTTAAAAATCAATTTACACCTAAACACTTGAATACTTGTAGCAATTCAATGAGATCCCAAACTTTATTGTCTTATATCAATTTTAATTCATCTTTCATGGTAGTAATTATTCTATTTTTTCAAATTATTCCAATATCAACATCTAAATATTGTATGTAAACTACATATTCATTTAAAATGACTGACTTTCTTTCTCCTTTTAATCTTCTCAAAGATATTATTTCTTGTGGTTCGTATACAATATGTGATTATGATTTAGTCCTAGTAGGTATATGTCTTCAAATATTAGTCATTATTATCTAAATTGTTATTAATTATTGGAACAACAATTACAGCAAGATGTGTTTCTTCGTTCAAATGTTGTTAACTATTATCTATACGTTCACTAGTTATTGGAACAATATTTGGAATAACTGTGGATGAAGAAGCCTTTATAGATAAAGGCACATTTTTCCTTACTTTTTCAATGTCCAAATTTTGTTATTTATTACTCCTACTAATTTTACCATTATCAGTGAATATATAATTTCTAGTTTATACAATTTTGGGAATATGATTTGGACAATAAACCCTAAATCCTTTAGATTTCTCTAAGTAACCTATAAAATGATCTCTAATCGTTTAAGAATCTAATTTTATTCCATGTAGATTCTAGATTTTTGCCTCCGCTAGGTGACCTTAAACGACAAATATCTTAAACTAGGTCTCCTTCTAGTTCATAATTTAAAAGGAGTTTTTAAAACTAGCTTACCGTGGAACTTGTTCAATTAATACATAGTAGTTTTAATGTCATACATCCACAAATATTTAAATAGTGGAGAGTTACTCATCATACTATTAACCATATCTATTAATGTCTTATTAAGTTTTTTTTCACATCACTTTGTTGAGGTGTGTATTATTAAGTCTTTCTTTCACATAACTTTGTTGAGGTGTGTATGACATAGTATATTATTCATATATGTCTTATCTTTAAAAAAATTTCGTAAAATATCATATCTTGACTCATTATGTTATTCATAGGATTCACCTTCTTGATCAAATCTTGCGCTTTTAACCTCTTTGTTTAATTGTCTTTCAACATCATTTATATATACCTTAAGGGCATCTACTACTTAATATTTTTTCTTAAGTAAATAGATATAACCATATCATAAGAAGTTATTGACAAAGATAGTGAATTCCATATATAACCATCTCAAGTAATTGAATGCTTCTTGTTACTTTATTTTCACTATGTTTGGTTGCTTTTTCTTATTGCAATCCATATATGTACTTAGAATATTAGTTAAATCGAGATTTAGTAAAATCTCATTTTATGTTCATTCCTGTTAATTGCATATTTCAAGTTCAACAATTCTAGGTTTTCCCTACGTTTCTCCAATGAGTGCTCACATACTTTTGTTAAAAAAAAGTGGATCAAAGGAGAGTAAAGAAAAGAGAAAATATAAATTTCCATTTAAAAACTTTTCTAATAATAAAATACTATAAAAATTCGGCGTCGAGCCCTCCTGGCTCCGCCTATGACCACAAGTAAAACGAAAGACGGTACGAGGAAATCTCCACCTGAACCTAATTTAAGTATTTGCACAGCATGTATATATATTTCAAGCTTCCATGCAAAGCTCATCCAACGTAGTAAACAACATTCTTACATTACAGGTCGCGCACAACATGGCTGCAAAGATCGCATTCGTTGGCGTTACTCTAATCGCCATTCTTATTTCGGTGACCACCGTTAGCTCCGACGATGCCACGCCGATACCGGCCGATCCAGCCCAAGTAGAAGCCTGGTTTAATGAAAACATTAAGCCATTACCAGGTCGTCAGGGACTTAACGATACCCTTTTAGCTGCCGAGAATACTCCTAAAATGGTAAAGGTGAGGCAAGACGGAAGTGGAGAATTCAAGACCGTGACTGAGGCAGTTAATAGTGTTCCGGCAGATAACAAACAACGTGTGATCATAGACATTGGTCCTGGTGTTTACAAAGAGAAGATCACAGTTGAAAGGAATAAACCTTTCATCACGTTTTATGGAGCTCCTGGTAACGTTCCAACCTTGTCGTTTGATGGTACAGCCGCTAAATACGGAACCGTTTACAGTGCCACCCTGCAAGTTGATGCTCCGTTCTTCACAGCCACCAATCTCATTATCGAGGTATTCATCCAGCTTATATTATATACGTTTGGGTTTGAATCATCTTGTTCTTGTGGTCATCTTACTTTTGTGTTATTTTGGTTTTAGAATACTGCACCAAAACCAGATGGAGTAAGCAAAGGAGCTCAGGCACTTGCCATGAGAATTGGAGGTGACATGGCGACCTTTTATAACGTCAGGTTCCTGGGATTTCAGGACACATTGTGTGATGATAGAGGCAGACATTTCTTCAAGGACTGTTACATCGAAGGCACAGTTGATTTCATTTTTGGAAGTGGGAAGTCTATCTATTTGGTAAAATTTTCTAAACCTTTCTCCACACATGAAATAAATTGGTTCCATGGTTAGAAACTGAATAGAGTTTTACTAAAAATAATGCAGAACACCGAGTTATACCCGAAAGCAGATGACGGAATGACGGTAATAGCAGCACATGCAAGAAGCAGTCAAGCTGAAGACACTGGATTTTCATTTGTGCAATGCAAGGTAACTGGAAAAGGCACTGGTGCAATGTTGGGCAGAGCATGGACAGAGATGCCAAAAACTGTGTTTGCTTACACTACTATGTCAGAAGTCGTGGATCCTGCAGGATGGTCAAGTAACAACCACCCTGAAAGAGAAGCGTATGTATCTATTTCCTTTTCAGCTTAAAAAAAAAATCACTTAAACATTAAACTATCTAATAAAGATGATCATAAACTTTATCGGATATTGCAGGAAGGTGTATTTTGCAGAGTACAAGTCTTCAGGAGCAGGAGGCGGAGCTCCCACCAGAGCTCCGTTCACCAAGCAGCTTACCGACGAAGAAGTGAAAATATTCATTAGTCTTGGCTTCATTGAGGGTTCCAAGTGGTTGCTTCCTCCTCCCAAGGTGTAAATAGCTTATCTTAGGAGCAACGTTTGTGCCTGCACTGCTTCTTGCAAGAGCTGATGAAATTTTTTCTTTTTGCTTTGTTATCTTCTCTTTATCACATATATTGAGTGACCCAAATTCCTATCGAGACCTTGTTGTAGTATATTGAGTGAACGCACATGAACATGTGTAATTCTGTTGGTGCCTATTGAACTTTCATCAACAATTGATTACCTTATTCTTTTCTTGATTCGGTGTAATTCAAAAAACGTCGTACTTCTATTCAAAGACCATTCCTCACTTTCTTATTTTCTTTTGCTTCCTTTGCACTACCAATGCAGCTTTCAATGTTGACGAAGGCTACACACCTCTCGTCGAGCTAATATAATAATAATAAAATTAATCAAAATTTTAAATTTAATTTAATATTTTTCTATAATTTATAAATTAATTAAACAATTTTAATAAATTATTAAATTTTTATCTTAAAAATTGTATTTAAAAAATTAAAATCAAAATATATGTAATAAGTGTGAAAAACAAAATTACTATTTATTTTGTTTAAATCAATTTTTTCTGTAATTTATAAATTACCATGTATAAAAAAATGAAAAAAAGGAAAACAAAATTATCATTTATTTTGTTTTAATAAATTTTTTCTATAATTTATAAATTACCTTTTATAAACAACATGAAAAACAAATTTATAATCAAAATGAAAAAAAAATTATCATTTAAAATCTTATTTTAAAATTTTTATTTTAAAAAAATAAAAAAATAAAAAATAAAAAAATGTATCACAGGCATACACAAATGAAAAACAAAATGAATAAACATTCGCGACAGTTAAGAAATACTTGTGACGCATATTTTATTATTTATTATTTTAATTTTAATTTTTTTAACTTCACTTTGTTTTTCTTTTAAGTCACGAAATATATTTTGATTTTTTAATTTTAATTATATTTTTTAAATAAAACTTTTAAGATCAAAAATTTAAATTTTAAAAATTGGTTAATTTATTGGTTTATTTTGTTTTTCATTTGTGTATGACACATATTTTGATTTTTTGTTTAATTTTAATTTTAATTTTTAAATAAAAATTTTAAGATAAAAATTTTAAAATTTATTAATTTATTAAAATTATTTAGTTAATTTATGAATTATAAAAAATATTAAATAAAAAAAGTATATTACGCACTAAAGAAAGGTGTGTACCCTTCGTCCAAAGAAATGGTAAAGACATTGAAACTGTGTTGGTAGTGCAAAGTAAAATATAAATAGAACGATGGCATGTTTTAAAACTAAACACGATTGGATACAGTAGCATTAGATAGAATATCCGCTCTCCTTCTTAAGCTTGCCAGGCCTCTCTTTTTAGATTGATTTGATGGTTGGTATATATATATATATATATACAAACGAAAAACGTTGCACGTTAAGTTTGGGGAAACAAATTCCCCATAGATCTTGTAAAAAGATCAAGTGGCACCCAATAAATGTTGTGTTAAAATGATGGACACCAATGTCAAAATTGCCGGCATATTTGGCTAACCAGTCGGCGCATCTGTTGCTCTCTCGGTAGATGTGCCGATGAGCAACAGTCTAGTTTCTAGTGAATAGCTCATGGATACTCCGGACGATTGGGTTGGGCATCCTGGAACGGCTGTCCGCAGAGGACAGAAGATCAAACACTGCCTTGCAATCGACCTCGAGCTCGATTCGGCAGTAGCCCAGATTTCATGCCAGTGTGAGCCCAGTGAACACCCCCAGAGTTCTGCATTCAGCAGAGAGCACCATCCAATATGATGTGAGAACCCTCCTCGCCAGTGGCCTACACTATCTCGGAGAACGCCGCCTACAGTAGCCGTTAAAAAAGACCGTTGACAAGCACTATCAGTGTTAAACTTGATCCAACTAGGGGCAGTGATTGCCAGCTGATGAATTGCTCCTGTCGAGGTCGGTAACCATGAGAAACTGCTGGTTGAGGGCACTTGGCTGAGTCCCGTAGGATACCTGTATAAGACAAAATAAGAGAAATAGGTGATGAAGGCCAAATAAAGAGGGTATCAAAAATGGATTTGTTCCTCCATTGCCAGAGGAACCAACAAGAAATGCCAAAAAGAAGCGACCAAGCATGGCCAAAAACTGGACGGTGGCAATTGAGATTATGAAAAAGCCAGTCCTGATTCAACTGATTGAAAAAGTCGGCCGGGACTAAAGAAGGAGAGAAGGTAGTCCAAACTTATCTGCCTCAGGTACAGTCGCGCACTGCATGCATCGAGGTTTCCTGAAGGCTACAGTGATAGCAATCTCCAGTAATAGTGCAGTGGCGTCGAACTCTATGTTAGTTCGTGAGCAGCCGGTTATGCGCTAAAAGCCAAAGAAAGGAACGGATATGTGGAGGTCTCTTTCATTACCAGATAGCCGTCCAGACGCTATGGGCCGAGGCGTCCTCCTGACCCGTGATCAAGCTGTACGCTAAAATTACAGTAAATTGTCCTGTATCAGAACAGCCCCAGATAAGTATATTAAACTCAAGCGCAGGTTTAAGTGGAAAAGTTTCCGTTATCGACCGACAAACAAATAAGGGCTGGTTATAAGAAAGGGAATGATCGTGAATAACTTATGATTTTCAATTTAGTCGTATATTTTCTGAAAAAGAAAATCTCACACGTAAAGATAAGATTTAAATGGCCACAGGCTGGTGGCTGTGAACTAAACCCGGTTACAATTAAACTATCAACTTTCACAGTAAAAGAGTCCTCTCTTCCACCGTTGTTCACAAAAATCGCTTCCACCGTCTCCTCTAACATCGAGAGAGCAAATACCTATCCCTACAATTCTACAATATAGGGCCTACCACGTCATTTTCCAGTCAGTCCACACTTCTCTGCTCCACGAGTTCAGGCTATTATTCGGTTTCCACTCAGTTAGGGTAGGATACCATTCTCTCCGGAAAACCTGCTCCTCTCAACTTTCCGGAAAATTATTACTTGATATCTTCAGGAATGGACGTGTACTCATCTCTGTTAAGTCAGATTGGCCTGACCTGAAAAAAGCATTTGATCTGACTTAAATGAGCAAGTAAGTTGAGAGAGAATGAAAATTCCAATTTTTGGTCGATTAGAGTTCTCATGTAATTACTTGATTATTGAAATCTCAATTTCTCTTGCATCCTTCCACAATATAGCGTTAACATCTCAAATATAATCATGAATCTACCGTTTCTCACTTAAATCCAACATAAATCTATTGAGTTAAAATTTTATGTTTTCTGTTATGATTTTTTATGTTGTATCCTATCATCCTATTTGCTTACTTTATTTGGACGCTGGCTTAGCCACTTATTATATTATGTCATTTTACTCGCTTTTTAGTTTGTTGTTTATTTGTAATTTAGCAGTTTAGGTGTCGTTTAATTGTTGTGTTCTCAATTTTTAATTTCTACTTTTTGTTTAAATAAAAACAAGATTATGATTATGTTTGGTTGTTATTATTAATAGTAGTTATATTTTTATCACTCATAATAATTATATATTAAATAAAATTTAACAATAAATTATTTCTAATTAAATAAATTTATTTATTTATTTTAATCTTTTCTATAATATTTATTAACAAATTATTAATAAAATTATTTTATTTTATTAAACTAAATAATTTAAAATAATTTTTATTTTAAATATATTTTAACTATTAAATCAAATTTTATTTGAAATTTATATGTTTTGAAGATATTTTAAATTTAATTATATTTATTAATAATATTTTATTTTATTTTATTTTATTTTATTAAAAAATTAAATAAAATTATAAAGAAAAATTAAATTATTGATAAATGTTATTAATAATTAATTTTAATTAATTAAATACATAATATTAAATTAAATTATTCATAATTTTATTAAAATTAATATAGTAAATAATTATGTAATATTTATTTAGTTTATAGTAAATCAAATTATGAAAAAAATAGAAACAACAATCAAAAATTACTTTTATGATTTTCATAATTCTAAAAATAGGAAGAAATCAAAACTAAAAACAAAAACCAAAAACTCAAGCAAATAAATTTTTTTACTAAATTAAGAAAAGCAAAAATCAAAAAAGAAAAATGGAAACAATCAGACCATTAGCTTATTGTTTCGATTTTCGTTAATTGTAGGTGTTCTCTTTGTCATTAGGCTTGAGTTGTTTCGTGAGACATTACGCCTGAGGTGCTTCGTCTATTAGTCCTGTTGTATTTCACTTGAAGTTAAGCTTAATGTGTTCTGCTTATCATTTAGTTTGTTATTTCACTAGTCCTTTAATTTGTTGTTTCTTTGATTATTTATCAATTATTTTTTTCCATTTTAATCTAATAACACAATCATGATTACATTTTCTTTTATAATCACAATTATTTTGAAATTATGTTTATTTGATACATAATTTAGTAAAAGATTTTATATGCAATATGTATTGATTCATTTCGTATCCACTAGGTAAATAAAAACAACAGCTTTCCAAAAAAATTAGTAAAAGTAAGGCTGAAGGTGTAGACCATTCTATGTACTCAGGACCTTATATCCATTTAATCGCTTAAAGTCCATAAGTTCTAGGTATAGAACTTCTTGCCTATCATGTAACGTGTAAACCTCTACTTATTTATGATGATTCATATATTTTGGTAACGACTCTAAAATAATTATGCTTCCTGCAAGTCGATGTATTTTTGTGTCCTTATGCTATGAGCTTTGTCCATTTGAAGAGATCTATATATCGCCTAGTGTCTCCACTATAGATGTGTTAAAACTGAGTGTTTGTGTGACTTCAAAGTTGACCTGTCCTGTGAATCGTCAAAGGTCTTCTTCTTCTTCACTTTTTAACCAAAAATTCTTTAAATTCTTCTAAAATTTTGCTTCTTTTTCTGGGTTTTGTTTTTAATATTTTCTTCATCCTTAAATCCATCTAAGTCAAGCTCCCATCATCAAAAGTTTGAAGGAATAGTATGCTCATTCTCCTTATCCTTAAGTTCTTTTTCTCTTCCTCTTTTTATTTCTTAACTTGATTTTAATGATCGTTTGTCATTTATTGCTCCGCTAATTGATAAAAATAGGAGATCTTGGTTTTGCAATTTGATTTTTGGATTGTTATTTTGTTTGAACTGTTGATCATAGTAGAGTGAGCAGAAAATTAAAACACTTCTATGTGAGGACTTTTCTCTTCTAGATATTGGTGAATTGTTTAGTTTTTATTCCAAATAGTAATTAAATAAAGGCTAATAATCTTATTGTCTAATAGTGTAGAAAGACTGAAAATCTCATTGTCTCATCAATTGGGGTTAGGATAATGATATAAAAAAAGAAAGAAAGGAGCTTGGTAGTTGAAGAATGGAATTAGGAGTTGGGTTGAGCGACTGATGATAGGAGGATGAATAAAAGTGGCAAAAGAAATTGGAAGTAATAGAAAAGAGAAGCAAAAGAGACAGTAACATTTAATCACGATTGTTATTTTCACTATTCTTTAATGTTTAGTCTTATTAAAGTACTTATTATTGAATTGCAGAAAAAGATCAAAGCTAAGGGGTTTGATTGATACTATGGAATTACTAATGTTAGATATGATACAAAAATGTTTTACAAGTTTTATTTCAAATTTCAATTGATGAGATATGGTTTTCCCTTTCCTTTATAAGTTTTTTGTTTTCTATTTTTCCTTTTATAATGGACATAATGGTTTAAACAAAATAAAATAATTTTTTCACTTGATATCATACAAAAATAATTCACATATTATTGTTTCAAAAGGACTGATCAATTTGTTTTCATTGACAATTATCAAGCAATTTGTGTTATATCATTGAACTTGATTAGTTGTTTAGAAAGAGTAGCACTGAAATATCTTCAATAATACATCCTTTCAAATTGGAATTATTTTAGCTCTTAAATAGAGTAATTTTCACCCAACAATGCCTAATTGGAGGTGGGAGAGGATATTTTTTAGTAATGCCTCTCCAACAAGTGTAAATTTACCAAATATGTTAACATTCAAATTTTATAACCAAAAAAATTTCGTAACATGAAAATTTCCAATGAAATTACCTAAAATGATGGAGGTTTATCATAATTTTAAATTTGGATGGTATTTTCATTAATGCATCCAAAGCAAACTTTGTCTCCTTTGTAGACATGATTTTGTCTATCAACATATTTTATGTGAATCATAAAAGATATCAAAGAACAAATATAGCTTTGGTGTCAATGTTAAGACAAAACTTTCCTATTTAATGAGTATCCTAAAATTATCAAAAACCTAAGATGTATCATATTCCATGGTCATCCACCAAGTCCAAATACTACTATAATATGATGATAGTTACTACAAATAGATAGATTTAGTTTTTTTATGTAACAAAATCTAAATATGAAAATGATATTTTGATATTGTATTATAACCTTAATTTTACAATGGCATCAATGAAGATCTTCTCTAAGATATTAATTTTCTTTGGACTACGGTAACACTTCTTATAACCTTGTGTATCACTTATTGATTATAATGCTTGTAATCTAATCAAAAATGTGCTAAAAATACTAGGTAAGTGTACATATCGTTCTTATAGTAAAGCTTAGTGAATATGAGTGTCGATTCTATAAGGATTACAAGTATTAGTACTAACCATCTTTCTATTATCTAATATAACAAAATAGTTGGATGATTTTATATAATTCACTAAGTTAAATTTTTGAATCTAAAATGACTAACTAAAGTAATAGATAAAAATAAAGTAGCGGAAGATAAAAAAGATCTAAATAAGAATTCTCGAAGAACATTTCTATATTTAAATTTATCGTGATTAAGAATTTCAGTGTTACAATTATATTCTTTCTCAAGTCACGCAACTCATATCTTTAAGTTGATTGATTGAAATATCTTTCTAATCAAAACCTCAAAGAGCACATTAACTTGTTTTATGAATTCACGTGATAAATTTGGCTCTATCTTAGGAGACTTATATGGTCTTATGTTTAGAATTCTATGGGACTTTTATTATTCATTACACAATTTATTCTTTTATATGATCTCCTAAACCCTATATATGAAATTTGAAATTAGATCAAAATGATAGCATATTTCAATTAAATCATAATAAGTGATCATGAGTAAGTCATAATAAAATTTATGTTTTTTATTAATTAATAAACTAATCCAAAACAATAGTTTTAGTATCCCAACCAGATCGTGCATTAAATTAAAGAATCAATCCAAGTAGTGGTTCTAAGATTCATTCAATTTGCTTTATCCTAATTTAGTTCATAATAGGGTCCGTGTTGCTTGAAATTTTATATAGATTGGTCATGGTGATATGCTATAAGATATGTTCTAACACTTTCATCAATCGTACTGAAACTTGCTATAACTTAACTCTATTTTGCCCAAATTTACTCCTTTATGTGAGAGCTAAACTAAGGCTTAAAAACAAAATATACGCTATATTAAGTACTGATTTCAATTAAAAATATTCAAACACAAGTAGAATGCTCTCAAAATTATGCTAAATTCATAGCTCTTAACATTTATCAAATTTCTCCACACTCAAGCATTTTCTTGTCTTTAAGTGAATCAATTTCATTATTCTCAACTTAAATAAGTGAACTTCAGGAATGAATTTCATAAATGAATTGGATTAATCATGACTTTCCATTATTCATTCAACTGAAAAGTTTATCAATCAAATTGTTAGCTGCTTGTGTCAATTCATAAATTAATTAAATTGAACTCTACAATCCATTAAACTTTAACTTAATACAAAACTTGACCTAATGCATATGAGTATGCGTGAGAAAGATGTTTCAACTTTTAAATATTGTCATAACCCTTATTGAAAGAAAAGCAAATTATGGAATTAAAATAGGAGTGATTAGAAGCTTGTCTAAAAAAGTTACCAAACCTTTTGATATGAAAAAAAAATAACTTTTCATGAATACTCCTGATACTCACTTACATCACCTTTTTAAATGCCTATTAGCATCATTTTTTAAGTTTAACCTTTTTACTTAGTTTGAAACAGCAAAGTAAATTTACTTAACATAAATTCACTTATAACTCAATTATATGTCTAAATCATATAAAATGTATCATAGTTAAAATCAAGTATCCATCTTCAAAATTGATGAAACAAAAAGAAATTAACTTAATCATCAATACTTATAATTATTTACCTAAACAAATTAAACTACAACACTAACCAAACTTATAACAAACAATCTCAATTAAAATTTTTTTAAAATTAAAAAATTTACCAAAAGTATTCACTATTAAACTAATTATAAAAAAGTTGTTAAGTCTAAATAATTAATTCCCTCCTCTATACTTGAGTTGTATGTTATCTGTAATGTTCATGACATATAATAACAAAAAACTTAAAAAATTTAGGAAAAGAAGAAATTAAGATAATTGATATATGTTGCTTCAGTTTGAGAACTAAGAACTAATGGTGTGTGTCAAGATCCAACAATGAAAGAATATCAAAGCATACTTGAATCTATGACCTTAAACTACTTTTAACCTAAAGCACATATATTAAAAATCAAATCATATAAAAATATTAAAATTAATGGTAAGGACTCCTAAAGATACTAAATTGAAATAAAAATATCTAAATCAATGGGTTACCTTCTAATGAACTTTTTTATTAATCTTTTATTTGGGTTCCTCACACAAAATCTTCACCCTAATAGCTCCTCAAAAAATGGCTTGATTTTACTTTTCATCTGCCTCTCAGTCCTCTCAAAGCTTATAGGCCCATTAGCTTCCAAGTATGGTATATGCTTCATTACATTAGGACTATCTAATTTCCCTTATTCTCTTTACATGATACAAGTCCCTAATAGATTTGTTTTGATTATTTATTTCATAACATGAGAAATTTTAGTATATCTCACATATCTATAAAAAAACAACTATCATCTTTATCAAGAAATATCTTATGACTTCATATATCTTAAAAGCTACATCCTTATTTCCTACACTTTTAAAAAGAAATAATTATCATCTTTATTAAGAGAATCTCATGATTTCATATGTCTTAGGAATAATTTTATATAGTTCCATCTATCGTAGCTTTAACAGTAGTTAAGAAAGGTCTTCATAAGATCAAGTGAACCTCTATATCATCCTTTATATCTAAAATCATAAAATCAATAAAAGATATGAATTTATCAACCTTAACCAAACTATCTTTTTTTTTTACTTTTAGGATACTTAATTGACCTATTTGCTAACTGAATGCTTTTTTAATTTATTTTAGATTCAATCAATCCTAATCTCTTAAACATGTCATATGACACCGAGTTTATAATATACCCAAGTCCATTAATCCCTTTAATAGACAACTTACCAATATTACAATGGATAGTAAAATTCCCTAGCTTTTTGAGCTTTTAAGGTGGTTTATTTTGCGAGACAATAAAGCACTCTTCATTTGATATCACCATAGACAATTAAGTATTTGGCATAATTTGGCATATATGAAAGAGTTTCAATAAAAATTATGACAATTGTTATTTTTTTAAATGCTCTAATTAATTGTCAAATCTATCTTCATTCTTATTTATCTCAAGCCTACTCATGTATGAAATTTTGACTTAGTACTCTTTGATCACTTTGTTCTTTGGCTCCTCCTATTTCTTTGTCTCCTTCTCTTCATCCTTCTTTTCTTACTTGTTCTCTTTAACTTTTAGCTCCTTTCCATTCCTCAAAATCACCTTATTCACTTAATCCTTAGGATTGGCTTAGTGTTACTAAGTAACATACCTAGCTACCTTTGTTGGACACAAGTTTAGCAAGCTATTCAATCTGAATTTACAAGTTTTTGATGAAGGCTCTTTGATTTTAAAGAGATGCTTAATTACTTTGAAAATGATCCTTGAATTCAGTAATGAATTTTTTCACAACCTCATCAAGACATAACTTCCTTTCTTGTTATTGTTGCTGCTACTGCTGAAATCCAAAAGGAGGTCATTGTCTTTAATGTTGTTTATTGTATTACAATAATTTAAGATGAATTCTTCAACTATACTATAAATATTACCATAAAGGTTATTTTGTAACTAATTTCTCATAAAATTAACTACCTCAGTCAGCTATCCATATTGATAAGCATATGACATTTAAGATTAGGGTATCCACCACCATAAATATAACATATCATCACTTGGGTTGATTAAGTTGTCAAACTCATACTATGAATCTTCTTACTAAAAGCGTCTAATGTTGTCAACATTTTGACATTATAAATACCACTTAATTTTTGTTTCAACCTTGGATTCCCCTACTTGTGACTATTTATAGCAATATTTTCGTTGAGCTCTTTCAATTCAAGAGTTTTAAAGCTGCTAGTTTCACCTGAAATGCATCAATCAACTGCTTGAATCGATAATTCAACCCACAATAATATGTTCACATTTTCTCAATAGGTCCTTTCATCTCTGTCATGTCTCATAGAACATCTTGTTCGTTAATTTTGAAAGGAGACGATATTGTTAAGTCTTAATGTTCAAGCTAGAGGGAAATATCTAGCTAAAAATTTCTAAGCAAGCCCATTTCAGTTGGTAATCAATATAACAGACAAAGACTTAAAGTATGATTTTGATCTGTCCTCAATATAAAAGACGAATAATGTCCTCTGAAGCTCCATTACTTTTGAACTTATTATAGATCTCCAAAATGATGGCAATATATGTATTTTAATCTTCATTCAGTAAGTCGTTAAACTATATAAGCTTTTGAATGATTTGAATCATGTTGGAATTGATCTCAAATTTAATGACCTCTATTCTTGGCCTAATAATGCTAGATTTTATTCTTATAAATAATAGTCTAGCATAATCTCCTATACTACATTTTCCTAACTTTCTTACCTTTATGTTTGGTAGTTATAAGCTCCAAACTTGAAATTTAGCAAACAAACACAAGCTCAAGGAAAAAAGTTCTAAAATAAATCGACAAAAAATAAAAAGAAAAATAATTAGATTAATAAAAATAAAGTGTTTCCAATATCCCAATTCCTAGAAATGACCAAAACATTAGTTGTTATGTGTGTATCCGATCAAAATTATGCTAAAGATGCTAGGAAAGTAAACCTATCATTCTTATAGTTTAGCTTATAATTGAATGTGAGTATCAATCTGTAAGGATTATAAGTATTAGTACTAAATGTGTTTCTATTATCTAATTTATTAAAATGAAAGATTGATTCTAAATATAATTAACTAAACTAAAGGTTTGAATCTAGAATAACTAACTAAGTAATAGACAAGAATAAAGCAATCAAAGATAAACAACACCTAACTAAGAATTTTTCTAAAAGCTTTCTATATTCAGATTTATATTGATTCATTGACTAACTATAGGTTCTTTATTCGATAAAATTTTTGATGTTACAATGATATTCTTTCTCAAGACATACAACCACTATTTTTAAGTCGAATGATTAAAATCTTTTTTTAATTACTTAAAACATATTAACTTGTTCGATAAATTTTCATGATAGATTTATGTGGTCCTATCTCTATAATTCTATGCAATTCTTATTATTCATTCCATGATATATTCATATATATAATTCTCATTCTGTATATATGAAATTTGAAATTGAATAAAAAAAGAGCTAACATGTTTTAATTTAATTAAAATAACCATAATAATATATAATAAAACTTAAGTCTTTTATTAAATCAAAGAATCAATCCAAACAATAGTTCTAAGGTTCATATCGTTAAATCTATCGTGTTTAGTTTATATTAAGGTAAAGAAATCCAACATCAAGAAAAACACAAGATAAAAGAAATTATTCTGATAGATTTTGGAATCTTTAAGTTCTTAGTTGAATCTTAATAGAATCTCTCTCTTACTCTCCAAAGTTGCTTCATTTTTTTAGTTTGGCTCTTTCTCGTTCCTCTCTAGTCTTCCCTTTTTTAATTCCCAAAACCTCTCTCTTTCATGTAAGAAAACCTTTAAAATTCTAAATACCATGATCAATGTGTATCCAACATAAGCCCGTGTTGATCTTGTGTTGCTTAACTATTGCACCAATATAACTTTCTTCTGTTAAAAAAATGACTAATACAGGTACAACACAATCTATGATTGACCCATATTACTAACCACCTTTTTTATATAAAAATTATTGCCAATATAAGTTCCTAATAAAGATTTGTGTAAGTTCCATATTGTTTGACATCTCATATAAGCTGGATTTGGAGTCGTATTCTAAGCTATGTTCTGACCCCTTCCTTTATAATCATACCAAAACTTTCTCCAACTTGATTTTATTTTGCCTAAATGTATTCCTTTTTTTAATTGGAGAGTTAAAATAAGGATTAAAAACAATATATAAAGTCATATTAAATACCAAAATTTAATAAAAACTATCTAAGCATATGCAAACTGCAAAGTACTCTCAAGATCATTGTAAGAACAAAATCTATTTATCACTTATGAATGAATACACTTGACATCTATGCTTTATTTTTATTTTAATAAAGTATTTTGTTTTTATATTTTATTTTATTTATTCTTATAATTTATACATCTTGTTCATGATATGTTGGTTCTATTATAATCTAATATCAGTTGAATCTTTAAACCTTAAACTTCTGTTCTTACTAGTTATGTTTTCAATTTGATTTTCAAAACATTACTTTTGACAATCAAGCAAATAAGAGATAAAGAGAGTTTTGTATCTCTTAGTAAAAAGATTAAAAGTAACCTTAAACTTGAAAAGTGTGAATGTTTATATAATGATTCAAAAGGCATAAGTTTTATATCTTGACTTTTTTTGCCTCAATTTCTCTTGCTTTAAGCCAAAAAAGGACATTAATATGTATCACTCATAATACCCACAACAAAATAGTCAATTTTAGATAATTTACTTTAAGAATTAACAAGATGTTTGATTAAGGGGAATGACTATTCCATTCCTTGTTTATTCCTAGTAATAACTTATTACTTTGTTTGGTTTAAAAAGATATACCGAATAGATAGTCCTAAGGTTTAGTTATTCCTTCAATTTGTAGAATACCTAAACCAATCCTTACCTTGTCTTTATCTATTCCGAGCACATCAGGAGTAAATGTCATGAATTAAGGACAAAAATATCCTCTCTATCGCGAAAGAGGCTTTTCTATCTCCCAACCTTCAAGCAATTCTCTTCTCCAGCCTAGCTTTTCGATATTCTGTCCCTCTCTTCTAGGTAAGTTAAAAATGTTCTTTCCCAACAAGTTTTGTCCCTCTCTTCAATCATCACCATTTATGTTCAAATTGTTTGAGATCTGAGATATGTTGTTTCTTTGTTTGGTGCATAAAGTAGATCAATTTCTTTTAACTTCGTGGTCTCTTCGGGTTTCACCATTTTTGTACTGTGTGTGTTCTTAAACCTCACCAGCAGTTTAATGATTCTTCTTCTTCTTCTTTTCTACATTTTTCTCTTCACTGTGAATATAAAATTTCTTTTCTTTTCTACGGCTTAAGATCTGTTGTTTCCTTGCTCTTTCAGTATACACAATTCTGGACTATGAAACTGATCTCTAGGTTTGAGTTGAGTACTGAAACTAAAATCTTTAAAGCTTGATGGCTTTCTCCTGTATAAGGGTCAATCATTGCCTGTGTTCCTGTGTATACAGCTTGAGGGCCCTAAGTTGATTCAAACTGGTTTCAGTGATGCAACAGCCAAAGTTGGACTTGTGAAATTCTTATCTGGCCTGTTTTGGGTGGGGATGTTCTACCATCTCTACAACCAGGTAAATGCCAAATTTAACTATATAGAAATTTTTTGACAAACTTAACATTGACTTTAAGGCTACGTTTGGATCTGTGGTGTGATGGGGATAAGTACTTAACCATCGGAGTTTTCAAACGCAATCACATGTTTGGATCTATGGGCGAACAACCGGAGGTTGGAGGAAACTGCAGTGTCACCGTAGAAATCGATAAGTAGAAAGAAGGTTGCTGTAGGAAAGTGGTTTTGTGGTACAAATTCTACTTTCCATTAATAACCTTCTGATAATTATTATTTTCCATTATATCCTCGACTAATAAAGTGCTTCTTTATATTTTCTTATTTTAATTTAATATGTTATTATTTATAATTTGAATTTATATGACTAATAATATATTTCTTATGAAATATTTAATTTACTATATTTATTTATATTTTCTTATTTTAATTTAATATTTTCTTATTTATAATTTGAATTTATATGACTAATAATATATTTTT
>JANIIA010000006.1:14896493-14907352 GCA_027478495.1 Erythroxylum alaternifolium | reverse complement strand
CCATAATCCTAATGGGTTTAGGATTATGATATTCTTATTCCTAATAGGAATAGGGATTAGGGTTTCTCTATAAATAGGGAACTTATGTCTCATTAGAAGACACACAAAAACCCTAGCCACCTAAACCTAGCCGTTCGTTCCTTTTTGAGAGAAAAATTGTATGGCATTCTAAAAGTGTTTTAAGAACATGCTAGCACATATTAGCTGCTACCCAGATCATTCATCCTCTTGTGGATACCGGTAGAGGACTTTCGCGTGCTGCAGCGTCTACAAATCTGAAAAACAAATACTAATCTGTGTTAAGAGGTAATTTTGTACATGTTGTGAAATTTCGGTTATACTTTTTGTTGTGTAGTTTCGGCTAACCAAGGCATAAGACACGAAGTCCTATGGTCTATTCTGCTGCGTATTGTGAATGCCTGGGCCATAGGCGATCCAACATATACAAGACCTAGATGAGATCATCACGAAGCTTCTCTTCTAAGTCCAAGAGAGGATAAGAGTCATTACTTTCTATCGCTTGTTGAATACCTTTCAATCGAGCCATAAGTCTTTTTTTACGATAGAAAATGTTGCCAAAATCAGTTGTGTTCCAATCCCTTAACTTTTCTACAAAGCTAGCAATAGATGTACAGAAATGATTTAGGTCTGAATGCCAATTCTCTTCCATGAAATTAGAAAAGTTCGTCTTAGCTAACCAGGCCGACTGAAATCGAAAGCTCCTGGTACCCCTACACTTCGTTGTTGCCCTATTAAATTTAATAAGCAAAGGCTTATGATCTGATCCAAGAAATGGCAAGAGAGAATTTGTTGTTTTCGAGAAAAAGTCCAACCAGGAAGATGAGCACAGTGCCCTATCCAATCTCGCTTGGACAATTCCCTGCCGCCATGTAAATTTTGGTCCCATATAGCCAAGATCATGCAAACAATAAGAATGAACATAATCTTGAAATGCCTTGCTAACAACAGGCGCTGTTTTAGAACCTCCCCGTTTATTAGAGACCTCCAATTTTGCATTAAAATCTCCTCCTACTAACCATTCCTTTGAAGTATGTCTCGCTATCTACTTTAGTCCTTCCCATCGGTATCTTTGGAGATGATATTGAGGGCTAGCATACACTACAATAAAAAGGAAGTCCAAGCTAGTCTACCTAATATTGGTATGAATGAATTGCCGATGAGCTACTAATATTGTAACCTCCTAATTGATTTCCACAAAATCCAAATCCCTCTTGCGAAACCATTTGCCTCTACACAAAAGGAGTATTCAAACCCAAGATTTCCATTTACTACGTTAGCTCGCGATCCACTAATTTAGTTTCGACAAGCACCACCATAGATGGATTATACATGCGAATATGATTCTTTAAAATGGGCTGAAAATCATCGCCTCCAGCCCCTTGACAGTTCCAAATAAAAATAGACATAAAAATGAGAGCAAAACAATGGGAAGGGTACTCATTTAACACTGAGTGTTACCCTTGGAATCTATATGCTCGCCTGCCGTGTTGTATCCTAGAGTCTGAGGTATCACTTCCTTAACTGATCCTTAATCCCCTTGATCTGCATCCATCCATACGTACCCTTCCTTAGGGTCTGGCGGTTTTGAAGGAGGTAAAGAATAAGTAGCAGTGCACCCTTTTGGAGTAGAACCCACTATCTCATCCAACTACGCCATCTGATCACCACAGTCCATATCGTCTTCAGTCTGGAGCATAAAAGAGTTCTTGTCGCACACTATCTCTTTATGGGAATAAATTTTGACCGCTGCATGTTTTGCTTGGATACTTTACATGGGTTGCACTCACACAGTAGGTTCCAAATAAATTTTCGAGTAGATTATGGCACACTATGTTCCCTTTGGTCCAAACTTGAACTAACCCCCGATTTTCCTTTGTTAGCAATATTGGATTTAGCTTTAGGCCCATTAGAAGTAAACGCCTATCCATGATAAGACCGGCTAGCACCCTCCAATTGATTACCTAAATCTATTCTAGATTTTGTGTGTGTGGTCTGGCCCTTATCCCCCTAGCTGGAGTCCTATCGTTAATGATGCCCAAGATCTTGCTATTATTCAAAATCAAAAACCAAGATCCTCGACTTTAAGGTAATGTGTGCATTGTTAGACTTGAATCCATGGTCCGTAAACTTCTTTGGGCGTATCCTTCATCGGAATCTCATTATCTACCGGAGCATCCCTATCAGCCATCGTCGCTCTTTGCTCATTGGTAGAAGCAGGTTGTTGCTTCTCTCTTTGAGCATTAAGCCATACTTAACAAGTCACCGAGTCATGCCCCACAATGCCACACGAATAACAAATCTGTGGTAATCCCTCATAAGCAACCTTAATCTCTTCTCCATCTAATTCTACATGAGAACAAAGGGGAGCACTGTTATCAACATCCACCGCCACTCTCGCAAACTTGCCTCTCTCGGCATTCTTGGTGGTATCATCAATCTTAATAGTATGGCCAACAAGGTTACCAAGGGCCGTAAGAATCATTGGATGGTACCGAGAAACAGGTAATTCAGGGAAACAAATCCAAAGAACAGCCCTAGACACCTTACCTTGTGAAGGCTGGAATTTGGGGTGCCAACGTTGAACTGCGAGCATGTGCCCTAGAATCACCTAGGGACCCTGTGTTAGAGCGTGAAGGAAATTGTCTTTCGTCAATAAAATTAGCCAAAAAATAATCGTTGTCTAAATCCACCACTTTCATAAGGCCAGAAGGCTTCCATATTGCTCTTAAGTGGGAAGAAAGCATTTTCTACCCATATTTCTACCAAGGAGTTTAACAACGACTGCCCTTTCTCACTGTTTATCTAATCTAGATTTAAAAGCGGAGGATAGCTCCAGGCCACTGCCAGAGTCCCCCTTCACCTTTGTGATATCTCCTTCCTCAAATTCAACAGGATCATCCTCAAGCCATTCAACCTCGGCCTCCTCCTATTCCGGTGCAACTCCCATAACTGTTGCACTATAGCTAGGTTTAGAGCACAAGGATGGAGGCTCCTACTCCCTAAAACGTTTACGGATCTTGTTGGCTAGATGGCCATCGCGATCAGGCTCTATTTTCGAGCGTTTGGAGGTGTTCATATCAAAATTTTTTTAACTATTTTGGTGGAGCTTTTTCTTAGAATGACTGATGTTTAATAGGACTTGCCATGAGCGACATTTTTAACACAGTTATAAACAGATGTTAATAATGTTTTGAGATTATGGTTAAAGAGTGATGGTGGAAAAGGGATAAAAAAGAGAATGCTAATTAATTAAGTTTAATTAAATTTATTTATGATTAATATTAACTTGGAGTTCATTATGTTAATTAGAATTTACTAAAATCTATTATAATTAATCAAAAATTAATTAGAGTTAATATACAGGTCATATAAGTTTTATATGTCACTATACATTTATATAAAAATAAAAAATAAAAAATATTATAATAGTCTTGATGTGACATTTAAACACAGATATAATTTTGTCAAAAATTTTGTTAATCTAAAGCTAAATTTGAACAATTTTGGAACATAATACTGTAAAACTTTAGGTTCTAACTTGTATTTTAATATAAATATTACAGTTAAAATACCCTTTTTATTTATTTGTATCAAAAATAAATATTACTTTTTTTATTTGAATAAGTTGGTAAAGTCAATTAAAGACAATGAATATTGACAAATATAAATTTGGATTAAACTCTTTAGTACAACATTAAGTACCTCCATCGTAATTCTTCATATTTGGGGTGTAAGAGGGTGACATGAACAACTCAATTCAACATTCATGTTTTGGCCAATGTTTTAAAAATTAGATCGGATATTAAACTGATTAAAGAAAAGATTTAAAGTTTAAAGACTCAATCGGTATTAAATTACTACAAAAGTAAGTAAAAAAATATTTTATTAAAATAAAAATATAGCAATGTCTATTATTATATAATAAACTAATAATAAATCAAATATAATAATTCAAACAAAATTTAAATCTGACATAAAATTTAAAATAGAAATAGAAATTAAAATTGTATTTCTAAAGGAGGTTGTCTCTTATCATTGTCAAAAGTTTCAAATATTTCAATGATATCTAAATACTCGTAAACTACGCTTTCATCCAAAATATTTGCATCAACTTCTTCTACTGTATTAAAATAAACTACAAATTAGTAATGAATGAAATTATTTTACAATTATATTTTTGTAATACATTATATTTTTAACTTTAGTATGATCAAAATAAGGTATGAACTGATCATTAATAAATGTTTTTAATTCATTCGTTATGACAAATGCATTTTCTTCATAAATTGCCTTTTCAAATTTATTATAATCAAGATTAGAGGATGATTCTTCTTCTTTGATAAAAAAAATCAGCATGGTCAATACAATCAATATCAACTAGATCATATATTTGCTTCTTACTAAGTGCTCCGAATATATAATAGAGAAATTATAAAGTCAATAATAAAAATTAATAAAAATATAAAATATAAAATACTTGTTCTTTATTCTCATATTATAAGGAACATAAAAAAGGTTATTAAGTCTTTAATACTCCAAACAATTTTTTACTTTAAAGAACACTTCAATTACATTTATAATCTGATGCAGAAGTTGTTTCATTAAGTAATCTAATAGTGAGTTTTTTCAATGTTGGAGCACTTTCACGAATAATCTCCACCACTAATCTATATTTTGAATTAATAGTTACAAAAAAAATTAAAAAATATATCATTAACAAGTAAAGAATGAAATAAAAGTATAAAAACTTACTAGTCTGCATTTTTTCATCATAAATTCTCTCTTTATTAATGATATAGCAAAATTTCCTAAACCTTCACGATACAATTTAATTTTAGTTGTCGTTAGTGATTGCTCTTCAATAGAAAAAATACCTTTGCATTTAATCATATCAAACAAATTCTCCATAATATTATTTGTACATGCGTCTCCGCTATATAAACAATAAGAATTGAGAAAATAAGTTGCCAAGTAGATCCTTTGAGAAAGATGTTCTTTCTATTGTCAGTCGAGAATATTCAAAAGGCTTGTACAATTTTTCCTTTCTTTTAAAAAGATTTATAATTGTTTTGTGAGCTCTCTATATACACCATCACATATATTTCCCAAAGATGGCTTCTCATCTGAGTAAAAAATTCTCAACAACCTTATAATCCCAGCTATAATCTTCACAATAATTAAACAAGTATCCCAAAACTTATTATCTAGAATAATAACACAAGCTTGTTTTCCTTTTGCACTCTTTAATAACTTATAACTTGAAAATACTTACTTGTCACTAAATTTTGAATTAGTTGTTTATATTCATAAACACTTGTCCAATTAGTAATAAATATAGTTGCAAACCTAGTAGTAGCAGGACTAAAAAATCTCAACTCAATCTTCTTACTTTCTTAACTAAGACAAAAATGTGATGATTATACACATATATTGTGATCTTAGATACATATGAAGCAAAACTAGAAATACGGTTCATATATATACAATGAGCAATATATGGATACCAATAAATATCCCATACTTTGATTGTAACAAATACCTAGTTGATACATAATTAGTTGTATCATCTGTAAGAAAATGCACAACATTCTTCAGAAAACAATCAAAAAATGCATTAGCACTTTTTACTGTATCAAAAGCATCAACATATTTGATAAAAATTGTTATAATATTACAATAAACTAAGAAATTTATCAAGGTTCTTTATCTTTGATTAGTTTACCCATCTGCCATAATAATGCATACTATTGATTCCCATCTAGACTTATATGTCTTCACAATTAACTGGTTTTCCTTTTTTAAATCTTAAAGCAAAGGTATACTAATCTCATAATAAGAAAGTACCTTAAATCCTGGACCTATCATTGTTATATCATCTATTGCTTCTTGAAAATATGGTGAGTTTAAAGCATTTAAAAGAATATATGAATGATATAACCATCTAGCCCATGCCTGTTTACATCACAAAATAACACTCTTATCAATCAAAATACATTTTAAACTAGGTTGAGAACCATTAGTAGTTCTTAGAGGAAAATAAGAATCTATATCGTTAATAACTTTCCTTTTTCCTTTCTCTAATAATTGTGGTGCTTCATCATCTCCAAAAGATATATCATGAGCCTCTTTATTTTTCTTTTTCTTTTTTACTTATTGCTGCAAATAATTTTTAATCCTATCACATACATCAAATGTTAATTTTTTGCAAGAGACAATCTTACTATTAATATCAGTAAGATGTTCTTTCATTCTACAAATTCCTCTCCCTTTAAATATTCCACAGTAAAACATATAATTATATTGGATCCTCCCATCAGGTGCTTGAGAAGAAGAAAAATAATTCCTTAGTAGATCGGACTTATCAAGAGTAGAGGATGTTATGTTCATTGAATCTTTTTTTTTTGATGATTCTATAGTCTCCATTATAATTTTAACCTGGAAATATGAGAAAATATTTTTGTTAGTTTTGTACAAAAATAAGTAAGTTAATAATTAGAAAATAAGTCACAAAATAATGAACCAAAGAAGAAAGATGAAATGAAATGATAAAAGATAAAAGACAAAAATCTGAAAATTTAAAATACCCCTTAACTTTGTCTTATTAATTCTCACATCTTTTGTGTCAATTTGATAATATGATATTTGACTTCAATAGCCACAACCAACAAAAGAAACACAACAAAAAAAGAGAGTTAACTTGTGATCCTGACACAAAGGAATCAAAGTATATACAGAAGAAATATAAAGAAAAGGTTGAAAAGAATTGAAAGCATAAAAAGAATTCAAATAAGAAACAAAAATTGAAATAATTTCCAAGATTGACTATATCTAAAAGTCAAAAGTTTAAGTATGTTTAAATAAGGACACTTATAAATTATCCTAAACAAAATTATTTATTTATGCTAAATTACTAATTAATAACTTTTAAATGTCCTTTAAATATACTTCTTTAAAGTTTAAACATCACTCTTTAACATTCTATTAAATTATCATAAACAAAACTATTTATCTATACTAAATTAGTAAATTACTAATTAATAATTTTTTTAGCTTCCGCCTTTAAACATACTCCTTTAAAGTTTAAACATCACTTTTCAAAAAACTATTAAATTATCTTAAACAAACTTACTTATCTATACTAAATTGCTAATTAATAACACTTTTAGTTTCCTTCTTTAAGCATACTTCTTTAAAGTTTAAAAATTACGCCTTAAAACACCCTTAAATTATCCTTAACAAATTTTCTTACCTATACTAAGTTATCAATTAATAAGTCCTTCTTTTGATATACTTCTTTAAAGTTTAAATATCACTACATAAAACACCCTTAAATTATCTCAAACAAATTTCCTTATCTTTACTAGACTACTAATAAATAACTTTTTAGTATCCTTTTTTTAAAATATAATTCTTTTTAAAATTTATATAAAAATATATTTTATTTTGATCAATAAATATTAATATTCTTAATGTCCTAAAATAATTGAAAATGATATCTTCTTCTTATTTTTAAATTTTACTATTTATTTAAAATATGATATGAAAAGGCCACAAAAAGTAATTAAATTTACTAAAGCTCATGTTGACTACTCTTCAAAACCAAATAGAATAATACTAAAAACAAATTTATTACTTGTCTTGACAGATGGCCCATCGTTAAACATCAAAGACTTAAACCGTGTCTCCCGCTTCTTTTGGATTTCTTTCCTCCCCTTTGGTGTTTCATTTGTTTTCTGTACCGAAGGCGATGTCATTGGAAATTTTGAGAGGGCATAGGTAATATATATTGTTCTTTGTGACCTCTCTGGAAAATTTTAAAACATTGGTTTAACCTTAACCCGCATATGATTCTTTATATTGTTCTCAATTCTCTATGCCTTCTTTGTCTCTATACTGTCTGTGTTTCACAATTTGTCTTTGTTTGTTGTGAAGGTTCCTCCTTGATATATCCTTGATCTCCATTTGCGATTCTGCATATTAGGAAAGATTACAGCTTACTCTGATGATTGAACTATAGTAGGTATATAATTTCTTTATGATTATTTCTCAGATGCTAACCCAGATATGTTGTTCCAGTGCTTTGTTTCCTTGTTTAGTTTCATGATTCTGTAATTCTCCACTGATGTTTATTTAATGGACTGTTAGAGGATCATTGGTTCTTTTCCCACTTCATGACCAGTCGGAGGAATCTTGCTCAAGTTTTAGGATGAAGATTGTTCGTTATTAAGCCTATCGGTGATCCATCGTCGAAGAAGAAGAAAAACACATATTTATGGTTCTTCACGATTAAGAAAAAACCAATCAATTTATTATTTAACCTGACTAATTTTTATTTATAACAAATAGAAACAAAAATTGAACTAAAAAATAGGTCAGTTTAAGCTTAATCTAGTCAATCGACCTGTCCAATCTAATTTTAAAATGATTGCATATAAGACTCATTAGTAGCAAACAGGGATGACAATGGGTCATTCCCCGTCAATTTTTTATTGTTTTTAATTAGATTTAAGTCTGGACTATCAAGGTTAGAATTACTCGAGGTTCAACTCTTTTAAATAAAATGATATTATTTTATTTAAAATAATTGATTTTTGAGATAATCTGAATTTAAACTTAAACCATAGATCGATCTATTAAAAACAACTAAATTTAAAAATTATCATCCCTGGTAGCAAACTAGGTGGCTTATTATTGGTGAGTGCTTCTTTCGGTTGCAATCGAGGATGACCTTTTGTCCTCCGCTATTTATCATTTCATCATATTTAAATACCTCTCAAACAAATTATTTAAATAAATCGATGAACTAAAGCACCGAACACTATTCTAACAAATTCATCATAATACACTTTCTTGGTAATTTTGTTTGTAAAACTATAGTTCCTTCATAACTAAGACCAAATTGATCACCAATTCTATATCACCATATCATTAATCATCTAGACATACAATATAATTTTATTTTACTCTATGAAATAAAACCAATTAATTAAAAATAACAAAGAAAATATTTTCATTTATCAAGTACAACAACTAAATTTCTTTTAGTATTAACTCACAATTTTCTCTAATTGGTAAGATTTTAACTCACAACTTACAGTTTTTATTTCTACATCTCTAATGAATATTGAACACCTTATTCAAGGCATCAAAATATATTTATTTAAAATAAAAAATTATAGTAATTGAATATTTTTAATTAAATGTGATAATCACAAAATAAATAAATAAATATTAATAACTACTATAAGATAACCCTTCCTTCAATGAAACTTTACCTGTATTATTTGACATAAGATGTAATTTAAAAATTCATTATTCATTACATTTATAAAATTAATCCAGAAATAAGAAACCAAACCGGAGAGAGGGAGAAGCTTTGAGAGGAATCGTATGAGAGATTGTCTTCTAATCCAGAAAAAGTGAGGAAAGAGGCGGAGTGGTACACAAAATTTGTGAGCCACGAATGACAATCTTTGTTTTTTTACTTTTTCTTTTTAATGAATAGGGCTCATTAATCTTTGTAAAGTAAAAATGAAGAATCGGGTCTCAAACTACAATTATGTGAATGTCTATTAGATTGGAAAACTGTCTTTTTCAATTTTCACATACACTATTTAGGTAACTAATTTTTTAAATTACTCTTGGTGAAAACACGCATTATGACCATGGAGACCTATCTATAACTGTCGTAACAAAAACAAGCATACACTCCTGATAAAGTGCATCGCAGGTTTGATGGAGCCTGCCTAAACATGCCGAACTTCTTGCCCACAGCAATGCATGTTGCGGACATCTATGCCATATCAACTAACTCTACCGGCTCCACCATTAGAACAGTGCATTGCACTTCTAGGAATGTCGGGAAGAACCACCGACCATAATTCATCGGCTCCGTATACTTTGCCCTTGGCCTTTTATTTGAAATTGTTGTGCTAGAACCCTACATCACAACAGTTTCCCACCATTGACGCCAACCTAACCTTGCATCTGTAGGTTCACTATAATTAAATAGAAATTCCTGGAGATTGGAGAACTAGCTGCTTAATTATCTCTAAGGGAACTGGGGTTTCAACAACTTAGTTTTTAGGAGAGACTCCTGACAAGAACAAGGGAACAAATCAGGAAAGAAATCTAATGTTTATTAAATGAAGATAAAAACCCACTTTGAAAAAGGTTAACTTTCTTCACAACAACTGAAATTCAAAAAATAGCTAAAGCCTAAGAAGTAGTTATAATTGAATACCTAAAATAAAGGATCATGAAAACCTGTTAGTTCTCATCTAGCTAGTCTTGAAACTCTTTGTCACGTATTCTATATTTTCTGCTTGAATAGACACGTAAGAAAGGATTTCCCTCGTACCCAGCCACACCAATCTAGGATGTAAGTCTTGGAATTTAGACAATTTCTTTTCGTAAACAGATCTAATTATGAGTCAAAGTTGAGATGGATGACGAGTAGTCTCTTGTTCATATTCCATTATTTCACTATTGTACATTTCACTTTAAACCTGAGTAAATACAAACAAAAATTATGTGCAATTGCTCAAACCATTATTTTTAGTTTTGCAGACAAATAATGAGCACATACCGGACAAAACGTATTAGGAACAGGCCTTCTGGTGTCCGTGTAGATAGAATTGAGAATTAAGATAGCAAAAAAAAAGAGAAAAAAACCATGTGATAGAAGAGTAGGGATGACAATTCTAGCTCGGCCCGGTTCATTTTTAGCCTGAGTTTGGCAGGCCAGTCGGCCCAGACCGACCCGCGGTCCTATAAAACGGCGTCGTTTTATACAAAACTACGCCGTTTTATATTTTTAAAAATTTTAAAAATATATA
>JANIIA010000006.1:14825780-14841058 GCA_027478495.1 Erythroxylum alaternifolium | reverse complement strand
TTAAAAAATATTAGTGTTGGTAGGAATCAAACCCATTCCTCCCATATATGGAGGGTATGGATCATTACCCAAAACTTAGGTATGAAAAAACTATTCAATCAATCATAATAACCAACCAACATTTATTATTCATTCTATTCCCATTGATTTATTCTTATACCTCTTAATCAAGTACCCCCTAAAAGTGACACATCGGGTTGCTTGGGAGTTGCTACGTATGTTTGGGAAAAAGGACGATAGGAATGATGCCCGACTTCCCCAACTAGTTCCTGTGTACCTGGCAACTGTAACAAAAAATGTTTCATTTTTCCTTCTACAAAGAGAAGAAACGCCAAAATGACAGTAATAGTAACGCGCTATGCTTTGGCTTTTGGCCATCCACGCGGCATAGACAGGTCCGTTCAAGTTTAACATCATCATGCGGAGACTAAGAAACCTGTCATCTGTCAAGGTACGACGTTGACACAGATTACGGGGTCCATTCCCACCTCCTATGGTAGCTATCAATGCCACAAACAGTTAATTACAACATATTGGTAGATTATAAGACCATCCTCCGTCTTTCTTTAATATTTTAGTGAAAGAGAAGTATGTCACAGCAGCACGGAATACAACTCCACTCCTTGCTGATCCAACAAAACCCAACCCACTTAACACGGGCCTTGAAGCCACTTCACTTTCTTCTTCCGTCTCTTGTCGGTGCACCAGTTTGCATGTAACTTGATACATCCATACTTCCAACTGTGAGGCTAAGTGACATGTACTTGACAAATCTATATTTCAAAAAATGGCGACAAATACCAAACCTAAAGTTCTCCCTGAAAATCACTTCCAAACTATTTCTCTCATCTCATCTCTACACACCTAATCTTATATCTTTTTGGGGATTTAATTAAACACCCTCATTACCAAAAACTTTTTAACACTTTTAACTGTGTACCAGACAAAGCACTACACATGAACCCACACCCTTCTTTTTGTCACTCTCTCATTTTCTTCTACGCATATCCTCTTTCTTGCTTTTTACTCTTTTTTTAAAATTTTGTTTCTCTCTCTTTTCGCCTCCTTTCAATGCTCCTGTTTAGTTAGGTGGGTTGATGGCTCTAGTTTTCTAGCTTTCCCTCCTCTTTTTCGTCTCTCTTTTTCTCTACCACTATCTTTTTCTTCTTCCTCTTCTCCTTCTTTTCCTGTATTTCTGGTGAACAAATCGGATAATGTGTTTCAAAACCCAAATTATAAACAAAGAAAGTTGAAGTTTTGAAGGTAGGGTCCTCGCTTCCTCCAAGTTGGTGTCTGAAAGTTCTTCTCTTTTGATTGCTTTGCTCCCTGTTTGTGCTTGAGTGACCAAGCTAAACCGGGCTTAAAAAGAAATTATGCAAACTCCTTTTTTGTTAGTTATGTGTTGGCCTCCATTCAGCGTTCTTTTTCTTGTTGTTTCCGATAGCCCGAATGAAATTTCTGGCTAAATTTCAGCATGTATCTGCGTAGATATTTGATCGTTAGACCCAGTATTGTGCATGTTTTTTTCTAACTTGACTTCTGTTTTTTTTTCTTCGAGTAATTTCTTGATATGTTCCTTTAGCCGGATAGATCTGAGAGGTTGCTTTTTAAATTCATTTATGCTTCAATTTTTAGATTACTGGTTGATTTTTCTTGTCCATATCAGTAGCTCTTTGTCGTCTTTCGATTTGCCCCATCTTTGCTTTGTTATAATCGGAGTGCCTTTTGGTTTTGTTTAGTCCTTTTTATGGGTTCTGTTATTTTGTTTAGTAGATTCTATACACCATCTCCCCCTCAATTTACTCTTTTCTAATTTCTGCCTACTTACTCTGATTAACATTTGTTTTCCCTGTAAGATATCGATATTTCCATCCACTTGCTAGACTTGGGGATATTTATATACCGGTAAGAGTAACTATAAACGTGTTATACATCTCAGGGCCAATTATTGGTTATATCAATTCACCTCCTTTTTTTTTTTGCAGATTTTGCATTCGGATCCTACTAAACCAATAAATAATGTATACTTCCGTTGAATTGATCCCATATGAGCTGAGATTCGTGATGTATCATATGGATTCAAGATGTCTTTTGCTTAGAGGCGCGATCTAACCTTGTATTTCATTGGTTAACCAGGTTCCATGGAGGATCAAAGTGTGTATCGACGATGGGATGAACTGATACCTGATGCCCTTGGCCTAATCTTCGCCAATCTTTCACTACAGGAGAAGCTTACTGTGGTTCCAAGGGTTTGCAAATCATGGTGTAGAGCAGTTTCAGGGCCATATTGTTGGCAAGAGATTGATATTGATGAATGGAGTAAATGTTGCAAGCCAGATTACATTGATCGCATGCTTCGCATGTTAATCATGAGAAGCTGTGGATCCCTCCGTAAACTTTGTGTCTCGGGTCTTTATAGTGATGCTAGTTTCACATTCCTGGCAGAGCAGTAAGCTGAACTATGCTTCTTCCCTCAAATCCCTTATTTGCTTTACTTGTTATGAGAATCTCTGTTGTGCTTGCAATTCACTAAGAAAAAACCTTCTTCATGTTTCTGCATCTTATTTAGATTTTGCTGATTTTGAAGGGGAAACTGATCTAAACTTATTTGCTTTGTTGCTATATTGCATGCTCCCAATTTTCAGTTGCTCACATATTCATCTTAAGAAACACCACATTTTTTAGCATCAATAGTCTTAGTGGGTGCTTTTGTTTGACAGACACTTTTTGATAAGAGCCTCTTTTGTTTTTCTTCATTTTGCAAGTACTGGATCACTTCAGACATTGCGATTGACTAGGAGTGAGATTAGCGATTCAATAGTTGAACAAATTTCTGGACGGCTTTCAACAGTTACATTCTTGGACTTGAGCTACTGTGGCAAAATTGGGGCGCGTGCTTTTGAGGCTATCGGAAAACATTGTAAATTACTAGTTGGTCTTTGCCGTAACATGTACCCATTAATGGATGGCGACAAGAGCACCCAAGAAGATGAAGCTAGTGCTATTGCGACCACGATGCCTAAGTTGAAACGTTTAGAGATAGCTTATCTTCGTATCAGCACAGATGGTGTCTTGAAAATTCTGTCAGGATGCCCTGAACTCGAGTATCTGGATGTGAGAGGATGCTGGGAGGTAGAACTTGATATCAGCTTCCTCATGGAGAAATTCCCAAAGTTGAAAACTCTGGGCCCTTTGGTAATGGATTTCTATGAAATGGACTGGGATTCGGATTCTTCGGAGTATTTGCCATGGGAATTTGTCACTGGTGATGTTGGGGAATATAATGATGACGACGACGACAGTCTTGATGAATTGTGGGATGACGAGCGAAGGCTTGAGGAGCTCGAGCTCAGGTTCTACGAAGAAATGGAAGATGCTTGTCTTAATAGATTATTTGGTTGGCATCCATCTCCCTAGGTTCTGTACTTCTGTTTCCTTTTATCAGGATGTTCAGTTTCCTATTAGTAATGCTGAATGCATCTAACGTGAACCTCTGAAAAAATACTGTATGGATGCACATGTTTCAGTAGGCTTGAAGCTATGTGCTTTCATGTCGCTCCGATGTTATATAAGTTGTCATTTAAATAATAGTGCTCACAGGGTCGGATGAGATGACCCTCAAAATCATCTTTTTGTTGATAATTATGATCAGACGCCAACTAGGTGGAGATATTAGTTGGATATCTTCTATATCATTAGCTTTTGCACGCAACCATATTTCCAACAAGAGATAGGTGGGCCACAAACAAATTTTACACGATGGTGATGGCCCTGAGTCATTCATGGCTATATCCCCTGTCTGCTAGCCACCCAGCGAATAGCTTGGACTCGCAAAAACTTTCCATTTCAATGCTGCCATTAATATCCCGTAAGCTTAGCGTGTTGCCTTCCCTTTTTCTTTAGTCTATTCGCCTGTGGCACTTTCTGATTCCTACCCCATCCAAAAAGACTCACGACTCTAAAGCTCTCTCTTTTCCTCAAGAGAGCTTTTCTTCACACGCATGTCTCTTGTTTTCTTTATTCTTTTACTTTTGCCCACTTTCGCAACTTCTACCGTCACTGCAGATGTAAAACTCATTGCATAAGAAGTGGAAGGTGAAACTTGATACCGAAAAAGGACGAGTAGCTGAGCACTGTTTTCACTTGGTTTCTCATGAAAGGTAAGTCCTTAAGGTGGGGTTTATGTGGAACGGTAAACATCAAACGAGTGTAGTTCGCCAACGCATCAAAGAATAAAAGAAAGTTTGTATACAATTGTCCAGTCTAGATGTGGAACTTGTGGTTTTTCTGACGACCTTGCGCTGTCGCATTGTGAAGTCTTGTGTAAGCATACAACTATACTGTTGGCACATGAAGAACTTAAGCCTGCGATGAAAATTCTGCCGGAGTAACCATTCCCCAGGGAAAGAGAGGGCCTTGCCTACTGCCAATAGACTTTGAATGTAGGATCAGATTCATCGTTTCTTCAGGGATGTTTGTATTTCGACCTGCATTTCGTTTATTGAAAATGGTTAAGGATATAATATGATTCCGTGCAGATGCCTATTCTGTCACATGATCACATATGATTTGTCTCTTTTCTTGTACTTTTCTGCACTCCCATTCCTTACGACTCATTTTGACTTGATTTTACTTTTAACGAATAGCTCTCTTAAAATAAGAGTTTGATGATAGTATTAAGGTGATAAATATTAGACCCTCGTACTCTGTTTAGGTTTAATACCTTGCTTAATTAAATACCCAGGATCGATTCAAAACCTAAAACAGGGAAAAGGGAGATGTTATGAGCACCTGGGTACTACCTAAAAGAGTAGCAACTAACAATGAGGTTGTGAATGTTGATCAGTTCTGCTCCAATTAAAGATTTTGAGTTGGAATGGGGCTACGATCTATGGTGCTTTTTAAGAGCTCAAACATTTTTGGTGCTTGTCCTTTTCCGAGGCCGAACTAAAGGAATATGTCCATTGGCATGTGGAGCAACTTGATATTCTGGGAATGCTTCACCTTAAACAGACCGTGGTCCCCTTTATTTCAATCCCTCTTATCCCCCCAATTCACCAGCATATATTATTGTATTGTACTAGCAAATTGAAAAGAAAAAACAAAACGCAGGTACATGCGCAGTGAACAGAGATTTACCATAGACTTAACGTGGTTTCTCTTTTCACTACTTTCCTTATGGTATTTCGTGTTTACAGTGGGAGAAAATGGGTATCAATTTAGTGATTTTCTGTACTATATAAAAGAGGGTCCATCTTGAGCCTATGAGACAATGGTCCTAGTTCTAAAGACGAGGTGCAATCATTCAATCAGAAGATTCGCTTGCCCTTTTCTTCTTTGTACATTTGTTTGTTTCCAACGAACAAATGTATTCTATTAAGTGTAATTCAAAAGAATTGCTTCGATAATTATGCCTTTTACGCAAATTACTTGTGATAGTCATTAGTAATCATCAAATTCCCAAGAACAAAAGGAAAAAGAAAAATATGAAAGTGGTATGGACACTATCTATATCTGGTATGAGGCTGAGCAAAACGAGGCTCACCGGTTGACTACAGAGTGGGTGGCCAGGAGCATGCGGGCTTCAGGAAAAATCCTGTGATCTTACAAATTTCATTGTTGTTTTCTTTTGACGAAAGCAAAACCCCATTCCAAATTCCCATTTAGAGTGGGCAGAGTGTCACGTATTAGACTATGATAGGAACTGTTGAACAATCTTAGTAAGAAGATACTCGACTCATCAACACTGAGGGCCCATTATCTCGCTGCTGCTTCATTTATTTGGAAGTTCAAACTGATACCGCCATAATGTGTCAAAAGTACAATCAGTTACGAACTCTAGAAGGTAATCTGTTACTGACGGAAGATTTAATATTGCCACAAAACAACAACAATGGTTGTATCTCTTATAAAGCAATTATTTTGTTATATTGAAAAGAAAAATGAAACTTACCCATCGGTCAAGATGAGATGAACTCTGCTCATATATTTCCTGAGAGTCAAGAGCATGTAAAGATGAGTAGTGTTGACGATGATAAGGTGAATATTTGATTTATCCTAATTTTTGACTTTTATACTGACCATCAAGATCAGCCTGGACAAACTTGTATGAAAAGCAAGGGTATAGCCAAAGGCCCAAATTAGAATGGACTACATAATTAGGGTCCGTTTTTTCGGGCTTATTAGTTGGAAGATTGAAGTTAAATTGATCTAGGCACGAGCCACGAGGAGAGAAATGCCAGGTCAAAAGATACTTAAAACTTCCAAACCCGTTCAAAACTTTCAATGTGAAATCGTCTTCACCTTCCATCCAAACTCATTCTTGTTAGTTTATTTTCCTATATTCCATTGGTTAGTTATGTATAACATTATTATTTTAATTAATAACGACAGTCTTTATTTTTCTATGTTTTATTAATTATATTTGATATTTTAATACCAAAAGTAAAATCCTTAGAATAACTATGGTACAATTGAAATTAAAACAAGATCATAATTATGAAATTTAATTTTGTATTTATGTATTATTTTAAATTATCCTAATTATAGTTTCAACAAGATAGGATATTGATAAAATAATAAAACTAGCACACATTGTATTTTTATAAAGAAAATAGTTATTCTTATAAATTAAAGGATATAAATACGTAAACAAATATGTGAATTTTTATTAGAGAATAAATTTGTTGAATTGGTTCAATTTTGAAGATCCCAAATAAAATATTATTTATATGCGAGTGCATTTTCTCGTAATGATTATTGTATAATTGATCCTTAGATTTAAGGTTATCAAAGTATCTTATGTGAGAAGTAGTATGTTTTGATGTTACTTATGATATTTTGTATTTATGATAGCTCAATCAGTGGTATTTGGATATAGCTTGAAACATATAAATATAATTGAGTAAGTCAATAAAGAATTTATTACTTTCAAACAATTAGAGAGAATATTCTACTGTTTTTGATCAATAGTGATTTATAAAATTCTCTTATTATAGTAAATTAAGATACGAAAAGGTGTTTTTTTTCAATATCAATTATAATTCAATTACTAAGTAGTAAGAACGAATATGATTATATTTAAAATAATAAGCAATAATAAGTAATTGGAGAGAATGTTCTATTGTTCTTGATTAGTAGTGATTTAAATAATTCTTTGATCATAATAAATTAAGATATGAAAAGATATTTTTCCAATATCAATTATAAATCAATTACTAAGTAGCAAGAACGAACATGATTATATTTAAAATAATAAGCAATAATTCCATGTTTTATGTAAAATCAGAATATTAGATGATGAAAAGAATAAATTATATATCATAATTATGCATTAGTAGATTAAGTCAAACCATTAATACATGGTTAGTCATGATATATTACTAGACATCAATCTTGATCTATTTTTATAAATTGTTTAATTTAAAATTAAAGGTTAATTAAAAGGAGCTTTAATTTATATAATTATAATTATGTATTATAGTTATAGTTTATAATCTTTGTCAATATATTAGGAACCTAATGGTGACATATAAAAGAATAGTTGAAATAAAAATTAATTTAACTTAAGTAAGACTTAATTTTGAAGTTTCCTTGATTTGTACAAGTTATAAACTAAGAAATTTATAACTTAGTTTTTGCATTTTTGATTGTTTCATATTTATAAGAGGGTTAGAAGGAAAAAATGACAGTAGTAGTAACAAATTGAGCATATTTTGATTTACAATTTTAAGAAACCCTATGAATCCAAAAAGAGAAGGTCCATTTAGACCTATGCCTAATACTTTTGTGAAATATAAATTTTTTTTTGTTTTACCATATGTATAAACTTTCATTTAGGTTTAGTTAAATTAGACCATGTTTTCTTTAGAATGCACATTAGGAAAAATAGTCATTTGCACCTCAACTAAAGAAGGTTATAACCCAAGTAATATTTCTTTTAAAGTTAAATTTGGTAATGTGATTCAAGAGGACAAATCAAAGTCTAAAATTAAAATTACTTTAAAAAAATGCTTGTTATTTTTTTAGTATCATAAATAATTGGCCAAATAAGGAGTATAGGTGGAGAGAGAGATAACAAAACAAAGTTTAATAAATTAATATTAAAAAAGATCAATGCTTCTTTTTAAAGACCAAATTTAGTTAAAAATGATTAAGAATTAAAGTTTGTTGGGCATACAAGCCGATTAGGATTACATTTATGTTTTCTTTAGTTTGTTCAACTTTAGGCACATTGAATTAGTTTAGTTTCGCTAAAGTCTTTTGAATCTTAAAGCCAATAAAACTTAATGAGATTTTAATTTATCTCCTCATAGTATACTTGCCCGTTTTCTTTTAATTTTATGTTATTTTAATTTCAATTCACTCTTTAAACTCGTTTAATTTAAGTGCTTTGCCTTTAAATCTTTTTAAATCCATTTAAATCCCATCTAGTTTAGATTTATCCATCTAAATTATTTGAGTTTTTTTAATATAGGTTCATTTCATGTTCAAGGCCCAAAATTCCTTTTTCATCTAATATGTATTTTCATTTAAGATGCACGTCTATTTTAAGACCATTGTATTCTGTCTTTCTCTTTAAATCCAAACAAATCCTTTTGCTAGCTTATAGTCATTTCATTCAAATTTCTTTTTTTTAAAATTAAATCACAAAGAGTACAATTGTATTTTCAAATCTTAGGTCACCATTTTACATTTTCTCTTTATCTTTAAGCTTAGTGACATAATGTAGGTATCATAAATACTTTACTTTTAAATCTCTAGGTCAAACCACAATATTGTCTGCATTCATCCATATGTCATAAATTTCCTTTCAAGTTTAAAATATCAATTCTAGGTACATTATTTTAAGCCATATGTACCGCTAAGGATTATACCATATATTTTATTTTCTTTATTCAACGCCCTTTTATTCACTTCACACCCAATTTTATTTTCTTTTTTAAAATTCATAAATTTATAAAAATCTTTTCTTGACCTTGGTAACCACCATTGTTTTTTTGAAAATTAACCTTGGTAACCATTTAGGTAATTAAATAGGGTGGCTAACACTTTTCTTATTTTACAATTTAACCAGAAACTCAATTTTATAATTAGGACTTTTTTAGTCCCTTTCCCTTTGGTTTTTTATCTACCTTTCCTTAATAAGGTAGAGTGGTGACTCCAATGATATTTATTCAATATTCAATTCCATCCCTATTTAAAAGGCATCTAAAAAAACATTGGCAATATTGCATAATGATCTCGTTAAGTGCATAATTTACAAATCTTTTCATAGTTAAAAGAGATTTAGTCTGAGTTTAAACTATAATGATTTGTTAAAATACTTCTAAAGAACTCCTTTAATATTTTTTGATCAATTTTTGTCTAAAGATTCAGGCTTCATCTTTGAAAGAACTTGGAAAGTTTGAAAAACTATTAGATTTTGAAGGTTAATTTTTTTAAAAGTAGATAGGTCAACCTATGAGGGATATAAGTTGACCTAACAAGTATTTATGTGTGTATCATGCTTTTTGGACATCAGTCGATGTATATGGGATATTAATCGACCAAGCTTTACAAAATTGGAAATTAGTGGTTTCATAATATTTTATCTTAGGAGATTGATAAATAGGTTAATTAAACTACTATTCATTGGTCAACAAACTAATTTCTAGGTTGACCATTATCATAATTCTTAGTTGTTATAACAACTAGTTTGATTCCTTATTAGGCATATTTGGTTGTTTTAGGTATAAATAGACCATAAATGAGTTTTAAAAATGATTAGAACCGGAGGGAGTCTTAGGAATATTTCACGATCGTTTCATCACATTCATAATATGATCCTTTAGTGCATTATATGATTAAGAAAGAAGTTCTTGAGTTGTATTTAAATATTAGTGAGATTAATTAAGCGAATAATTTTTTTTTGGAAAGAAGATGTTATATGAATGGTTGTTCTTTACATATTGAAGGAAGATGATAGTGGATTCCTAATTAGAGTTTCAAGAGTGGAAGTGGGTCAATAGTTGTTTATTATAACCACTATAAACCAATTTTATCTCGCTTTTCCTACTATATTTAACAATTATTATGATTACTTTTTTAGTTTCATTTGAAATTTCTATAATTGTTCATTAGCATAGTCAATGTAGTCATTAGTTTTCAAATAGGTTGAAAATTGTATATACAATTCACTTCCCTCTTACATGTTATACAAGGACCAATATAAAATTTTTTGCATCTATTTACATGTACCTATTTTTCCATTATAAATGTTAATAATTTTTTAGTTTCATTATTAACGTTTATTAAAAAATGGTGCTTGCAAAAATGTTAGGAGTAAGATCAAAAGAGAAAAGGAAATGTAGGTTGACGAATTGAGTATGTTAGCATTGAAAGGTGTATAAAAAGACAAATGGCAACAAATGACAATAATATTTTACATATTTCTAGATAAGTAAAAAGAGATGCTTGAGAGAGATAAGCTTATAATATGATAGACAGATGGTGAAGAACTTGATTTTGATACTGGAAATGATGATTAAATAATGGGAAACATAATATGAATGGTGAGAATATCAGTGTAGATGGAAAAGGATTATTCTAAGTTAAAGTGATACAATATGAGAAAAAGGAATTTTTGTTATAAAGATTACCACATCTCAAAATGAATCATCAGAAGAAGAAATGTGAGTAATAAATGATGAAAAATACATTTAATACGATAGCTAAGGAGAAGAAATATGATGAAAAGATTTTCTGGTGGGTTGGATATGATGATGTAGTGGATTGTATCAAAAGCATAGGGAAATTATAATGAGATAGCTTATAGTGGTTCTAAAAATTCTCAAAGAAAAGAATAGAGTTCACGAGGTTTGTGTAGTGATTATAAGGATAATGATAATAGGGTTCAATCACTAATGACTAATGACGATGGATGTTGTTACATAGTTATGAGGAAGAAAAATGTTTAATATAGGAGTGGATCTGAAGGGTGTTTAAGTTGAAATTAGGATGAAGTTCAAGGATCAAAATGAATTAAATAGAACAATTTGAAGATATGCAATGAACTTTTCTTGATTATATATTTCGGTATGTCTTGCTAAAATTTCTTGAAATTTAGATAGAGTAGTATCAGAAGCATTAAATTGAATACAAGTATTTGTAAATGTTTGAATAAGTTGTCTACTAAGAGAACTAAAGATCATCTGAAAAAAGTAAAAGAAGTACTTACTAGATGTCAACACGAAGGATTAATTTTAAGTACAAAGAAAATTAAACTAGCATAACAAAATACCGAATATTTAGGTATAAAATTCCATAATGGATTTTTAAAATTATAACCTACTATTCTTGAAAAATTACATTAGTTTCCTGATACTTTAAAAAAAATTACTGAAGTTTAAAAATTGTTAAAAAATCTTTGTAAAAAATTACCAAAATTGTATAATTATACTAAAAAGGATACATTGCTAGTACAAATTGATGCAAGTATGAATACATGGATTGACTGCCTCATGGCAAAACCACCCAAATCAAGGAATTATCTTTTAAGTAAGTATATCAATGGGACTTTTAATCTCACTGAAAGGAAATATCCAATTCATGAAAAAGAGACATTAGCATTTCTTAAAACTTTACACAAGTGGAAATTGGATTTATTACCTTCCGAATTTCTAATTCAGATAGATTCAAAATATCTATATGGATTAACTAAATACAATATTAAAACCAATTATAATCAAGAACGATTAATTAGATGGCAATTAGAATTAGCCTAATATAATTTCCAAATACAATATATCAAATCTATTACTAATAGTCTTATAGATACATTGACTCGAGAATGGAAGTAGCCATATTAAGCCTAAAGGACTCACTCACAAAGAAAGAAGTATAACTCTTAGACCTCTAGCAATAAGTAAGAATAGTAACAAAAGAAATATCATGTCCATCTTTAAGGTTTAATTGTGTTTTTTATTTGTTTTTTTCTTATGATAAAAGAGTATTAATATGAAAAATACTAGTATATTCTGTTAGATCTAAAGTATCAATGTCTAAAATATTAGTATTATTTGTATTGTAGGTGGATTCAAAGTCTGGAATTAATTCGACCATGTGAGACTTGTAGCTGTTCTGTAAGTTAATTTTGGTTATGATATGCTTGTTGTTTATAGAAATTATACTTTTGAGTTGCTAGATCTATTCTTTCTTTAATAGGAGCTAGACCGTTATTGGAAATAAAAAATTGAAGATAATTATAACGAGTGTCATTATATTCTTTTTCAGCCTTATATTGGTTAAGTAATAGTTCTAGATGAAGAATGTTTTCTAATAGTTGATTACAATATATACAATTAGGTAAGAGAGAAGATATATTGATTATATATAATGGATTTTATAATGTTCTTGAAATTGTTGACATAGTTCTTTTATTTCTAACTTTTCTTTATTATATATTTCGGTATGTCTTGCTAAAATATCTTAAAATTTAGATAGAGTAGTATCAGAAGCATTGAATTGAATACAAGTATCTGTAAATGTTTGAACAAGTTGTCTACAATAATTTTTTCTCAATATGAACTATTAGTAAATGAATATTATGAAAGGTAGTGCAAACAGGCATGATGAAGGAAAAATGAATTAAAACAGACATAAACATAAATAGGATAGATTAAAGTAGAATGATGAAAAAATTTGAAAAATAATTATTATTCATACCTTTTGTGTTGTCACTCTGTGTTTCCTCTTTCTCAATGCCAATTATCTCTTAGGCTATACAGAGAAATTTCAGAGTAGAGACAAAAGATAAGCAATAAGAGTGTTTTATTTTCTCATACCCCCAAAGGCTGGGTGCTTCTTACTTTATATAGAACCGAAAAGGTTCAAACCAGATAAAGTAAAAAAAGGAAAAGCAAAAAAAGTAGATTCCTTCTGAAAAGGAGTCAATTTTTAAAAAAGAAAATGAAAAAAATGTCGACCATATGGGCGACAATGAGTACACAACTTTAATGATTACATTTTTAATAATTACAACCAACAATATTTCAATCTTTTATTATTATATCGTCTGATGAGATATCATCCTTGGCAATTGATGTGGAAGGACAATGAGGACACTTATGAGTTGGATAGTACTGTAACTGCTTACAGATGGATTGTTTCCAATCGTTGGATAAAACATCGAAGACACCAAAAATATTTGAAAATTGAGCTTTAACTTGTTTGATTGTCTGCAGAGAGTCAACAGCTATTGAGGTCTTATAAGCGGAGGTCATAAGAAGATTAGGTCCACAATAATGGAGTTTAATTAATGACTCAGAATTAATTTTCAAACACTATTAATAAACGCCTTCGATGCAGTGAAGATTGAACTGGTTGATTAAATCTCAAATAAATTCATATTTTGGGGGTTCGTCTATTGGTGGCTACATTCAATTACTAATGCCAATCTGAACATAGGCCAGTCGAGAGATTTGTATAGCTGAATCCTTGAAGTTGTCTGCTTTGTTTAAAATAGGATAGGTACTAAAAACTTTTATAAAGATTTTTCTTTCCTTGACAAATCTGTCCTTGTAATTTTATACTGCAAGAGTAAATCTAGCTGAAAATTTGGCCAAGCTATATAAATTGGTTAAATAAATTGTGTCTACTAATCCACTCTGAAAAAAGAGATAAGTGGTGAGTGGATCAGCTTTTGGAAAAATAATGGCTATAGGTCCATACCTTCCTCGGTTTCGTGGATAATATTGAAAAAAGTTTTGTTCTTAAGTCCATCCATTAAGGGCTTGAAAACAATCATAAAAAATGTCTGGAGTGATTCGCTTCATTTCTTCTTTAAGAGCTTTTGTGGGATAACATTGATTCTTTCCATGTTTATAGGTTTACCCAAGGTTTTCATTCTCAGCTCAAAAGGTTGTTTTTCTAAGGCTTGTTTGTATTGAGGTTTAAGTACAAGATTTTTGAATCCTATGAGGGCCTTTTCTGCTTCTGATCAAGTAGAATAACCTTTATGGATAATTGAAGGTTTTTCAATGATATGAACTAAAGCTTTATGTCATTCATCAGAAATGCTAGCCATGGGTCTATTAAATATGACATAGGTTTTATTTTCTTTGAAGTCTTCTTGTTTTTGGGATAAGATGGTTTTTGGTTTAGTGTTTGATGTACAGTAGGTGTAGATGCTTGAGTTATTTGTTATAGGGTAATAGGTTGGATATTTGAAATGGTTTGTTTTTCAAGGAGCTATATGGTAGTTCGTAGTTGATCAAAAATTAAAAATATTTTTCTGAATATAATATTACAAAACAAACATAATTGCAAGAAAGTGTAACAAATAAGCAAGCTAATAGAAAATGGATAATAAATGAATTTATACACAAGTTTAAAAGGAACTTAAATTAGTTAATTAGTGAGATGTTGAATGGCCTTTACACAAAGTATATATGTTAATAAACCTTAATTATAGGGCTAAAAGAGAAGCTCTTTTGTTAGACCCCATTTTCGGAGTCTAACTCATTAGTCATGAAACGTGAGCATAACACTCTGAAAAGGTTCTTATAACATCCCGACATTCATAATTGAGTGCTTGATAAACGACAATCTATTCTTATGTTTGCATTTCCTCAATCGTCACCCTAAACATATCACTCCATTTATCTCTTATTTCTCACAACAAACTAAGAACATTTCAAGCTCCATTCAAGCCTAAATGAATCATAGAGAAGCATTGGTAATCCCACAACTTAATAAAATGTACATGATTTGGGACAAAAAACATAACTTTCACTATGGATGTCGGATTTGGAAAATTCAAGTATGGTTTCAAAGAGAACTTCAATTTCTACAACTTCCGTGAAGACTCCAAAGAGAGATTTTGTCATCTAGAGGGTCAAAATTTGCACATTTTTATAATTATCCCGAAAAGATCCGCCTAATGGACATAATGTCCCTTCAAACGGACATAGATTGAGCTGAGACATTTTCAGACCCGAGAAGGTCCGCTTAGCGGACATCAAGTCCGTTTAACGGATAGTTATAGGTCAAATTCCACATTTCCAACTCCTTAAGCTACCTAGGACCTATCTTATACATATCTGTAACATCCCGTTTCTATAGAACGGGTCGGACCAGAGAAACGGATCCAAGTGTGGTAAATCAGAGAAATTAGAATAACACATCTCATGCTCATGCATTTGTGAACAGTGATATGTGCACATAAAAATATCTGTACATGCATTCATGACATTTTCCCGGTATAAGTGTGAATAAGTGTGATTTCTTGAAAAATAGGC
>JANIIA010000006.1:14708483-14722058 GCA_027478495.1 Erythroxylum alaternifolium | reverse complement strand
AAAGCTTTCGTCCTCTCCTTATATATCACTGCATTTTGATATGACTCATTCCTCATCTCTTCCAACTCTTGAAGCTGCAATTTCCTATGCACTCCTGCATCATCTAAGTGCATGTTGCATCTTTTGATAGCCTAATATGCCTTATGTTGTAATTCCACAGGAAGATGACATAGCTTCCCAAACACTAGCCTATGCAAAGATATTCTAATGGGTGTTTTGTAAGCCATCCTGTAGGCCCATAATGCATCTTCCAGTCTTACACTCCATTCCTTCCTATTGGGCTACACGATTTTCTCTAGGATTAACTTAATTTCTCGATTTGAGACTTCAGTTTGCTCGTTGGTTTAAGGATGGTAAGCAGTAGAAACTTTGTGTGTGAGGTGATATTTTCTGAACATTGCTTCCATAACCCTATTGCAAAAGTGGATTCCTCTGGCACTAACAATGGCTTTCGGTATCTTGAACCTAGAAAAATGTTAGCCTTAACAAAATCTACAACAACTTTGGCATCATTAGTCCTAGTGGCTTTGGCTTCTACCCAGTTAGAAACATAATCAATCGCAAGCAATATATAAGTAAAACCAAAAGATGGAGGGAAAGGTCCCATAAAATCAATGCCATAAACATCAAAAATTTAAAAAAATGCAAAGGAGTTTGTGACCAATGATCCTTATGTGATAGTTTACCTGATCGCTGGCATCTATCACAGGATTTGCAGAAAGTATATGCATCTTTTAACAATGCTGGCCAGTAGAAGCCACTCTCTAGAACTTTATGAGCTGTCCTTTTCATGTCAACATGTCCTCTGTAAGTGTACGAATGGTAGAAGGATAAAATTGATGATGATTTATTTTTTGATACACACCTACTGATAACTTGATCTGCACAGTGCCTCCAAAGATACGGGTCATCCCATACGTAATACTTTGCTTCACTCTATAGCTTATCCCTCTGATCCTTTGACAAACCAACAGGTAATTCGTTAGTAACTAAAAAATTAACAATGTCTGCATACTATGGTGGTGTCGCATCGGTAGAAAATAATTGCTCATCTAGAAAGGTTTCTCACAGAGGGATATTGTCTTCTTCCTTTATCAAACGACTGAGATGGTCCACCACTACATTTTCTGCCCCTTTCTTATCTCTGATCTCCAAGTTGAATTATTGAAGGAGGAGAATCCATCTAATCAGCTTTGGTTTTTCTTGTTTCTTTGTGAGCAAGTATCGTAAAATTATATGGTCAGAATAAGCAATCACTTTAGCACCAAGCAAATACGATCAAAATTTTTCTAAAACAAGAACCACAAATAATAGTTCTTTTTCAGTAGTGGAATAATTCAATTGAGTAGAGTTTAGAGTATTTGAAGTACAGTAGATGGCATGCAAAGCTTTTCCCACTTTTTGTCCTAAAGTTGCCGCCATTTCATAATCGCTCGCATCACACATGATCTCAAAGAGAAATTCCAATCTGGCGGTTGAATCACCGATAGGGATGTCAGAAGCTCCTTAAGTTTGTTGAATGCTTCCTTGTACTTTTCGTCGAACTCAAAAGAGACATCTTGTTGAAGAAGCTTGGATAGTGGTGTGGCTATTTTTGAAAAGTCGTTAATGATCCTTCGATAAAAACTTGCATGCTTAAGAAAAGAACATAGTTCCCTTATAGTAGAGGGGTAAAGTAATGAAGAAATAAGATCAACTTTAGTCTTGTCTACTTCAATTCCCTTAGCAGATATCACATGGCCTAAAACTATACCTTGATCCACCATAAAATGACATTTTTCCAGTTCAACACAAGGTTAGTTTTTATGCATCGTTCTAAGATAATGGCAATATTCTTAAGACATTCATCAAAAGAAGATCCATATACACTAAAATCATCTATGAATACCTCGATGATCTTCTCAAAATATTAAAAAAAAAGCTTACCATACGCCTTTGAAACTTGGCGGGTGCATTACATAAATTGAATGGCATTCTTTAGTAGGCTAACGTACCGAATGGGCATGTAAATGTGATCTTCTCCTGATCTTCTAGTGCAATTGGGATCTAAGATAACCTAAAAAGCCATTTAAAAAGCATTAATAGTTATAACCAGCTAATCTCTTAAGCATCTAATCAATAAAAGGAAGGAGAAAGTGGTCTTTTTGAGTAGCTGAAGTTAACTTTCTATAAACAATACATACTCGCCACTCGGTTTACACTCAGGTAGGAACCAAATCACCTTTTTGGTTTGTCACAATGGTGATTCCAAACTTCTTGGAACCACTGGGATAGGATTTATGCACTTACTATCAGCAATCGGGTAGATAACCCCAGCATTGAGAAGCTTCAGCACCTCCTTCTTCACAACTTTCATCATTGGAGCATTTAACCTATGCTGAGCTTGCTTTATGGATTTTCCATCCTCATCCAACAAAATATGGTGCATCTATATGGAAGGACTTATCCCTTGGATATCTGTAATAGTCCACCTAATAGCCTTCTTATGCTCCTTTAGCATTCGAACCAGTCTCTCCTCTTGATTTGAAGTCAACTTCGCCGAAATGATAACTGGGAGAGTCTACTTATCTCCCAAATAGGCATACTTCTGATGTGTAAGGAGTGGATTGAATTCCAATTTTGGTGATACATATTAGAAGGTATTTTGGTGAGCTTCAGGTAGTTGTATAGAAGCCAAATCATACCTTTTTAAAGAGCTTTCCAATGATTCCAAGGTGACTGTCGTTTCTATAAGCTCTTCTCCCATCTCAATATGAGTGTTGGCTTCTACTTCCATATCCTCAGTTAAAACAAATTCCAAATGATCCCTGCAACTTAATTTAAACATTTCCCGCACCAAAGGATCAATCACATCAATAGAAAAAACACAATGATCACTAGGAGGATGTTTCATAGCATCAAAATTTTTGAAATAAATCACTTCCCCATCAAATTCCATTGTGAGGTTGCCCTTACGAACATTTATCTTAATTTTAAGCCGTATTAAGAAACGGTATCCCCAATAAGATAGGTATCGAATTGTATGATGTGTCATAAGTCATATCCATAACATAAAAATTTGCAGGAAGCACTAACTTATTCACCTGCACCAAAACATCCTCAACCACACCATTAGGATAAGCATTAGTGCGATCAGCCAATTGTATGATTACACTCATTTCTTTCAAAGGGCCCAAATTCAAAGAAACATAAATGGAATGAGGCATCACATTAATAAAAGCACCCAAATTCAACATAGCTCTATCGATCATAGTATTGCCAAATTTTCAAGGAATGGTAAACATACCTGGATCTCGACATTTTATAGGTATCTTCTTTCTGAATACCACCGACACATTCTCACCCATCATCACTTTCTCATCACCCTTCAGTTTCCTCTTATATTTACATAGTTCTTTGAGGAATTTAGCATACCTTGGTACTTGCTTGATTGCCTCAAGTAAAGGTATGTTGACTTAAACCTTTTTGAAGTCTCCAATATCTCTTTATCTTTCTCCTCGTTGTTTAGTCTTATTAATCTGCTAGGAAAAGGTGGAGGGTTAGTTTTAGTAATATTGGGACTTTTGAAATTTACCTTCGTACTCGATGATTGATTTTTTTCCTTTCCCAATTCCTTCTCAATCTTTTCCTTAGTAGCAATCCTTGATGGAGTTCTCTTGGAACCCTCAATCTTCTTTCCTCCCCTCAGGGTTATAGTACTAACATTGTTTGGGTTTACCTCAGGTTACGATGGCAATTTTTCTCCATTTTGTGATTCTAGTTGAATGAGCCTCACTGCCATCTGACCCATTTGATTTTCCAAATTTTGTGTGCTTGCTTTTGATTCCTTTCAAATTTGTTGTACACCTTGCTAGCATAGCTATTGCATATTCTATTGGAATTGTTGCATATCCTGCTGTAATTGCAGATTGTTAACAGTAACATTCTTAACAAGATCTTCTAAAGATGTACCTGAATTGGAAGAAGAAGCTCCCTGCAATCCTTGTTGCCTTCGTTGAAATCCTTATACTCCTTGCGGTTGATTTTGGAAAAAAATTTAATGTTGGTTTCCTCCATAACTCAAGTTCAGATGATCCCTCCAACCTAGGTTATACGTCTGCGAGTATGGGTTATATTGGTTTGGGAAGTTTCCTCCTACAGCATTCACGTACTTCATACTTCCTTCTTGTAATATCGGACACTTATTAGTTGGATGGCTCATGTTTGAACATATTCTGCACACTTTCACTTATGCTTGTCCAATTGCAATATGTCTCATAAAAGATGTTAGTTCATCTAAATGATGTTCAATGGATGAAACATCATTGCAAGTGCCAAATTGTTGGGTGTTAGCGACCTTTTACTCAAGTAATATCCTAGATTTAATGGGAGTCTTCTCACAAAGTACCCCACCGCTCGCTGCATCAAGCAAACTCCTCTCCATTGGGAACAATCCTTCATATAAATATTGGATAAGAAGTTGCTCCAGCATGTCACGGTGTAAGCAACTGGCACATAACTTCTTGATCTGCTCCTAATACTCGTAAAGACATTCTCCATTATTCTACTTGATGCCATATATCTCCTTCCGAATACTCAACGTTTTTTAGGCCTAAAAATATTTCTCTAAAAACAGTCTCTTTATCTCCAACCAAGTATGCTCCCCACTGGTAAATTAAACAACCAATCTTTTGCTACATCTTTGAGTGAGAACGGGAAGGCCCTCAACATTATTTGCTCATTCGTCATCCCAGGAGGCTTCACGCTTAAACAAACCACATCGAGCTCCTTGAGATGCTTGTGTACAGCCTCACCTGTAAGACCATGAAAATTGGGTAATAAATGAATTAATCTAGATTTTAACTCAAAGGTAACATGTTCAACAAAATTAGGAAATGTAATGTATAGGGGTCTTTCGGTTAAGTCTGGTGCAACCAATTCTCTCAATGTTCTTGGATTTGCCATAATTGCTTCAGATTCAGGTTCTGGGTCTCCTACTGAAGATGTTCTTGCTTCTTTTCTCAACCTCCGTAGTGTTCTCTCAATCTCCAGATCAAGTTGCTTGATTTCTCTATGAGGAAATCTAGTCACTACCATACACCAACACTTACAAACCGTTAAAAGTTAACAAAAAATCAAAAAGAAACAAATATATTCACAAAACATTAACTAAAATAAAATAATAAAATTGAAACACCACATTCCCTAGCAACTATGCCAAAATTTGAAAGCACGTGTCAAGTGCACTGCAAAATTTACCTAACCCTGCATACTAAAATTTAAAATTATGGTGAGTCGGGATCGAATCCATAGGAAATGTTCAGTTAATTTTCGTTACACAATTTATTGATAAAATACAAAAAGGGGGGGTTTGGATTTTTAAGCAATTTAGAAATTAAAGAAAAAGTACTATTAAAACAAATTAAAACAAGCAATTAAAAATGAGAAAAGTGCTGAATATAAGTAAGGTCCAATCCTAAGAACAATCTAAACCTAAACATGATCAAGCATATTCCATCATCCTAACGTCTTTACAACTCTCTTCGGACTATTGATCTGAGACTAATAGAATGCTCTACCAATCTCAGTTTTCCCTTAGGTTGTGTTTGATCAAGATACGATTATTAATTAAACCTAACTACTGAATAACCTAGGATATGATCTCTAAATTCAATTTGGTAGTCGTATTACAAATTGGAAAATGATCAACATAGGCAGTAACCTCACACATTTGGGTTATCTAACCTAGGTTATGTTGTTCCTAACAATTAACGATCAGTAGATGCTACTCACAAACATCAAAAGTAACGATCATGGATTACATTCAATGTTTTAGCAATAGGTTCAAAATAAAACAATCAAAATAACATATTAAGATCATTCATCCGAAAACCTAATCCAATCAACACCAACAACACAACAATCTGAAAAGAAATTACAACCTTAAAGTGATAAAAATAGCTTAACCGTGATTTGGTGTCGATATTCCCGTTGAATCGGCCTCAGGAAGCTAGCCTTTCATTTCCATCTTCAAGCTCCAACAATCAACATTAATAGCCTCCATTTATGTAAAAAAGATTGAACAAAAGAGTGACCACCGAAATCACAAGCCTTTCTAATTTCTCTCTATAGCCACTCTTCCTTTGTTTCTATTGCCACTCCTTTGTCACTATAGCTTGATGGGACAATTTAATGTTGGAGTGTTTGTCCACACCTACTGTTCACGTATCTTCTTCTCTACTCTTTTCTTCACGCAACTCTTTTTCTTCGAGCAACTTACATGCAGCTATCGGTTTTCCCTTATTTTTCACTCACTTTCTTCCTTTCTTTTTCAGCTTCCATGCTATTTCCAGCCCTCTATTTCACGCCCATCTTTGGTTCTTTTCTCTTCTTTCTTCAGCCCTAGCTAAGTTGAAACTTAAAGGAAGTAGCTCCTTTCACGTTTTCTTCAGTGTAACTTCACGCTACTCCTCTCTTCTCTATACACCTTGTTGTTTTTACACCTCCCAGCAACACCCCTCTTATTATGATCTTAAAATAAACCGTGGGAGATGAGGCTTCACCGAAGAGTAAGCAGATTTTTCTAGCTTATCCACTTGTTTCAAAACTGAAGAGACAATAGTGAAGTAGCTCTGCTCTTTTTTTTTTCCACTCTCAGTTTTGTTCCCCTCTCACCAGCTCTCCCTGTCAACTCTTCCACACTCCTCTCTTTTTCTTCTTGTTTCGTCACCAGCCCCCCACTCTTTTGTATCAGCTAGTTTTCTTTTCCAATAGTAATCATGTTGGACAGATGTAGTGTGATAGCTTCGCCAGCTGTCCCAAAAAAAAGATAAGTTTCTTTTATCTGAAATGTTGGTTAAAATGTAGCAAAATAGAGCAACCCTCCTTTTGTCTCTTTCGGTTATTCCATTTCTAGCCCCCTTTTGTTTCATGTAACATGTCTTCTTTATGCTTTGCATGGTTATGAATTTTTCTGACGGTAGTGAGTCATGTTGACAATATTTTTTTTCATGTTCCATGAATCAATAGAGTATGGAAATAGAGAAGATGGCTTCAATGGATATATTTTCAGGTCACTTTAGCTCTTTTACTTTCAAAATGTACCTAAGATCAAAAATGAGCTAAAATGAGTATTCTAAGTATTTCTAAGACATTAATCATTAAGTGTAGAAGATAAAATAGATCAGCATTTAAACATATATCAAAAACTTAAAAAAAAAACTGGGAAGAAGTTCAATCCATACGAACTTAAAAAATAAAACTTGAAATAAAACGAAATTGGAATTTTGAGCACCACGGTTTTCGCTCCTAAACTTTAGATTTTATCAGAAGTTGAGCCCAGAGCCTATTCAACTAATTGAACACCCAATGCTCCGAGGCGTTTATTATCTTGGCGGGTTCTAATTGTTCAAGTCCAACTTATTTTGGGTTCAAAAGCCTCTTTAACGTGGCAACTCGTAAATGTAAAGCTTATACTCTTTAATTGACTAGGCTTTCTATGACGTCTTGATCTTCCGGATTGCTGTCTATCGAACGACATGTAGTTTGCTGTTTTCCGGCCCAGAGATCCTCTTGTTTGTCCATAATCTCGAGTTGGGAGACAAAAACTAAAACGCGCGCAAGACCTTCCGAGAAACACGGTCCACGCGCTACCCGAGTAGCGTAACGCTTACGCCCACAAGATTTGCTTCCTAAGCTTCTTCAATGTGCCAAAGATTGCCTGTTCAGAGAAGCGAAAACTCCACACTTTTGCCAATTTAGGATTTCACCAATGAACAACTCTCCAGTTCACGCTTTTCCAACTGGAGATCGCCGGCCAGACGCCCTCGGCGACCTGAAACTACTTCCCGATGAACTTATCTGTGCTATTTTGGAGTATCTCTCCCCTCGCGACGTTGCTCGTCTCTCTTGCGTTAGCAGGTTTCTTCTTTTCTTTTATTTTCTGCGCCATGTTGTATTTTGTGCAATTGTCAGTTCTGTTGTTTAATGCATTGAATCTCAATTAGCGTTTGTGATTCAATTCGTAGAGAATTTGATTGACTAGGTTTCATTTCTGTTCCCAATTAATGTCCACATGCTTGCTTTTTGCAGCGTGATGTACATACTTTGCAACGAGGAACCATTGTGGATGATTCTGTGCGTTCGTAGACTCGATGGTCCTCTTAAGTATAAAGGCTCCTGGAAGAAAACAACGCTTTGTTTGTATGCCCCGAAATTCAACATTTTGCATTTTCGATTCTTAAAATCGTTAGTTTCGTTGATTGATTCCAAGTTCAATTATAATACTAGTTCATTTTCTGCTTTGGGTCTGCAGAGAGAGTGCACCAACTGAGTATCAAGAGCAGCACGGAAAATCTGTTGAATTCGATGGCAAGTTTCTTAAGAAAATGTGTTTTAACTTTTTGAGTAAGAGATACTTAAAGAGATTCTTATTGAGCTTGGATCTTATTTACCGTTTGTCCAGGATTCAACTCTTTGTTCTTGTATAGAAGATTATACAGGTGCCATACTACATTAAATGGCTTTGCTTTTGATGGTGGGAATGTGGACAGAAAGGTCAACATCTCTGTAGAAGAGTTTAACTGTCAGTATGATGGCAAAAAACCTGTATGTTGACAATAATTAGCTTCTGGATGCGATGCTTCTCTTTTATTAAGAAACACATGTATAGCACTTTCGATGAATTATGCCTTTTGTGCATAGGGTGATAAGGAATTCTTGTATCAGGTTTTGCTTAGTGGACTTGCTGATACTTGGCCAGCAAGAAAGACATGGACAATTGAGCAACTATCACAAGAATATGGAGATACAGCTTTTAGGATTTCGCAGAGGAGTCCAAAAAAAATTTTAATGAAGTTTAAGGATTATGTCTCATACATGAACCTTCAGCACGATGAGGATCCCCTGTATATTTTTGATGACAAGGTGATAACTAGGGATTCTTTGTTCTCCCTGGTCTATGTGAAAATTACAGCTTAATGATAATTTTTAAAATTTTCAGTTTGGGGAAACCGCACCAAGCTTGTTGAAGGATTTTAGTGTACCATGTCTATTTCAAGAAGATTTCTTTGAGGTCTTAGATAGAGATGATCGCCCACCCTTTAGATGGCTTATCATTGGACCTGAGAGATCTGGTGCATCTTGGCATGTTGATCCAGCACTCACCAGTGCCTGGAACACCCTTTTATGTGGCCGTAAAAGGTATAACTTACCATTACTCTTCCGTTAGTCATGGTTCCTTCATTAATCATGTCTTCCAATCCATGCTGGCTATGATTCCTTTGCCATATTACCTCTTTGTTCAATTAGGTGGGCTTTGTATCCTCCTGGAAGAGTACCTTTAGGAGTTACAGTACACGTTAATGATGAAGACGGCGATGTCAATGTTGACACCCCATCGTCATTGCAGGTTTTTGTTGGCAGCACCCTAGTTCTTGGTAATTAATTGTGTCCTGATGAAAATTTTTGCCTTATTAGTTGCTTTCACTTTTACGTCTTACAGTGGTGGCTAGATTTTTATCCCCATCTTGCTGATGAAGATAAGCCAATTGAGTGTATTCAACAACCTGGAGAAACTATTTTTGTTCCTAGTGGATGGTGGCACTGTGTATTGAATTTGGAACCAACTGTTGCTGTGACACAAAATTTTGTGAATAGAAAAAACTTTGAATATGTATGTTTAGATATGGCTCCTGGTTATCATCATAAAGGAGTTTGTCGTGCGGGACTACTGGCCCTTGATGGTGACAGTTTTCAGAATGCTCAGATGAATAAAGTCTACAATGAAGATGTTCCAAGTTACCCAGACCTGACAAGGAAAGAGAAGAGGATCAAAATGCAAAACCCTAGAGAAGTTTCCGGACATGAAGCAACTACTAACGATTCACCTAAGAGTTATGATCTGGTGAAGCCAGAATTTTATTATGATATAGAATTTTTATCCATGTTATTGGATGAAGAGAGAGATCATTACAATTCTCCATGGAGCTCAGGCAACTGTATTGGACCACGAGAAATGAGAGGATGGTTATCCAGGCTTTGGGTTGAAAAGCCAGGAATGAGAGAACTTATATGGAAGGTACCTCCCCATCTCCTCTCCCCTTCTTTTATTGCTTAGTTATGGTTGCCCATAAGCAGTTTGTTCTATGTAATAAGCAAGCCCCTCATAGTAAGAAAATATGGTGCTATCAGATTCAGGATGAAATCCTGTTCACACTTTGAACATACCTTTATTGGAGATTAGAGCTGTTGTACATGTGCAGTCCATAATTTTGATCCTTCGATTTACAGAAGTAGATATTTGGTTTGTTAGCTTCTGTAGTTCACGCTTAACTTCAACACATTGCTTGATTTTCTTTTAGGGAGCATGCCTTGCATTGAATGCAGAAAGATGGTTGGGTTGCCTGACAGAAATTTGTTCCTACCATAATTTGCCTTGCCCCAGTGATGATGAGAGGCTTCCTGTTGGAACGGGTAGCAATCCTGTAAGTGCATTGTCCATTTCTTTCATAGCATGTGAAAAATTTGAAATTAGGAATCTTCTTAAGTCAAACTTACTACACTGTTTGATATTTTCTTCATTTTTGAAACACCTAAAAGCTGATAGTGAAGGTGTGACGCAACTGTAGATGTAGTAGTTGTGTAACATAAGATGGTGAAAGATCATGATAGCAATGATATGTGTTCATTTAGCTAGCAACAAACCTGTGATGGCTGGTAGTGTGTGATTGTCACTCTTTTACGATGTAACCAGTAGTTATTTATTGAAAGGATTTTTGTGGAATACAGTGCCTAAAAAAAGTAGTCTTTTATTAGTTCTTTGGGTTGAACTTGAAACTCATTCTTAGTTTGTGGTCGTTTATAACTTCCCTATTCCATGGCAGGTTTATCTCGTAGCTGGTTTTGCTATTAAAATATTTGTTGAAGGAGGGCTTGAAGCCTCAATGTATAATTTAGGCACTGAGGTATATTTTAACTTTTGCCTTGCTTGCTATCTTTTCTCACATATTTTTCTAACTTAATATTACTTGTTTGTAGCTTGAGTTTTACAGTATGCTATGCAAATCTGGCTCTGCCCTGAAAGATCATGTTCCTGAAGTTGTAGCAAGTGGAATCCTTTACCTTGAAAATGGGACTTTCAGAATTGTTCCTTGGGATGGAAAAGGAATTCCTAATGTTATTTGTGATCGCAATCTCATTCCAAAGTGTAACAAAGGTGGTTTCCCTTTTGACGTGTGGAGTAAAAAACACCTTGAATATAAAAAGGCTGGATTGCCATTTGAAGAACAATTCAAGTCATCTGTATGTGCACCGATATGCCCATTTGTCATAACAAAGCGATGCAAAGGGAAAATATTTGCTGAATTGTAAGTTGTCATAGAAGTAATAAGTTATCTCTTTTAGCCACTCTTTACAGTTATGCGGGAATCAACATCAGTGTGTCTCGTTGGTACCAAATTTCTTTTCCTTTTGCAGAAGAGATACACTGTCATGGGAAGAGGCTGTAAACTTGGCTTCCTTCCTGGGAAAGCAGTTGCACAACCTTCACGTCTTACCCTATCCACCTTTTGATCAGCCATATTTAATAGATATTGAAAGAAAAGAGGAAATGCCCTTTGCTGATGCTGTTGTGGATGATAATTGTTGTAAAGCAGATATTCCTGAAGAATGGCGAATCTTTGCCATTATACTTTCCATGAGGAGGAAGAATATCATAAGCCGCTTGACAAATTGGCATGTCTAACTTTCATTAAACTTTTTTTTTTTTTTGAAAAAGTTGATCGTTAAACTAATTTTGCTAATTAAAATTTCAGTAAAGTTTGGAAGTATATCAAAACTTTATCCAGCAGAGGATCGTGGCTAACTCTCACATATTTTGTTTGCTTATTGTAGGGGAGATCCAATTCCCAAATCACTGATAGAGAAAGTTGATGTATATCTCCCAGATGACTTTACAAAGCTGTTTGTTAGATATGAGGTTTATCCGGACCCCATCATGCTTTACAGTTGATATGATAAATATTAAAACTAGATGCATGACTAGTCTTTAAAATTTCTGGTATCTTCTTTTTTTAGAATGACGGTCTTAACAAACTCTATAAAGATTGCTCCTGGATACACACCGATATTATGGATGACAATGTATATATGGAACCCCAAATTGGTAGTTCTTGCTCAAATGGCAATGCTGCAGTTAGTTGCCTGGTGGAATGCGGTTCCACAAATGGCTATGTTGATGGTAGCGAAAAATCCTGGCACCCAAGCTACATCATTGATTTTAGTGATCTTTCTATAGGTTAGTGCCTTCCGCTGAAAAACTTTTAATGTCTGCTTCCCTGATTGTCTTCTTATATGTTCCTATTTTATGCTACACGAAATGCATGTGGATGGCTGACCGGCAGATCTATATTCATATTCCAAGGTTTTTCATTGTGAAATTTTGCAACTGATTATTGTATCTTCCAGTACTGCCTCGAAGGCATGGAGAACATCTGATACCATCACTTTTTCTTTCTCTTACTCTTGAGTAGAGCGGCCACATATCCTTGATCTTCAATTATTGAAATATTTTAGTTGATTTCTTTCTTGTGTTGACATGTTTAAGCTGGTTGGTCTTAAACCAGTAAAAGAATTAAAATTTGGTATGTCAGCTGTTGACTTTTGGGAACAAATTAGTTTAGCACCACTAGATTGATTCTTGATGTCTTTTACAGGTGATCGCATCTATGACATCATACCAATATACTTGGACATCTTTAGAGGCGATGCCAGTCTTCTTAAACAATTTTTGGAGAGCTACAAATTACCTTTGATAAGGAGAAATCAGGGATTCATTGAGGATGGTGACAAATATAAACGACTTTCTTACCATACCATGTAAGCAGTTGATTTCCTCCTGTGCTCCCTTTTTGGTCGATGTTTCCTCCAATCCACATATTGATGAACATTTTGTGTGTAAATCTGGGTTTGAAATTGATTAGATAGGAGCAGCGATTATAGGGACAAATTTTAAGTTAAACTTTGTTTTGATATCTCACTTTGGCAATGTGATATACGTGGGAATTTACATGCCTGTAGGTGCTACTGTATATTGCACGATGAAAATATCCTGGGGGCAATTTTCAGTATATGGAAGGAACTCAGAACGGCGAATTCATGGGAAGAAGTAGAGCTGTCCGTCTGGGGAGAATTAAACAATTACCAGTACGGCTCATGACGCTTCCTTTCGTTTCTCGTATCTTCGGTGATTAGCCCTCAATATATTATAACTGTTGATAAGAAAAATGAAGAACAGAAGAAAGGAAAGAAGAACAGGAGAGAGAACGAGAGAAGGAGAGAAGGAGAAGAGTCCAGAAAGAACGCAGAAGAATAGAGAACCTTAGAGACACAGACACACATACAAACACATTAACTAATTCATATTTATTGTGGGAGAAACAGTTACAACTTTTTATACTGTGTAACAGCTATAGTATTTTTTATACGTACCAATCCTCTCTCTTTTAGAAAATTTTAGCTTGGTTTGAGGGAACGGTGGTGGTTGGCAACCTGCTGAAATTAACCTGCTAATATGATTCAATAAGTACTTATGAGTTT
>JANIIA010000006.1:14666283-14681867 GCA_027478495.1 Erythroxylum alaternifolium | reverse complement strand
ACCCTCGCGGGGCACGAATTCGGGTATCACTGTCGATATCGGGTTCGGGTTCAGCGGGAGTTGGGGTGTTACAATATAAATTTTTTAAAAAAGAATAGTGACTAGTGGGTAGACACAAGCTAGTGAAATTTTAAGCCTTTTTAGACTGACACATCCATATCAATGTCTTTTGTTCATAGGTGACCTTCACGACATGTACATCCTAACTATGCTTTGATTTTTTATTTAAGATCACATTTTTATTACATGTATTAATATAAAAATGATATAGTCATTATTTGTTTTACAAACTACATTAGCCAAATAGCCTACCGATCGATATGATTTTTCCTTTTAATAAGCCCTTTTGAGCTTTCTAACCACATTACATGCATTTAACCTAATTAAATGTCTTAACCAAGCCTACCTATCGATATGATTTTTCCTTTTTAATAAGCCTCCTTGAGCTTTCTCTCTCCTATAGTTAAAAAGAGGCAAATTTTGGTGACCTTCAGGTGAGTTTTTTGCCCTTCGAAGCTCGTTTTCAACCTGTTTTTCATTCCTAAGCTCATTCAACTTTAATTCATGCAACAATAAGAAATTTAAAAACAAAAATGGATTGGTTTCTCCAATTTCCTTATGGAGAAAAACTGAAAAACTTTGTTTAAATTCACACAATCACATAAAACGTTGATATCACGTGTAATGCATAACACGAGCCTTAGTTACGCACCAAGGATCTAACGTGAAAGTGAATAAATGATGAAAACACGAAAAATACTTGTTTGGTTTTCTATAATTTCGAACAAGCTTTTCGACCCCAAAAGGTTTGAACTTTCTCAACCACCTTTACGAAAGTTGATCAACTAGATATCGTTAGCGTCTTTTTGTGTCTTTCTTAACGCGTGAACCTTTAATATGTCGGAGAATCCGAATGTTGACGACTTACTTAAACAAATAATAGGAGACCTTAGCAGCTATATATAGTAACCATATTGGACCTCCCTATCACAGGCCCAATAGATGTCTAGCCCACATTGATTAGGGTCAATTTTCTTTGCCAGATTTCAACCTATTAAACCCGATCTTCTATCGAGCTACTTTATTGTCTTTAATCAAATCAAATTCGATTCGCTTAATTATAAATTTATTAAAATTATAATTAATTGTTATCCAATATTTGAAAAATTACTAACAGTTTTCTGATAATAGATTGAACTTTAGGACATGTAAACACATAGAAATTTGAAAATAAAACATTTTCTAAAGGAGCATAAATACGCACGAGATCAAAAGAGCATCAATTAGAAGCATAGTTGTGGTATGTTATAGTATGGAAGAAAACTTTGATACCTAACGCTTCTTTCATAAGTAAGCTTGCTACAAAGTAGAGATTACACACCAAAGATAGGCTCCATGACACCACAGACCACTTCTGCATACTTTGTAAGTCAGATCCTGGAACTATTCCCCGTCTTTTTTTCCTATGCTAGATTTAATCACCATCTAGTCTAGGATGCAGCACCTAACGAATACCTACTGTGGGCTGACAGAATGGAGGGATATTTTGATATGGGCCAATGATATAACCAAAAGGTTAGGTAAGGACTGTATTTTGTCTAGAACTTCTTTCAATTCAGAGGAATTTCGTTGGAAAAACATGTAGAGCTCATAATACCATAAGCTGGATTAGAGAAATCTCAAAGGCTCATAAAGCTTATGAAGAGCCCAGCATGAGAGCAAGATGGAACCTGCAATGGAATACTTCACACGAAAGACATTCACTGAATTTTCATGGAAGGGAAACTGTGAATTGTAACAACTGAGATCCTGGGACTGATTTCCAATGGTTTTACTAGCAAAATGTTCTATTGTATGGTTTAATTATGTCTTTCCATTGTAATATATTGCCCAAGTTTGAGATTAGTTACTGAAATTCTTTATTTTCATAAAAAAAATAGAAGCATAGAGGTGAAAGATTAATCAAATTTAGCCATTGCTTTTGCATTTATGACCCAACGGAAACATGAGGCTAGTCATTTTGTAGTCAAGCTAAGTCAAAATTCCGTAATCTACGAGAATGCTGTCAAAAAGACTTGTGTTGGGGATTAGACCTTTTTTAAGATATAAGATTGGAGTTGAAAAAATTCCTGACTTCACCAAAAACCATAGAAGACTTCTGAACTGTTCACATTTTTATTCTACAAATTCGAGTGTAAATTTGATGAGTTAACCATATCGGCACTGATGAAAGAAGTTGACAGAAAAAGGTTTCGCATAAGTGTCATCAAACTTCAGACGCTCAAGGACTTCCTTGGCTATGATATAGGAATTATGAAAGGTAAGTTGACGAAATTATTTAGAAAGAAGCTGGAGATATTTTGAAGTTAATTATTACAGGAAAAACGTTATCAACATATTTATAAACAGGGACAGTGCTTATAGGTAAAATGGCTTCACCGTTATTTCCTCAAGTGTGGTAGCATTTAGAAAGCTCAATGTAAAGCCAATTAATACCTCTTATATGTTGGGGGAAATCTTGAAGTTGAGGATAACATCCATCTCTCCGGTAAACACCAAATTGGAAATAGTGAAGATACTTGTTTTTGGTTTCGGTATGATAAGTGGCTGGATACAGGTCCCTTGTACAAATTGAGAATATTCAAGCTTAGTCAGTTCCTGGACTTGAATAGCTAACACAACTCGATGATCCTTGGAGCTTTCAGCTAGTTTACCTGCATATCAACCTGATCCCGCAAAACAATATAGTATCATATGGAAGCCAGGAAAGGATGGAGCTTTCTCTGCTAGGTCCTATAAGGCAATTATAGAGAACCTTTGCAGCAAGTAAGCTGGTTCAAGCTTATATGAGATCCAGGTCAACTCTTTCAAGTGCCTTCTTGCTCCAGATGGCAAATGTAAGTAAACGTAGTACCGGATGCTCTCTCAAGTTTGCAATGGAGTATAAATCTTGTCTCCTTTGTTTCCACCCGGAGGGAGGACATGGATCACTTGTATTCCAACTGTCAATTCAGCAGGAGATTACGGTGTCTAATCTAGTCTACCTTTAGGATGGGGAATATTATAGCTTGGACATGTAGCTTAGAAAATGGCATAAGAGATAATATCCCTGTATTCAAATGCACACTGGCATCTATGGTGCATGACATCGGTGTGAAAGAAACTCTAGAGCCTTTAACATTATGTCTACTAACGAGGAGGAATTCACTGAAGATTAAACTCACTGCAATTGCCAGAGGATTGTCCTCTGGTCTGTCTTCCTACGTCAGAAGAGCATGGTATTTATAATACTAAAGAAAAGGTGTCACTTACTACAATTGTTGAAATTCCCACACTGTTTTCAGGAATTTGTAACTCTTCCTTACTTGTGTAGCTTCTAAGTTAGGACACATGTTGTATTTTGGTCCTTATTAATTAATTCAATTACTTTAAAAAAAGGACATTGCAATGCATATAAAACAATATATTAATATCTATATAAAAAAAATGATTGAAACGCATTTATAATTAATTAGAAAGCATCCCACGATATTATTTAGCACTTACTATAATTTGTCATATGATTCATTACACATATTCCATTTACTTTTCTATTTGAGAAGCAAAATATGCAGACAACACAACCGAGTCAACCATTAATGAGGAAGGATAGGGATACAACATAAACGATAACACGGATATTAAGAAAATTACTTCCCTAACCTTATTATATATTGGACATCAACAGGACTTTTTCCATTTATCTCAGCTCAGACTTGGTCTCTAAATCTTCATCCACCACAGACACCAAGTAAATGTTGTCTGAATTCCTCACCGAGCAATTGGCGCGAATTTCACCTTGCGTCCCCTTCAATACACTCAGCTGCCCCATTTTGGTCATGGCAACCACAAACTTCTCAAAGAACAATGATTCATTGACAGCAAAGTTGGTGACAATGTCCTTGGTCCTAGCATCCATGTATAAATCTTGGTCTGAGACGAATAGCCCCTGGCGGTTCATAAGATTAACATAGTACTTGTTGTCAAAGATGTTAGGTGTCCGAATATCCAATACAGTGGTGTTGGTGGAATTGGCAGTGGGGCATATTGTCTTGAGGTTGTTGGCCAAGGTTTGGTCCAAGGTAGGATCTTGTGTTGGGTAAAGTCTGTCAGTGAAGGAAGGGCAGTGGCTTATGCCGATTGTGTGGCCACCGGAGAGGGCTACAACGTCCGTGGCATCCAAATTCTTTTGGGCCAGAGAATTGAGGAGGAATGTTGTATTGGAAGTGGGTGGTGGCAGGTTGGCCGAAGTTGCATTTTGAGTCGCAAAATTCAGCCCATCTCTTCTTCCTAGAGGTACGTCATATTCAGGACCACCCGACTGAAATAAATTTTACAAAAACCATATTTGTTAAGACGTAACTATCAATGCAATACCATGTTTTCTAGATTTGTAGATTTCACATCCATCAGAATTTTGCGCTCCTGAACTAAAAAGCAGTCCACATTTAACTTAACAATAGTGGTGTGTTTTGGTTAATTTATTCAAATAATCTATTTCAGAGTAACGAATTTCAGAAAAATTTCCTTGCTCAGTACGTCACCTTTATTGATTTATTCCTATCAAGAAAGATAAAGGTATCCGCGTCATCCGCGAAATTTACTTGCTAACTAGTGGGGGTAGTTTATATAGAAGTCAGACTCCTACCTAATTTATACATTTTCAGAATGAAATTAAAATTTTAATTATTTTAAAACCAAATTGAAACCACAAAGGGTACTCTTAAAATATAGTAACATTGCAAGTGATGTTGGTATTATTAACATTAAAAAACAAACATAATGAAAAAATCAATCCATCAATTGTGTATATATTCAAATGAATAGACGCCGAATATCAGGTTTTGGCCTTTAGGTGGTCCAGAAAGTTGTAATCTAGATAAGAACAATACCATTGTCATGTAAAAAATGAAGGGGTAGGATAGGAAATAACTTACCAAGTAAACTGAATCACGAGCAGCGATGGCAACAATGTCTGAGCAAGAGACCACACGACCACATTCGTTGTGAACAAGTTCCCGAAGGTCATTCACGATCTCAAATGCCCTCTTCCTCAAGGTCAAGTTGGGAGGAGCTTGCTGCTCACTAGGCCCACTTGCTGATCCATCGAGCAGTACCGAAGCGTCACATCCCTACAAGTTGCATAAATGTGTAGTTGTTCGTCTTCATATATTGAAAAAAATGAAAACAAAACAACACGTTTCATTTGTATAATAAAAGCTGATTAGAATCATGATTTCGTAAATGAAAAAGATGCTTAAAACTAAGATTATAGAATTAAAAACATCAACAGCAGAAGACCCCATACTATTTTTAACACAAAATAAAGATGGAGATCGCCAACAAATTAACTTACAACCAGATAGAGATTTGCTAACTATATTTTCGTTTTTGTTTTTAAACCACAAGAAACTCTCAGTAATTATGGACGGAACAAACATAAACTTCAAGAGTTATCAAAATCTTAGGTGGGTTTGACATATACCTGAACAAAGCAATCATGGAAGTGAAGACGAAGCAAGCCAGCAGCCTGGTCAATGTCCCGCTTGAAGACCTTTTTGAGATGCTTTCTGATAATGGATTCAACTTTAGGACATGTGGACTGGTAGAACTTCCAAGACAGGCCCTTTGACAGTGGAGCAGAGGCATGTGCCTCCAAAACACAAATCAAGGGAGAGATCAAAAGAGCTTGAACCAGAAGCAGGGAGGTGAAAGACTTAACTCTAGCCATGACTGTTAGTTGTGTCCGAAAGATAGACGAAGCTACTAATTTTATAGCCTAATAAAGTCTTCTTCTATGGCCTTTAGGTTGAATAGTCAAAGCCAAAAGGCTCAAACAAGATTGTCTTGGGTTTAGACTTTTAACAGATTTAAAGATTCCGATTGAGAAAAGGTCTTATTTCGTGATCATTTCTCCTTTAAGTACATACCCTTGTACCTAAAAAGAAAATGAAGACCTATCATCAGTTATTCACATTTCTGAACTACCAATTTGTGTACAATATTTTTATGCAAGTTCTAATGGTCAACTCTTTTTCCATTGAAAACAATTGAGGAAACAATACTTCATTGCTTATGGGTTTGGTTTTTATTTTTGAATTACAAGAGCAAATGTTGCATCTGCGATTAAAATATAATGGTTCAGACCTGCATCTAATATAAGTCAACCTTAATATATATCTTTTTCTTAAGTTAAAAAATTGAACTGATGAGTAAACAGTTGTCTCTTTAGATACGAGCATAGAAACTAATAGCACAATTCCCCTCTCTACACAAAAGCGCTTTTAAGACAAAGAAGATAGCTAAACAAATTTCTTAGCTCATAATACTACTTTTCTCTGCTTAGTGTTATGGTTTTTTCATACTAATAAAAGTTTTTAAGAGCCTTCAATCATGTATTAATCCATCAAGAGCTTACAAATCTAACTTGGAGTACCAATGATGTATGCTCCTTCCTGATTACCTGTGCATCAGAGTTGTCAGCCTTGCTCAAAATCTGGAAATTCCACCAACTTTCCACCAGGTTGTTGAAGGGTATAATGCAAGAAGCTAAGTGGGAGTAGCTGAACCTACAAGTTGGAATTGTTTACAGGAGAAAAACATCAGAACAAGAGGGTGATATAGTATTTCGCGATCTAGATGTGTTTGTATCCTTCAGAATTTCAATGGGAGTTGGTGTTCCTCTTCATGCGAGACAAGTACTTTGTCCCTATCCATTTCCATGTCAGTGCTTCTGCTCTGGTTTCAACAAGTCATAGAAATTCTACCTCATTGAAGAATTGCTCACTTATTATGGAATGGCTCACTTATTAGCACGCTTTTAAGATCCACACCGACATACTGCTTCTTGTTCAACTTTCCTTGGAAAAATTCTTCGATTTATTTCTTTCCAAATGATATTCACTCTTCTCACGAAAGACATTTTAAAAGCAATGGAATTCTATTTGTTCCTCCAATGGAATTTCAGTTGACATCGCTCTTTGATTAACTTGAATATAAATGGACTTCCTCCAGCTGAAGTTGTGTAGAAATAAACCCACACGAGATCGTTTGTTCCAATGTGGGCTTGCACATCCCCAACTGCGTATTTTACGTGGTTGACCTTTTTGTAGCTTTGATATAAGCAAATTGTATTGCTCATTCGCAAAATTGTAAGAAAACGTGAGTAAGCTTCCTTTGCCTCTTTAGTATTTTCTAAAACTAGCAGCAATTTCAGTAAAACTGACTTTTGGTGAAATTGATAAGCTAGATTGATGGAAGGAGATCACACTTTTCTTTCCAATTTCCTTCTCAACCTATGATGGGGGGAGCATTATGTCATGGAACAATGTGGTCAATGGATAAACATGTCCTGGACCACTAGAATTTCCCGTCAGCCTTGTCTTGCTATCCACAAAAGAAACATCAAAAAGTTGGGAGTTTTTCACTCTCCAATTAGATGTTTTGGCCATTCTCCGTCGCCTAAGGCTGTTTCTAACGTTTTATAGGCTTTAAGCAGAATTAAAAAAACCTAATAAATCAGCAATATGCATATATTTAAACTTTAAAAGCATATTTTTATTATTAAATTCTAATATTTATATATAAGTAACTCAATTTATAAGTCTACATACTCAATAAATATTAAATGATTATAGCGTTAGCTTATAATATCTTATAAATGCCAATAATAATAAAATCACTAAAAATAGTAATATTAGTAACAAAATAGCAATAGCAGCAATTGAACAGTAACATTAGTCTGCAAAACATTTAGAGAATTACACTAAAAAATATACAGATGACCATGATTTATGAAAAACACTTTTAAGATCCGATAGTATGGTAGAAAGAAATATGCATTTCTATATGCAAAATCACTAAGAATAATAAAAACAATTTCTCTTTGCATTTCTACTTTTTTTTTTCCTTTTTTCACTTCCAAACAAATACTTTTTAAGTAACAAAACCAAATAACAAAAGTATCTGTATGGAACTCGAAGAAATATGTATGCGTAACAGAACACCAATAACTTGACAATATATCACAAAGATATATCAATCGTATTATATCTGTAACAAAGGAAAAAATAAATAGCAAATGTTAATATCCTATATTAAAAAGGAAAAAACAAAGAGAAAAGTTTAATGATAGAGAAATACTAATTTCTAAAAGTATAAAAAAATCAACATGCTTAGGAGAAAATATAATAAATTATTTTCTAAGTTATTAACTATTCTAAGTTTGTCAAGTCAAATATTATCATATTCTATAAGTTATAGAAATGATAGAATATTATTTTGTCAAGCAACTAGATAAAGGTTTAAATTATTAAATAAAATATTTTTAGTATTTTTGAATTTACTTAACGTTAGAGATTTTTTAATAAAAAATTTGTCTTTTATAAGAATTGACATAATGGTAAATGTAGTAAACTAACGCTACCAACTTATTTATAAGCAATCAACCAAACGTATCCAACTATTTATGGTATTATTTAATTATCAAATTTTTTTATTATTATTTAATTATCACGACATGTTTAATAGAATCATACGAATTTTTATAATAAAAGAAATCATTTATGTAGTCTTTGAATTGAGTAACTTAAATTATTTGATTTAATCGTATTATCACTAAATTAGGTGAACCTCTACAAGAACACAAATCCAACAATTATTATATTACTTGTAGCAAAGTAAAATAAAATTACTATTAACAAAATTAAATTATTATTATTGTTTAATTATATTTTTATAAATAATAAGTAATCTAAAAATAAAAAAGGAAAAACACAACTAAACGCAATATAATATAATATTAATGTTATGATTTAAAATATTAATATAATGTCCACGTTAATGACAAATTACAAATTAATTATAATAAATTCAAATATTTAATAAGCTAAAAGTACATTAAAAATCATAAACTTTACCTTTAAATTATCACCCCAAACTCATAAAACAAAACCGTGAAATTTTTTCTTTCAATTTTTGAGTTGAAGTATCGCAAATTCATATGTTAATGAAAATTAAAAAAATTAGAGTGTAAGAAATAAACCTAAATATTTCAAAGGAATTTATAAATATAACAAGTAGTGGAAACTGTTATATTATCCTAAATACTTCAAAGGTATTTATCAATATAATAAGTTAACGTTAACTGTCAATCTTGGAAGCAACTATATTAACTTTCAATCTTGGAAGCTACTAGATTATCCAGGGATAATATAACATCCTTAGCTTCCTATATTAAAAGTTAAAGCTTCCTTTATTAGCTGAAAGTTAACCTTAACTTTCCTTTGACTGACAACTATTAAATATGATTTACTACCCTTGACTGAATAAATGCAAATGGATTGAAGATAGACCCTCATTATGGTGGGCCCTGGGAAGTTACCCTGCCTGCTTCTGTCCAGGGTTGGCACTGCCACCACCACTAGGTGCAACCCACACTATTAGTGACCCACCTTTTTAAGAGTATAGGTATTTTCTTCAGATCTCGTATGTTTGGTTTCCTCTTTACCTCAACAACATCATGGATTGAATATACAAATTAGATTCCTTCCCATGTTGAAAGGCTTTCAGAGAAGGCTAGTTACCACTTTATTGCCAGCTACATAATTCAAGTTGACTGAAATGCTCCAAAACAAAAATGCAATAATTGTTAGATCTTATTCAGTTTGGTTGTTTGTTATCAGAGCAGGTCATGACCCCTACTGAAGCTTCTTTCTAATTTCTTTAAAAATTGATTGACCAAAATTATAGTAATTGTTTCCACAATGTTTATGATAAGATGCAAAGACAAACAAGTTCTCAACTTCTAAGAATATAAGATCTGGTGCTAACCATAGACATTTTGGACAAAACAACATCATTTATTGAGGAATTTCCATTTTGCAAAACAAAATTTTTATAGTTTTGGTGTTAAGTCAAGGAGACTTCATTCCTTCTATTGATTTTGATGAAAGTCAAATAATAATAATAATAATATAAGAGTATGTAAACTGTTTTGATGAGTTTGTTAAGTGTGCAGATAAATGTAAGAGGCACAAATCATCAAGTCAAGATGATATTCAAGCGAAGTCATCAGATGAAGCAAAGCCATCAGACGAAGCAAAGTCATCAGACGAAGGGAAGACATCAGAAGAAGCACAAACATAAGACGAATTATACAAAACAAATCAAGACATTATAATTGAAGAACAACTTACAACGTCAGTTAGTTAGTTAGTTGGAGTTAGTTACAGGACTCAACTAACAACTGATCTCTGAAGATTCTACAAATAGTTATGAAGAAGACTGTTGGAGATGTAGACTATAAATATCACTTATGGTCATAAACAAAAATATATACAAAAATACACAAGACACAACCTTACAATTCTAAACCTTCAACTCTCAGTTCTTTACTTACGATACTGTAAAAAATAGCTTGAGTGAAAAGAAGAAAGAAAAGAGATCAAGTTGACCTGTAACATGAGTTTAGAAAACTCAAAATCTTTTTAGTGAAGGCTACAGCCTAAAAAGTCTAAGATAGTAGATAAAGAATACTCTGTGAAAGAGACCTGAAGAGGCTATAGAAGTATAAAATAATACTTGTAAAAGTTGAAAGAGATAGTGAAATCTCAAATATACTCTGAGGACTGGACGTAACCCTAAGGTTAAGGGTGAACCAGTATAAATCGTGGTGTCATATTCTCTAATCTTTATCTCTTTAATTTCATGTTGTTAGAAGAATAGTTACTATTTCCATTGTTGCATTACTCAAACGAATTAATTGCGTTGTTTTGTAAATTGTCTGAATCTTTCAAGAAAATCAAAAAGTTTTTTTAAAGATTTCAATCTTAGACAATTTATCACAATTTAACCCCCCTTCTTGTGTATTCTTATATATTACGTGATTTCTATAATAACAAGTGATTTACTTCACCTATCACTTGGTAAAAAGATAGAGAATAGGTAAATGATCCTTAAATTAGGAAGGGTCATTTAGAATTTATAAATTTTTAAGTAGTAATGCTTATTGATTTTTTAGTTTGGAAGGTGAACTTTGTAGACATTTTATCAGTAGGAAGTATTTAAAACTTGTATGCCTACTTTTTTGAAAGTATAAGGATTAAGGAATAAAAGTAAATTCTTAAAATAAAATAATATTATATTAAAATTCATAAATAAAAGTCCAAAGATCCACTTGAAACTAGCCAAAATTTGACAAAATAAGTTCGCAACTGGTCTAAATCAAGGGACTAAATTTCACCCTATTAGTTAATACATGACAACTAATGCTCCTAAGCTTTTTAGACTTGTTATTTCCAGAAAATAACTTTGTCCTTTTGTAGAACCAACGACTTCCATAACTTTACCATAGTCCGTTTGACTCCATAAAATTCTTGATTGAGCTGCTACCCATCTTGTTTAAAGGCTTCTTATTTTTCTATGATTGGTTTGATTAGACGTTTATGCTCAATAGCCTCATTTTCTAAAAAATCAAATTTTTTCTTTAACTATTGAATTTTTCTAAGGAGATCTTGCCTTTGTCTTCTCTATATCATAGTCCATTTGATGTTGATGTAGAAGGCTCAACTTTTTGGAGTACGTAACCTAATCATAGCAAGATTTTTTAAAGGAAGCAAAGACTTTCTTAGCTTTATTAAGAAGTCCCCCAAACAACAGAACAATTAGTTGTAAATTTCAATTAAGAACTATAACTCCTATTACATAACGAGTCTTAAAGACTTGTTCACTCTTGATAGTTCTTCATAGTTGATTATTGGTAGGGCACTGGAAGGAAGATTAGGAGAGAGGCCTAAGAAACTTAATTTGAAGACTTTTTTTGATGTTGTCACTATAGACCGAACATGTTTGTTTATAAGGCATAAAAGAATTTATTAATAGACTAGTGCATCAACTTGTAGAATAAAGGAATTCTTGTCTTACCTTCAACGAAGTAACCTTAATGACCTTTAGGGTAGGAAAAGCCTTGATTTTTTATAACTTAAGATCTAGAGGAAAAGAAGGAGCATAGAGGTCTGAAATTATGTCACTTGCAAGAAAAAGATAAAATAACCACAATTTATAGTGAAAAGAAAACTAAAAACAATAAAAGAGAGTTTCACATCACCATTGAATTCCTCAACAACCTTTTTAGGTGTAGAGGAAGTCCTTTATAAAGGAAGAGTACTTTTGGTTGCAGGCTTAGTGATTATAGTTTCTTTGAGCAACTTGGAGGAAAAATGAGTGGACTTCTTAACGAAAGCCTTTGGGATTAGAGTTTTATCTTTTTTGAAACTAGAAGTTATTGGAATTTTGCTTGAGTTTTCTTTAAAGGAAGGGATTGGAAGCCACTTCTTTTTTAGAAAAAGATTGTCTTTCTTCTCTTCTCTTAGCTTCTAAGATTCCAAAATTTGTAATAATAAAACTTAAAAATATTTTAAGGAGTCAAGAATATGTGGATAAGTGGGAATACCTTTGAGAAAGGCAAAATCAAGTCAATGTACTAAACCCTGAAAGCTTTTTAACCACCACCAATGTTAAGCTTTTATGTTAGTGATGTTAGAAGCAATAATCTTACACTTGAGAACATGATAGTGATCAAAACTTTGAAGTAATTTATTGTTAATAATGCTTGCCTCAAAAGGAACTCCTATTGTGTAATCTAAAAAAGGTATAGCAGGAGGAATCCCCAGGGAAAGGGCGATTTACCTACTCCAAAGATAAGGGAGACATATTTCAAAAACCAAGGCCATAATAGAAGGGCTATGTTTTAGGGCTTCATCACCATCAACATTGAAAACTTTAGGATAGGTATAGATAAGGAAAAGCTTTTGTTAAATGGCTAAGCAAGAGGATTCAAAAGTCTTAAAATTTTTTAGCCAATAAGGCCTTTTAGAGAAGTCTTCAAACAAATTCAACTGATCCACAGACCTAGACTTCAAAGACAACAAAGTATTGAAGATGTGCGTAGGAGATTTACTATATAAATTAGTGGATAACAAAAGGTTCAGAAAATCAGAAAATCTAGGGTCAAAAGAAGATAAGCCTTCTCTTTCCTTAAGTTCAAGGAAATAGGCAAAAGTTTAAAGTTAGATAAACCACACACACAAGTTAAGTCATCTTAAAGGGAGATTAGAGAGGAATCTTGATTGACTTTTTTTGAGTTAATCAATATTGTAATAACCGCAATTGCACAACGTAGCTATAACTAGTATGGGCAAGTATGGGTTGATCCTACAAAGACAGTGATTACTAGTAATTATTCCACAAAGACAGTGATTACTAGTAATTACTACTAGCAATTACCTTTTTCCTATTATCTAGCCTACGGATTGATTTTGGATTTTTAATTAAAGAAACTAAAACCAAGGCAAGTAAAATAAAATAGGTAGCAATAAAGAACAAAGAAATAAGGAAGCACTTAGAAATTTATCGTTATCAAAAATTAATGTTTAGGCTTTGAATCCCCTAAAACCTTTAACATATTGATCTTTTTTAATGCAATTTTTTATTGATGTCATGGACCATAGAGATTCCTATGGTATGCTAATAGCTGACCTTAAGTCTACTAACAACTAATCCTAAGGTTTTCAATCGAATTACTTAGATTAAAGTTTATAGGATTGCTTTACTGATTTGTGAATGCCTCTCTTAAGTTTGACCTAAAAGATTTATGTCATCTTATCTCTAAGGTTACAATCAACTCCTTCCAATTACGGTAGATCTATTCAAACCTAGGATTTCTCAATCTCTGCGTATGAAATTAGATTATAATCTATTATTCTCAGGTCCATTAAAGCATATATTAAACACGTAATCGATTCACAATAACTCAATCAATCAATTGCATTAATAATAAAATCAAATCATATTAAAGTATCAACATAAGTTTCATCTAACCTAAACACTAACAAGATGTTTAGTTACATATTATCAAACTCAAAATCAAACATAAACTGAAAGAAAAACGAATTGAAAACAATGGGTTCATAATTCTAAATCTCCCTGATTGTCTTCTATCGAATATTCTTACAAAGTATAGGTTTGATCTTGCATTCTAATGGATCTTTCGATGATTTCTTCATGTTTTCTACTTCTTTGAACCAAAATTGCCCCTTAAGAACGATCTCCATGTCTGGAATCACCTCCTAATGTCTGCTCTCTTCAATTACCACTGTTCACTTCATTTTATATTAAATTCTAGGGTTTTGGCCAAAGTGGTCGTGCATCAAACCGTGCATCACCAAATTCTCTAAAAATTGCAAAATTACATGGCTTGGAAGAAATGCACTAGTAGATGCACGGTCATGCATTCGTTTTATGCGTCAAATATTTGTTTATGTCTTGTTTTTATCTGAATTCTTTTCCTTTAAGTTCGTGAAGGCAATTATAATCTGTTTACACACTTGGAGCGAATTAAGTACCAAATATACAACAAAAGTATAAAATATCAAGCAAAATACATCAAATATGGGTGTAAAAATATAGTCAAATATTCATCTATCATATCTCGTTAATTTTTTTATAGAGAAACCCCAAGATAACAAAGCCTAAAGTGAAGAACATATTAGAAGCTACTGCTTTACAAAAAAGAAGGAATTCCAAACTAGGTTTTAATAGGACAAAAGATAAATCGGTTTATCATAATCTAAATAAATTTGGCATGTTCTTGTTTAGAAACATGATTTCTTAAAAAATTGTAGTTATTTATCAACCTAGAATAAGATGAACATTTAGAAGCACCAGTATCTGAACAAGGGGTTTCTTCAATTAAGTTAACAAAATCTTCCCCGATTACAAGAAACCCAGTTAAAAAATAAACATATTTCATTGAAATGGAAGCATAGACAAAAACAAATATAAAGGAGTTGTATAAAGGACCCCAAAATTTCAAAATCGTAGATACAAGGTTAGATTAATACTCTGTGGAATTCTTAGAAAGGGCTACTAGCATAGAAAACCCTATTTCTTTCAAGTCTAATTATATTATGGATATAACCTATCTACCCATTTAGTCCATTGATTTAAATTTCTAAGCCATAGTTTAGGGATTTATGGGCCTGAAAAAAAAACAAAATTTATAGAGAATCTTGACTTACTTACTTCCTCCAAGTAAATGAGTGATGGGTGGGAAGAATTAATAGGCGGAGGAGTCCCAGAGGTAGACTATATTTATGGTCAAAATAAAGAAAGCCTTCTACATTATTGACAAAAGGAATTCAAATTTTAGAGTTAGTGGGTGAAAAATATAATTAGAGTTTGAGAATTATTTTTTTAATCCTTATGAAGGGTGGAAAAGGCTTGAATGGAATATAAACTACTTCCAGCTTAATAATGTCGGCCCCATAAAATTTTTCCATTAATTTAAGCATAAGAGCTTATGGAAAGAATGCATAAGAAGAACTGAGGGCATTTTTGGTATATAGCCTAAAGGACAAGGGTAAGGTGGATTTTTGGGATAAGCATGGTGGACATATCTTCTTGTCAGAAGGTAGCGTGTTGTGGAGTGAAAGAACATAAGAGAAGCTTCGGATGAGAGTGGGAAAGAAGTGAGTTGAAACCTAAGC
>JANIIA010000006.1:14580195-14602164 GCA_027478495.1 Erythroxylum alaternifolium | reverse complement strand
ATGGAAAATACTAAAATATCATGAGGTTATTATTGGAAAGTAAAATTTTCACCGCATAAGCAGTTTCCCACCGCAGCCCCTTTTCTGTTTATCCATTTCTGCGGTGACACCACAGTTTTTCCCAACCTGCGATTGTCGGCCGCAAATCCAAACATATGTCTGCGTTTGGAAAATGCGGTAGATAAGTACTTATTCCCACCGTACCGCAGATCCAAACGCACCCTTTGTCCTCAAAATTACGGAGGTTTACAGAATGGACAAAAAATGAATAATCTTATTTTCTTTTCACCACCTATCTTCTTCACAGCATTACCAGGAATTGCTCCTTTAGCATTATGGAGGAAGGATATTAGATTATTAGAATGAGACACAATCTCACAAAAAACTGCAACAATATAATCACCCGCAAAGCTCACATTCTGCTCATTTAATAGAACTCTAAAATCAAATGAAATGTTTTTATACTCTGCAGGGTCAATCTGTATGTCACTCTTAACGAAATCAAAAAGAGTAATAGTCATGTAGGTTAAACCATAGCTGAAAAGACCACCAGCTATACAAGAAGCGTAGAAAGTCGAAGAGTACATCTCGACCTTGCTAGGCTTGCCGGGATAGGGGACAATTAAGGAACTATCAGAGGCGACGTCATTGTTATTCATGAGAGGGGCGGACTCTCTACGGCCAAAGACTTTATGTAGTCCTTCTTTTGAATGAATTGCTCGTTTCGATTTGTGAGTTCTGGAGTAACTACAAGAGTAGCTCTCACTTTTTCTCCTTGTCGGTGCAAAATTTGTGTCACTATAGGTTTAAGCTGCAGCAGGTTATTCTCCAATTTTTTTGTTCTGTTTAGAGCTTCGAGAAACATTTTCTCATTAATGCTTTGAAATTCCAAAAACATTTTCTCGCTTCTGATATGTGCTTCCATCAAGCTTTTCATGTTTTCTTCGATTCCACGCAGAATCGACTGCTCTGATACTATTTGTTGATAATATCTGTTAAACGCGTGCCTTAAGTAATCAGATTATGACTTGCTCTCGGATGTTTATACATAGGCTCTGCTTCATTTCTATTATGAGAAAAAGGAGCTCCTCGGATTGTCACAGGGCTACTGTTAGCTCCTATAATATTATTCAGTTCGAAATATTTATCGGAACATTTACATCATCTTAATTTGACTATTTAATCTTGAAATGATCGACTTAGTTGACTATCTACTTTATTTTATTTAAAATATTAATTTCTAATTTTATTTGGTTCAAATTTGATTAAAACAATAATTTGTGGAAATTACTTCATCAAGCTTTTTAAAGCATGTAATTTTTCAATATAATTTCTTTTAGTTCTTTTTTAATTTTTATTTATACTTTTTTAATTTTTTCTCTATATTCACTTATAACTCGATCTATTTTTGTTTTGTTTCTACATTACCACAACTGTAATTTGTTTTATTATCATCTCCTTTTTATCAGTTATTTCTAACATTATCTTTTACTGCTTTCTTGGCTCGTTACGAAAAGGAAGGAAAAGAAGAATTGTTATGGCAAATATTCCAAGCAATATTATAAATACTATATTGGCACAAGATTTTGGTTCTAATATGATATTGTATTAATACCAGACAATACTAGGTATTATTTTAGGTAATTTTTTAAATTTATAAAAAAGTCTTTGAATTTTTTTAAAATTGTAAAATAGTTCCTCAATGTATTGGACTATAGAATTTATAATTTCATATCAAAGTTGTATCTAAAAATCATAATAATATAAATTTAAAATAATAATAATATATTTAATTTTTATTAAGATTATTTTTCACATATTTCGCATATAAATAATAACCACAATTAATATGAAAAAAAATCATTTAATTATCATACAAATATAAAATTAAGGACAATACATAGTATTTAAAATATTACAATCTCATCTTATAATAAATAATAATTATATCAAAACATCAAATAAAAAGTAATAAATATCCATGATTCTTTAACAATTCAATTTATAACAAGAGTTCATGCCGAGGAAACAACCAACTAGAAGTAAAACCTAAAACAAAAACATTTCTAATTATATTTATATTGCATAATGCATATATAGAATTTAACAGATACATCAATATAAGTAAAATCAAAAGAAGAAGAGAAATAAAAACCTAAAACTTTATTCAGTCAAATACTCACCTAAATCACATTGACCTCAATTATCATTTGGTACAAAAAATTTCATTATTGAGAGGAGGAGGAGAAATAAAAAGCTAAAACTTTATTCAATCAAATACTCGCTCAAATCACATTGACCTCAATTCTCAGTTGGTACAAAATTCTCATTATTGAGAGAGCTAGGGATGGAAACTAGGCCTGAGCTTAGCCTGTAATTAACAGGCTAGGGGCCTAGTTTTTCAAAAAATTGAGGCTTGGGTCAGGTTCAAGCTCAAGCTACCTAGGCTTGACCCCTTTTAAGAAAAACGATGTTATTTTGTTGAAAATGACATCAATTTGTATTTTTAATTATTAAAAAATTTATATCAGGTCAAGTAGGGCTTAGGGTCGGGACGAGTTGCCTCAGACCTGATCGAGCTCAGGCTTGGACCTGTTGCCTTGGGCCAGATGAAGCCTCAAGTCGAGCCTGGGTCCCAATAATACTAGCTCATTGCCATCGTTAGGAGGAGTCTCATCATCACCATCATTCAAATTCATTGCATCAAATGATATGTCAATACTTTCCTATCAAGATTATCTTCCCAAGTCACGCTCATTTATTTAATCTGGCTCTTTATAAACTCAATCCATCAAAAGATCGATATGATCACGCAAATTAGATCTACAAAACTACTTGTTCTATTAAGAGTCATAATAAACAATTAAATTAAATTGTTAAGAAATTACAAGAAATTATTTCTAACTTAATAATGATAATAATATACCTTTCCCGAAGCTTTAAATTGTATTGAACAAGACCAAATCGTTTAATCTTTTATGCTCCAATCAATTCTTTTTCCTGGAATTGATGAATTTAAATGTGTTCAAATTCCTTTCACACACTATTGCACTCACACATTAACTTAGAATTCGAATTGCAAATCTTTGCAATTTTGGAAAACTAATTCCAAATTGGTTATGCCAAGCAACTGTAAGTCGTAAGATAACAAAAGTAGCATTATAAACAAAATAAAGTGTTGATTAATTTTCAACAAGTAACAAAAGTGAAAAAAATCTGGATTAAGTTTTTCTCTTTAACAAATAGCAATTGGCACCCCCAAAATCACGATAAGCATCCTTATAGATCTCCATTTGTGAACTTATGAGATCTTGCATCATCTCATGGGCAACAATTATTGTAATAGTTAATAGCATTCCTTTATTAACTTCAATTTTCTTTGTAAAACTTGATCTAAAATGGACACTAGGATTCAAAAATTCCTCAGCTAAAAACAACAAAGAGTAAAGTTGTGTTTCCTATCTTTTATTGATGACTGCAAAATAAGGTGTGTATAAGAAGACATATTTTTCATATCGGCCTTGATTCCTTCCTTTTCCCTCTCTATGACATAATAAAAATAACTCATTATTGCCTTTTCATCACTATTAGCCAGACAAAGTACCCTCACCAAAGCTTACAAACTCATATGACAAATCTTTAAGTATAATTTTAGAAACCCACAATCTAGCATTAAACCTAGCATGTTGAGATGCAACTCACTTATCACTTATAAACATTTGTCTCAACTCTTTCTTTATCATATTAAAACACTAAAGTGATAAGAAATTAGTTGCAAATCTTGTATCAACAGGATGACATAAATTCCTACAATTGGTGAAATCTTTTTTATTAACTTCGAGATCCATACATGATTGTAGATGAATTAGGTCACCTTTTTTGCTTTCTGCAAAGTCTCATCAATAATAGGACAATACCTAGCATCTACTATATTTTCCAACATCAACTTAATGCAATATGTAGCATAAAAAGTCTAATAAAAAAATTATACTTACTTTACAATCTTCTTCCAGCTACTTTATAAGTAGAATCATTGTTAGTAATGAATTGAACAATATTTTCTAACCCAACTCTATTCATAACTTCATCACATATTTTAAACAGAGTATCAGTATTCCTAACAAGGCCAGATGCATCCACAAACTTAAAAACCACTGTCCTCTTTATAGAATAAACCAAAAAACTAATAATAGACTCATGTCTTCTATTTATCTAACCATCACTTATAAATGAACACCTATAAGTAGCCCAAGTCATTATTCTTTCATCCAAATAACTTTAACTTCATAAACAAGGCTACTCAAAAGTTTATGTATGTAGTCATCAATTCAAGGAGCTTTGTATCTTGGACCATATCAGATAATAGCATCCACCATAGGTTGATAATAATAAGATTGGGCAGCATTGAATGTTACCTGAATTATACCACCATGTAGCCATTGTCGTGTCCACATTATGAGATGCTTCTATAGATTGTAAGACACTACAGATTGAAGGCTGAACTTCAAGAGTTATTCGTGGTGCAAAAAAAATTGACACCTGTCTTCTTTTTTTAATATCAGGTGTAATATTTCCTTCTTATTATTTAGGAATACTATTACCTTCAACATCTTCACTATCATCATAAACACCAACAAAAGAACTTCCATTATTAACTTCTTCGTTCAGTCTTTACCTTCTATTTTCTCATGTTGATACTCTTCAAGCAAAGTTTGTATTTGCCATTTGACATCAAGACTCATTTTCTTACAAGGCTCCATATCACCTTTGATCTCAGTTATATGCTTCTTTATTCTGATGATTCTCCCACCTTTCAAATTCTTGTTACAATACAAATAAATAATATGGTTCTTCATTTCAAAAGCTAATCTAGCATCAGTCTAAGTTGGAGCATCAAATCTTCATATACTTGAAGTGACTAAATTATCAGGGATAATTGAACTTTTCTCCATTTATTTGTTAAAATAAATAAAGTCAACTATTAAAATTAACTTAATGACTTTGTATCAAAATCAAGTTGTGTATAACAATAGTAAGAAATAGAGCAACAATAGTTCCTTGACAATCATATGATATATACATAATATGACCTTCATAAACTTATACAAACGATTTCTTAAGAAAATTTGACGATTAAACACATTTTATTTAAATTCATAACTCACAATTATAACTCATTTTGTTTAATTACATAATTATACCATAAAGTCACTATTATAACCATTTTGTATGCTTAGGTAATTCAACTATAACTTATAACTATAACTCATTTTGTGATATCACATAATTTAAATATAAACTCATAAGTCATAACTTAATTTGTGTAATAACATAATTCAAAAATAAGGTCATAAATATAACCCATTTTGTGTGATTATATGATTCAAACATAAACTCACATCTTTAACTTAATTTGTACAATAACATAATTAGACCTAAATTAACTAACCAATTTTGTATCTTAAGAAATCAATTTATAATATATAACCTAGTTTATAATAAAGGCTAACATTTAATTCAATATTTCTCAAATTTCAAGCAATAACATAAACTTCAATTTTGTATTGAATGATTAAATCCTCAATTTCTAGAATCTAAACAACACAAATGACAACATCCAAAATTTCAAATTCCATATACTATAATTCTATATAAAATCCTCAGTCTCATTCCTCACTTTTCAAAATTTAGATAAAACAAACTCATCTATCTACTATCCTTTATTTCTAAAATGTAGTTTCCAAACTCACAAGTCACAATTTAGTATTTCAAAATTATAAGTCACTCACACATATAACAACTACTCAATAATGACTTAACTCCTCACTCAACATTAAGCAACATAATACAACACAAATCAACAATCAACACTTAGCACACTGCAATTCACACATGTCAAATTTTCAATTGTTTAAGGGTGAATTAGAAATTCATAATGGCTTGAGGCGATTAGAAGTTGCAATTTACAACTTTGAGGCGTGAAAAGGTGATAATGGTAGAGGCAAAAGCATGAGGTTATTGCGCAAGTGAAGCAACATGACTGGCAAATCAAGACAAGGTAATTGGCGAGGCAACGCGTGGCGAGGCAGGTAGGCAGGCAGAGGCAATGGTGAGAGTGGGAGTATAAATAGACCAGGCAAGTAGGTTGGTAGGGCGTTCGGGTAATGACAAATGGGTTAAATAGTTAAATTTTTTTAATTTACATTTTAGTCCAACATTTTTAAAAAAATATATTTCAGTCCCAAAATTTTGATGGTATTTTAGTACCGACTAATGGTACGAAATGAGTGGATACCATACTATATCGTACTAGCTGGTACCGCCTGATATGGTACAATACCCACATCTCTGATTCTAAGGTATAAACCTATATCATTAAGAAATATTGATTTAATTAGGTGTTAACATATACGTGGTATCTTATGTAATTACATAAGATACATAAATTAAAGAAATTGTGCATTACAAAATCTACACTTAAAAATTGCATTACTAATTTTCATATCTTGCCCTACCTATAATTTATACTCACTTCATATATTATTCTTTGTTTGTCCAAGTTAGATCGACATTTTAATTTAATATCAACTTTTTTATTTCTTCCTATAAACAATTGTTCTAGACATAATTCCTTTTAAGAAACTAGATCAAACCCCTATGAAATTTGGAAAGGTTATCTACCTAATTTGCATTTTTTGAAATTATGAGGGTGTCTTGCTAAGGTTGCTCGACCAGAACATAAGAGAAAGAAAATTGGGCCTAAGACCATTGATTCAATTTTTGTGGGATACGCCTCTAATAGTGTTGCCTATAGATTTATAGTTATGGAACGAGGTCTAGCACCTACGGATCAATTATGGAGTCAAGAGATGCAGTGTTCTCTGAAAATATATTTCTTATAAAAGTGAGTGTGCAAGTCCCTAGAGAATTTGTCCCTAATTCTTCTACCAACGATGACATAGAGGAAGAGAACATTGTTGAACTAAGAAAAAGCAAAAGAACTAGAGGACCCACTAGTTTTGGTTATGACTTTATTACTTCCTTTATGGTGACAAAACCTGAGGATAGATGATGTTTTTGTGGTGACTTATATTATTGAGAAAGATCCCAAAACTTATGAGAAAGCAATGAGATTTGTGGATGCTACGTTTTGGAAGGAAGCCATAAATGATGAATTAGAGTCAATCATGTCTAATAAAACTTGGATTTTAGTTGATCTATCTCGAGGGTGTAATCCTTTAGAGTGTAAGTGGATTTTCAAAAAGAAATTGAGACCTGAAGGAACCATTAAGAGGTTTAAGGAAAGACTTGTGATTAAAGGCTTTAAACAAAAAGAAGGATTGGACTTTTTTGATACTTACTCTCCTATTACGAAAATTGCATCTATAAGGATATTATTTGCTATTGCCTCTATATTTAAGCTTCATATGCACCAAATGGTTGTTAAGACATCTTGACTGGTGATCTAGATGAGGAAATTTAGATGGTCCAGCTTGAGGGGTTTAGAGTGCCTAGTTAAGAGTAAAAGGTGTGTAAGTTGGTTAAGTCTTTGTAGGGACTTAAACAAGCTCCCAAATTGTGACATGAAAAAGTTGAAAGTGAGATTTTTAAATATGGTTTCACCTCTTGTGATGCTAATTCTTACATTTATGTGAAATCTAATGCCAATGGTTGTGTAATCATATCTCTTTATGTGGATTAGTTGCTTATTTTTGGTCCTAGTTTATCTGCTATTGATACTACTAAGAGTTTGCTAAAGTCTTCTTTTGGTATGAAAGATCTTGGACCTATGGGCTTTATTTTGGGAATCAAAGTTGATAGAACTAACTCTAGTTTTAGGTTGAATCAAACTCATTATGTTGAGAAAATTTTGAAGAAGTTCGGTTACTATGATGTTGATCCAGTCAAAACTCCCTACGACACTAGTGTTACTTTAAAGAAAAATATTGGTGATAGTGTAAACCAAGTTTAGTATGCTAAAATTCTTGGTAGTGTGATGTTTTTAATTAACTATTCTTGTCTTAATATTGCATACTGCGTGAGTAGATTTAGTAGGTATACTCATAATCTTAGTTAAGAGCATTGGAATGCATTGATTCGTTTGTTGAGGTATTTGAAAGGTACTATACATTATAGATTATCTTTTAGTGGTCATCCTCCTGTATTGGAGGGGTATTCTGATACTAACTGGGTTACAGAGAGTGATGATACTCACTCTACTGGTGGTTATATTTTTACCTTGGCTGGAGCTGTAGTGTCTTAGAAATCATCCAAGCAAACATGTATTGAGAGATCAACAAAGGAGGATGAGTTTATGACTTTAGAGTTAGCAAGACAGGAAACTGAGTGGCTAAGGAATCTCTTAGTAGATATCTTGCTTTGGGAAAAACCAATTCCTTCTGTTTTTCTTCATTGTGATTCACAGGCTATCATTCATGTTATCAAAAATAAGGCCTATAATGGCAAAAGTAGACATATCAGATTGAGACATAAAATTGTTTGTACTTTAATTAGACATGGTGTAATTTCTTTAGACTATGTCAAGTTAGAGAGAAACTTAGCGGATCCGTTTACAAAAGCCTTAAATAGAAAACTAGTTTTAGAGCATGCTTAAGGGATAAGGTTGAGCCCAATTGTGTAGTAACCTCATGATGAACATCCGACTTGGGAAACCACGTTCAATGGGTCAAACTAAGTTATGTGGTGACTACTTACTTGTACTTGAGATATATTCAGTTGTTGAATTTCATCCCTAGCATGACTTTACTGTGTTTGATGGGTTAGATTGTATAATTCTTAACGAGTTCCATAGCCCAAATTTGGGTGGTGTGAGCAGTACATACTTGATGGACTCTCCTACGTAATTGTAGGGGGCTAGCCACCCTCCTATGAGAGTATTTGAGCTATCTCTCTAGAGCGATCATGAGACTAAGGAATTTTAAGGCTGTTAATTCTCTAGCAGGCTCTGTCTCCGATTTTTTTAGACAATAGGTTCAAGGCTTAGTTCACCTGATTGTTCACCTATTTTTCTTCTAAATTGTTACAATTTGTTTCTCAAGTTTTGGACCAAGTAGGGGATTGTTGGTGTTATTGGTCCATAACTTGGACCCTACGGTTGTCAACCTCATTATTATCCTTTAACAGTTATAATGTTTAGCCAGTATTATGCTCCAACGTTCATTTGTCCTATTACTAACATATACATTGTTTCTGTTATATATAGGAGTCATGCATCTGCTCAAAAAGAGACTGTTAAACACTACTCATTTTCTCTGTTTTTCTTCTCTCATGCATCTTTATTTGTTCCGTTCAACTCAAGCATTTTTCTCTATATACAAACACCTTATACACGTATTTTGTCTTATGCACAAATTATGCATTTGTCTACCTTCCTTTAATTTCGGAGACAATTCTTATTCCACCTTTTGGAGTACACCGAAGCTTGTGAAAAAGATGTTAACCCTGGAGTCGGATTTCATTGTCCTGCTGCACTGTAGAGGGAGAATGTTTGACTTAGGACAGTAATTTTTTACAGCTCCTTGCATTTCAGATAAGTTGTTCTATTTTAATTATTATTATTACTTTCACTATCAACAACCTCCCATAATCTTAAAAACATAGCCCTTGAATTCTTGTGGAGTATTGGAGTAAACAATCAGCAGGTGTAAACCAATGGAGTGCTTGACTTATTGGACATTATAATAAAATGAACACCTCTCCAAGAGCATCTCCACCAATCTCCTACGAGATCCTCTTGTCAAAGAATGTCAGGCTGCAGCATTCCAACAAGATAAAAAGTGAGCAACATTATAGTACAGTCAGAAGGAGCAACTTTTATCGAAGTGATCAACAGCTTAATGAGTATTTTACCAATATTCAAATGACTTTACAAACTGATACGTCAAAATCACATATTTAACAAAGCTAACAAAGTGACCAAGACATCCAATTAGTAATTTGTGTAGACATAAGCCAATAAGCAACGAACCCAGTCTATCGCCTGTTGCTTTTGACTTATGCGTAAGGCTTTTAGGGCCAATTTATATTAGATTCCATTTAAAAAGTAGTATTCTATTAAACGAACCCGGCCCAACTCCATAACTAAATCAAGCCCAACTAACATTTAGTTTTAGTTTAGTTGCAAATTCTAATAGATTTTATAGCTTACAAAGTATAGGTGGCGCACCTGATTGATGATTGTTTATTATAACAATAATGGAATATACTTAAATTTTATCAGATGCTATTGCATGTTGACAATCCATCAGTGGTACTATAGCCTAAGAAAAGATATGCTCTACTTGTAATAAAGCAAAGAGTTAAACTTTGATTTGATTCTTCGGTGATCCAAAAATCCCATCAAATCTTCTGTTCTATTTAATCTGTTCCAACCCTGTTCTATTAAATCTCATTCATATATTTATGTAAAATTTACGTAAATTTATGAATGAGATTTAATAGAACATAATAAGAATATCATAATTAGTATAGAAGATCTGATCCCTGTAAAAACTTACTACCTGTCAATGCGGGACACAATGATTACGAAGTGATGTAATGCCACTAAAAATGATATCATATATTTTCAAAATGGATGGGTAGTAACCAACGGACATACGATGGATGTTATCTGCGAACAAAATTGTTGTGATATCAAAGTTTATACAATGCGCTATCACAAATTCAAGAAGCTATATCATTGGCACCTTTAAAATACGCAATTTACATATGACTCATATTGGGCACACAAAATCACCACTTGTCTCAATATCATCAATATCTGCATCAACATCCAAGTCATCAAAATCGGTACTGCTCCCAACCAAACTTCCTCCAGCCTTGGGTGCCTCGCCAGGTTTCCTTGCCTCTTGTATTATAGCCAGCACTTCTTCAATACTTTGGGATGGGTTATTCACATCATTGCTCTCCCAACTTCCTCCTTCCATCAGCTCTATAGGCAAGTTTTGCAAGAACCATGGATGTCTTTTTATTTCCGGAATGCTTATTCTCTACAAACACAATGGAATCACCACTCATTAATTCCTCTCAACACCTTCATACCTAAGACTCACGGCCTTTATCATCTACTATCATGTTACAATAAAAACCTACTTAGTCACCATTTCATAGTCCAGTCATGTCTAAATCCACTTTTAAAACGTGACTCAGCTCTAAGTCCTGAAAATGACTAGAGCATGGAGTACTGGAAGAAGGGATGAATCCAAAGGACTTGGATGTATCTATCTCTATGCATCATTCCGTAAACTGATTCAAATCCCAATTTCTGTAGTTAGTTATTACAAGTTCAAAGAAAATCCAAGGAAATGATACCTTTTGTGGGTTTGCCATAAATATTCGGGATAGAAGATGCTTACACTCCAGAGAAACTCTTACATAATCTGGAACCGAGTAGTGGACGCTCAATATTCTCTGCAATCAATCAACAACAGTTTAACAAGAGCTCAACAATAAATAAGGCCTGCCATCATTGTACATCGCATCCACTCATTTTTTAGTACAAGACTCACCCCAATTGTTTTTCTGAAGTTCTTTGGATCATCAGGATCTTCAAAGGGATATGAGCCCACTAACATTACGTATAGGGTGACTCCACAAGACCAAACATCTGCAATCTATAAAATTTGTTGGTTATTAAATGTAAACGAGGCTTCCAAGAAAATACAAGAAGAAACAGGTTGATATGTGTGAAGAATAGCAAGGATTTTACCTTTCCATCATATTCCTTGTTTGAGAGGACCTCAGGTGCAATATAAGCTGGTGTTCCCACTGCAGATTTTGGTTGAGAATGGAACACAGCCGACTATGCAGTAGAGCAAAGTCATTAATATCTAGAAGTTTATCAAACTTGAAAATCCAGCACTATTCCTAACATCAGCAAAGATTTATATAAAAAAAACTTACTTTTGAATAACCAAAGTCGCATATCTTGACACGTGGTGCTGTGCTGCCATCTAGGAGAGTATTTTCAAGCTTAAGATCCCTGTGACAAATTTGCTGATAGAAATTTCTTCATAATTTGCTAATTGCTGATAAACAAATAAGAAATGATCTTAGTTTCTGGTGACATAGCTTTTAGCCTCTTACCATTGAATGACAATAACTAACTCCTGATATTAACTGCTGGAAGAAAAACCTTGCCTGATGTAAATGAACAAGAAAATTCCAACGAGGACAAAAATTAGTAAACTCCATATTCTCTGATCATAGAATACGTAATTTTTTCCACATTACCTCATCTTCACTAAATCTACCAGCATTGCATATCCTCCCAAACAATTCTCCACCTGCAGCATACTCCATTACTATGGCCAAATGTGTAGGAGTTAACAGGACCTGAAAGGATTAATTTCAGATAGGAGAATATCCCTTCTATTCAAACTATGCCTTATTTAACGCATGTTTGACAAAGATAATGTGAATGTTAGTCCGGTTAGTTACTCCAAGGACACACCTAGTTCTTCCCAAATATCAGGTGATATTAGCTTAACATACTCCAGCTTATTCTTGAGGAAAACCAGAGAGTTCAGAAGGGGAGATAAAACAGCAATTGTACAAGACTCATTTCTTGATTGTTATATGCCATCTGTATCTAAAGTTTCTATACCCCAACATCAACTCCAAAAGGTTGCTCATCTTCTATTTTGTATAAACTTTCCTTGCCCACCCTCTTCCACATAGGTTTAGCTTTTAAGGATTTTAGAAAGCTGCTACTTTGTTCAAACTCATGCACCTATGGACTTCAGGTATAAAAATAGTGATATAAACACAAAAAGATTAAACACACCCAGAGCCGTGCTAAGTGGCTAGAATCATCTAACAGCATTACATAGTTGGTCAACTGGAACAAAACTCAAATAAAGCATACAACAATTATCAAGGTGAGGTTACCATTTAAAAAGATTCAAGAACAGACCTCTTTGAATCTCACTATATTCGGGTGCTTCAAAGATCTGTGATTCATGATCTCCCTTTGCACGTGCTCATCAATCTGCAACCACAAATGTTCACTTGTATCAACCCAATAAGCCAAGAGATTATGAACCAGATGGTGAAAACCCAATAATATAAAAGGCGAAGCAATTGAGCTTCACAGCTAACTAAAAAGTAAAAGGGAAAGATTACAGCTATTGGAATTTAAGATGCTATGAACAACCTTATGGCCTCTCTCTATAAATTTGACAGCATAAAGCTCTCTGCTCCATCTATCTCTAACAAGCTTGGCCACCCCAAAATTCCCAGACCCAATATCTTTCACCACCTCATAACGTTCCATAGCCACGAAAACAAGGTAAAATCCACCAGCTACAAGCCTAATATATCCAATTCCACCGAGCTCACTGAAATGTTCTTCTCACTTCATTCAGACACACCATTCACTTTTTACTTCAAGAGCTGGGGAGGTCAATAAAGAAAGTCTCTTGTTTGAACGCTTCAGCAGTTTAGGTATTGGCAGTGAATTGCAATCCATCAAAGTCTGTCTTGGAAGGGGAAAGCTATAATCTTTATTTGACTAGTGTTACTATAACGTAAGAAAGGAAGAGAATAGCCACGAGTAAAGAAAAATCATCAGGAAAACGACAGGCAAGTTTGACGCTTCTTTGTCAGGCGGCGTAGTAGTGGGTATGGGACACTGATAAAAGTTTGTGCACCGGAAGCTGTAAGCCCCATTTTTTGCATGTCAATAGCTTCTTTAAGATGTATAATTCTATAGAAAATTTAAAGCTTTTTCGTTACCAACTCCGGTCCACAAGAATCGCCCCCATTCATTAAATGTGACAACGAACTAATCCAAAAGACCAATGACTGGATGACACTACACCACAAAAGCATGGGCGGTGAAAGTATTCTTCGTTACGGACAAAGAGCTAGACCTGCTTTTCTTTTTTTTTTCTTTTTTTATATTTCTTTTTTAAGCTTCGTGGAACGAACGACAACCCCAGCTAGCGTTACCATTTTGGTTCATATTCAAAAAGTACAGTTTAACTTTGCATTAAGGGTTTAGTTTATATGTTTCTTAAAGGTGGACATATGATAACTTTGCTTGTGAACAAATCTAAAAGATATGCCAAGAACAGCGCTGTGAATGCGTCTTTCCATGTACTCGAGTTCTGTTATATTTTATTATTTTTTACATCTTGCTTTGCCCTTACGGAACATAGCCTCGCACAAATCGAAGTCTGAAAGCAAACCAGACAATTCGAGAAGTACACTTATTCATGCGGGAACAGATTCTTTATTTTATTTAACCAATTTTTAATATATTATTAAAATTGACTGGAATAAGATTAAAACACCATTTTTAGCACAAAGCATTTGGTGCCAAAAGATAAAGGTGTGATAGTTACACGTAACAGAATGATAATGCTATATTATAAACAGGATTAACGATATAGACGTCAATAGGTCGGCTAACCGTATATATATTCTTTTAAGAAAAATGTAAAAAATAATATTATTTTTTAAGTAATGGTCAGATTACAGTTTAGCCGGATCCACCGTAACCCCGACAAGCCCACCATGATCGACTCGATCTTAGTTTATAACTTGGTTAACTTGAGCTAAAATCAAGTCGGATCTTTTTTGACATTCCTTGTTAACAATAGAGGATAGTGACTGACGATTTACTTAGTTTTTTGTCGAATTTTTTAAAAACTTTTAAATTAGAACTTTCATAAATGTAAACTATGATTCTCTGGAAATATAATAATTACGATATTTTCTCATATTATCAAATCGGTCTTGATATTAATTTATATCTTACAGCCAATAGATTAGTTATAGTTTAATAACAAAATCATTTAAAACTATTTTAATCTTGTACATGTTTAAATATATATGATAGTCTATGAAATAATTATAAATTACAAATAAAATTTTAATGAGATTATAATTATAAGATTTATATTGCATTTATATATTATTCCTAAATTATTTCTAATCACTGTTCTATTAAAATTGGGCAATAATATAATATATAAAAAACTATTGTTCTTTATGAAGAAAGTTTTCGATCTCATAAATTAAAACATGGAAATAAACAAACATGTGAATGTTTATTAGAAAACAAGTTCACCAAACTAATCTCATATAAGAAATTCATTTGGAACATTATTTGTATGTTATAGAAATTATCATTTTGATGATTGTACAGGTGATCCTTTGAATTGGGATCTCCAAAGTTATCTTGTATAAAGATTATTATGTTTTGATACTACTTATAACCTATTCTAATCAAGGATAGTTCAGTCGGTAGTTATTAGTTGTAACATAAATTATATGGAGGAAGTTAAGAGATCAAATACGATTCATCGCTTTAAAGTAATTCGGGATAATATTTCATTGTTTTTTTATTAGTATTAATTAGGAAAATTCTTATATTTGGGTAGTTATAATGTATTGCTAGACTCCAATCTTAATCTAAAAATATAAATTGTTTAATTAGATAATTAAAAATAAATTAAACGATTTTAATTTATCTAATCCTAAATATAATTTAAGGTTATAATTTGTATTTATTGTCAACATATTTACAAACTTAATGGGACATACATAAAGAGCAGATTGAAAGGAGCAAAAATATTTTAATCAAGTTAGACATAATTGTAAAGTTTGAGAAAATTTATGATTAAATACAAGATATTTAATAAGTAATGATCAATATAAAATATTAGATCTTATTTGAGTATAATTGATATTTAATTTGAAATTAGAATTTAATTTCAATTAAATTATTAAAATGTTCAAAACCTATTATAAATAAACTTAAGCTCTAATAGAATTAGCACTCTTTGTTTAACCCGCTCCATAATCATTATAGAGTTCTCTCAACTTGTCATATAGATACTTTTGAAGATCGGGTACTTATGTAATTACAGTGGTTAAGATGAGTCAGTTTCGGAAACGGCTCGAACGATGCAACAAGAAAAGAATTAAGCTTTAAAATAAGGTACAAATTAAAATTAATGTTTTATTATGATTTAACTGTTAATCATTTTATATAATTTAAATTGACCTTAATTTTTATAAAATCAAAATATGAAAAATTTTTGTAATTATTACTTTGAGAGCGGGATCATATCCTAACTCGATTTTTCAATAATAGTATCAAAGTCAACTTTTAATTCTATAATTTGATTATACTTGCTCGTTTGTGTATTGATATGATAAAATTAAGGTTTAAAAGAATCGATTAGTTTTAATCTTCTGGAAATTAATTGATAAATCTCGTACGCCTCTTTTCTGAAAAATAAATATTAAAGCCTCCCATATATGTTCCCGGCTTTTGAAAATTGTTTTATTAAATCAGAAAACACATCACCTGCTCCTTTATGTTCTGATTCTGGAATATCTTACTGTTCGCTTCCTTTTCACTCTATGATCTCTGGAAAATTAAAATTGCTAGCTCCCATAGTGTAAACCTTTTATGCAAGATTTAACTCTTGGGTTGGTTTGATTTTCCATATTTGTGTTTGTTTGTTTATCCCACTGGTTCCATTTATCATGTTCAAAATAAGCGGCTAGTATTGTTGTTGGTGTCTCCCCTCCGCTGTCTCTTGTGCTGGTGAAGCCAGTCACCACTGGCAAGGGCAAATTTGCCCCGTTGGAGGAAGAGGCAAATCCAAAGCCTCAAACAAGAAGGTGTTGTCAGCTTAGAGAAGCGCCCACAAGAAGGTGTTAGCGATTGGCAATGGCTTCGCGAAGAAGAAACATGCCTAAAGAAGCATAGAGGCGGGATGAGCAAAGCAGGGAACGAGAGCAACAACCAGTGCGATGGCAGAGGAATATAGAAAAATATGATTTTTGGAAAACAATGTGGCGCATGTCCAAGCGGGACAAAAGACTCCTGGGAGACGTTGTGGCGTGTGCATAACACGTGCCAATCAATATTTAGAGTTGACTGAGGCGCATGCAATACATGCGCCTAATGAAAAATTCTGACAAATGCAACACACGCGCTAAATAATCCCAAATTTTTGTCTTTTAATTTTGTGTTTTTCGCCATAATTTTAATTAAATTAGTCTAAAATCTTTAATAAATTCAGAAAATTTTTTGTAATTGTTTGAAAATTATTTTCAAAGACTTATTTTAGTATAAATACTTTAGAATTTAGTTTAATTTTTCAAAGAGTTGAATTATTAAATTAAATTGGTTATCAAGGCAATAATTAGAATCAAACAAAGTCTTAAAATGTTGTTTTCATAATTAGATTTAGATAAATTAATATAATGTATTATATTAATTAAAATGAGATCTTAATTTCAAAAATACTAAAGTAATTATTTTCTTAATTTGATTAAGATTAATAATTATATTGGTTTTTAATTTAGATTTTGGAAAAGTTGTTTCTAAGATAAAATTAATTTTTTTAATTAGATTAAATTAATTAACTAGACTCCCTAAAATTAAGAAAATTATTTTAAGTAATTAAGAAAGGTGTTTCTTAATTAAATTTATTTATTTCAATTTGATTGAGATAAATTAAATTTATGGTTTTATTTGTTTAGCGAATTATTATTCAATTTATTTAGCAATTGTTTCTTTATTTATAAATAATAAGTTTCTTGATTTGTTAGAAACGATATTTTTCTTGATTAAATTGTGAAAAGCATTTTCTTAATATTTTTAAAATAGTTTTCTAATTTATTAAAGAAAGATTTTCTAATTAATTAAGAAATTAATGTTTAAATAAATAATGTAAAGAACTTTCTTAATTAAATTTAAAAAGAATTTTATTTAAATATGAAAGTAGTTTTTTTAAATATTAGAAAATAGTTTTCTAATTAAGGAAAAGTAATTTATAATTAGATTAAAATAATTTTCTAATTGAATTAGAATTTTTTTTAAAAAAGTATTAAACTAAAATATTTTAGTGGGAATAAATCCAACTAATAGATTAAAATTGAAAGTTAATTTTGGATCTTGAAAAAAAATATTAGATTTAGGGGACCAAATTGTATTTTTGGCCACCTATACATTCTCTTCTTCTCCAAAATTGTCGATAACAACCCTCACTCTTCCTTCTCCACTTTCTTCATTTTTCTTCCATTTTCAAGCCCAATTTCTCTATCTTTAATACCTAAATCAACAATTAAACACTAAATCATCAACCTAAGGCGCCTAAAATCATCATATCAATAAGAATTTTGGGAAAAAGATGAAGAAAAGTATACGGGTTTTCTTGATAAATAGTACCCAAATGGAGTTTTGGTTGTTTTTAGTATATTATTTTAGTGTAGTTACATGCATTAATGAATAAAATGCATGAAATTGAATTTTTATGTAATATTGTGAAGATAAAGAAGAGGAATTAAAGGAGAGAGAGAGAGGGAAAGAGAAAGAATAAGTAATTGATAGTGAAATTGAAGTTTATTGAAGCGAATTGGACATCAATTTAATATGTGTTCATGCAATTTTATTTTTACAAAAATTATTTATTATGTAATTTAGGATTCTTGAGATAAAATTTCGGGGTTTATGAAATTAATGTTAAAATTGTTAAATTGGATGCTAAATGAAGTGGTATATATGATTAATTTGAAATTTGGACTTATAATTTGTATTTTCCTCAATTGACATGCATTATGTTTGAATTTGGAAATTGATATACATATTATTTGGACTATCTGGTGAGATGAATATGTCCTGAATGTAATATGAACTAAATTAAAACCAGTAATGAAAGGAAAAATATGATATTAAGGAGTGACATTTACTTTGGCCGAATATGGAACAACTTGAATTAGCTGTTTTGAGATTATATCACCAAATTTAAATGAAATTTTAATTAGATTTGCCCTTAATAAAATAGATAGGAATTGGAGGAATGTGATAAGGTTGGTATGCCAATTAGGGAGTTGGTAGTACTGCGTCATGATATGTATTACTGGACTGTATAGCTCCCAGAGCTTGGTTTCGGTGTAAGATATTTGATTTGTGTTATGGATTGCATGGCTCTGAGAGCACGGTCCCGATATGTATATATATAAATGATAATACAATAGAGTAACGATACAAGATATGCAAAATGACCATATGGTTTGGAGAACTTGGTCTTGTATTTTAAAATCTCGCTTATCTAGCTCGACGATGCAATTCCGTTGGATTTTACTCGGGGCAATTACAAAATAATATATAAATGCATAGCTAATGATTAAAGAACTTCAATTGGAAGTAGTAATTCATTGAAAAATTAATTGTAAAATTTATTAATCATTATATAATTAGATATGAATTAATATGATAGATACATGCTTGGATTTTATAAATTAATTTTAATATCTATTTATGCTTAGAAATAAATGAAGATATTTATGTTTGAAAAATATTATATGTTATGCATGTTATGGTTGAATGAATTGAATTGGATGAGAAATTAAATTGCTTGAACACCACTAAGACTATAGTTTAGAATGTGGTTTTCTCTCCGTGCATAGGTTTTGAAGAAAATAAGAAGAAATCTATGTTGGATCTATTACAAAGACTAAAGTCACATAAAGAATTGCAGAAGACTTAGAGGTGAATGTACTACAAATTTATATTTTGTTTTTGGTTATGACATGTACATTTAAACAAATGAAGGATCTTATAGAATTATATTATGAATTATATATTAAAGTTATGTATGAAATTTGATTTAGATGAGTTGAAATGTATTAGAGGATGGGGAAATTATTTTATCAAAGGATTTGATATGGAGATGGATGCTAGAGTAAAATGAATGAGAAGTGTATTTATGTTTCTTGCAGGAGGTTTTAAGAAAATATAGAGGAAACTCTGTCAAATTTTTTTTAATAAAGTGAATAATATTTGCTAGAATAATAAGGATTTAAATGGAAAATTTTGTAATTCGAAATTTTATGTATTCAATAATATGGTAATACTCAGTATTCTGATTCCATTATCAGGTATGGGGTGTTACATGTAGTGGTGTCAGAGCTCGGTTTAGGTAGTTTTGGGTTTATAATTAAGTAAATAAAGTAAAGGTGATTTATATACATGCCAAATGAAGGATTATATGAGAATATGACGTGACTCTATTGTAGTCCACCCTTTCTGTCTGTTATAGACTGAAAAATAGAGTTAGGCGTTAGGGGAGCCGCTGAGGAAGAGAAGGAAAGTCATGCCTCAGCTAGACATGCAAATAGGGAATGGCGAGGTAATCAACATGATCCGTACCACCACCTACCGTCAGCCTTTTCCTAACCTAGCCGAGTTTTTTCAAACTATGGTGGACTATATGAGACAAGAGATGGTTGTTGCACCTCCTGTACAACCATAACCACCTCTTCTACTACAGAAGCTTACATTAGAGAAAGTCAAGAGGTTTGGAATAGAGGATTTTCTAGGGGAGTTATCATTCACTGCTCCAGATGTCGAGTTTTGGCTAATTAAGATAAAAAGAATTTTTGATCTTCTCCATTGCACACTAGAAAAGATATTGGAATATGCATATGATCTTTTTCAGGGACCAACATACCAGTGGTGGTAGTCCATTAAAAGGCTTGTACCACCATAAGATCTTACTTAGGAGTGCTTTTTTTCCCCAATTTACATATAAATACGTAAGAGAGGCTTATAAGGATGATATGAGAGATGCATTCCTTCATTTGAAACTTAGGTATAGAACGGTATCAGAATATGAGAAAAAGCTTGATAGACTAAGTATATATTTTGAGACATTAATTCCTATAGGGACAGATAATTAGGGATTATGGAGAGATGGTGAAAACAACTTTTAGGATTGAAAAAGTTAATATTGATAATCATAAATAGAGAAATAGGGGACAATAGAAAAGGAGTTAGGGAAAATCTAGTTCATCCTTCTCAGCCAATAAAAAGCAAAAGGGTTTAAGGTTTCAAGCCCTAGCACAAACATAAACAACCTACCACCAATCAAGACAGAGCCAGAGATCAATGGTTAGGGTAGGATAGTTGACCTTCTCTATAACTAGTAAAGCAAGAGGGTCATGACGTGGGGTAGTTACCCTATGTGATCATTGTGGCAGTAAACCCTAAGATATGGATCTATGGAACAATTTCAGAGAGATTGCCCTAGTAAATAGTATCAAACAACTAGTCAAGCAGAGAGATCAGTTCCTATGGCTCTGAGGGGTAGTGGTAGAGGCATGGGAGATAGTTTTGGTACTGGTGGTTAGAGGGTCGCACCAGAGACAGATGATAGACCTAATACCCATACTCTAGTTCATGCATATGCTATATAAGCTCGTGATAACCAAGATGCCCGAGATGTGACTGCCAGTACTTTTACTATATTTGACTTTTTTTGTTCATTCATTGATAGACCTCGGATCTACAAATTCTTATATATGTATGCCATTGTTTAAAAATATGGGGTTACATGTTGACACTTTTAAACATGATATTCTAGTTATAAATCCTTTGGGGTCATAATGTGATGATAAATAGGGTCTACAAGAATTGTCCACTAAAAATAAAAAGTTATAAATTTCTTTACGATTTGATTAAATTACCTTTCCACAAATTTGATTTGTTCTTGGTATAGATTGGCTATCTAAACATTATGTAATGGTAAATTGTCATCTTAAAAGAATCACTCTTAGAATAGTTGACATTGATGAGATCACAGTTATTGGTGAAAGGTCAAATTTTCTCTCTAATGTTATATCAGTGATAATAGAAAAAAGGCTTATTAGAAAGGGATGTGTAACCTACTTAACTTGTGTTTTTGAAGCTATAAAGAATGATCCCAAAATTCAAGATATGCCAACTGTATGTGATCGACTTCTAGGATGTATTTCCTGAGGAGTTCACAAAGCGCCGATAAAACCCCGCATGCTCGAAGAAAGATCTCAATTCTTTAAGACAAGTAGGATAAGGAAGTGAAGAAATGATTTCAATCTTGGCTCTATCAACCTCAATCCCCTTTTGGGAGATGCGATGACCTAACACTATGCCACTATCTACCA
>JANIIA010000006.1:14445279-14455480 GCA_027478495.1 Erythroxylum alaternifolium | reverse complement strand
ATTATCTTAGGTTATGTGTCGGAATGACCCACGGGCGTTCCGGTACGTACTCTAGGGTAATGGGGGGTTACATTATTCAAGCCTAAATACATCATAAGGAAGTACCTTAATATTATTTGGTTCAAACATTACTCAAAAGACAACTCTTTACTCTATGTGTTTGCCTACGATCGTGGTGTCCCTCCCACGATCGTGACAAAAACTTATGGGGGTGGCCACAATTTTGGGGGTTCTGCCATGATCGTAACAAAACCATGTTTTTGGCAGGGCCCAATCTTGGCATGAGCACGAATTCAACATAAATATACTAACATCAATTTCATACCAAAATTTCTAGCATTCATTTCCATTTATGCAACTTCATTACATGCTAATTCAACTATCATATTAGCTGCATTAAAATCCACAAAACTCTACTCTTTTGTTTCATCATCATTCATTTAACCTTATTTAGTTTTGAAATCCTATCATAACTCTACTCTTTTGTTTCATCATCATTCATTTAACCTTATTTAATCTTGAAATCCTATCATACACGTATTTCTAACTTTCTCCTTGTTATACTCAAGACATCTCATGCCAAAATAATCATTTCTGCTTCATTTTTCTCTTCATTCTTACCTCCATTTAAGCTTAATATCAATCACAAACAATTCATAATCTATGGTTGATCATAAACACAAAAATAGGACATTCATACATATACATTCATCATCAACTTTCTGCACACATATTTCTCCATTATCACCCTTCGTTTCACTTCTCAATTATCACCCTAATTTACCTCATTTCAAGACACCACACTCATCCTTTTCTTTAACTTCCAAGCTCAATCTATTTCCTCTCATAATAACTTATATCTTGTGGTTTTATACTCTCCAATTAAGAACACAACATATTCATTTATTCATCAATTTCCTACATTCCTCATCAACAGAAAAATATGGCATAAACACTTCTCTTCATTATCAACTTTCAACTCTCATTCAACCACCAATTTCATTCTTATTCTTCTCAAAATCACCTCTAGCACAACTCATAAATTATCACTCACTATAACACAAAAAACAAGACATAACCCTACTTACTTCATTATCCACGTATCATCACACTTCAACTTCTTTTTCATAGTCATTCATCCTTTAATCTTTCATCATAAATGCTTTTTACTAAGCCACTTATGAATAACATTAACACACTAAAAATTAGAACATAAATCTCTTTATTATTTTACACCCTCGTTAAAGCATATATGAAGCTTCCTGATCATGGTCATCAAATTTCAAATCATTCATCATATTTGATTCATTTGCAACTACCCATAAAGATCAAAGTATAACTTACTTGTTAAAGCTCCAAGCTCTTCAAAATCACGTGAACCCTAGCTTTCCATGTATCACACGATCATCAACATGGAGGTGGGGTATGTTAGGTTTTCTAGTGGTAAGATGATGATGATAACAAAAATGAAAGTAGTAAGTGAAGGATGAGAGCAAGATTTCACAGTTGATGAAGGGGGTTGAGTGTTGTGGAAATGAAGAAGAGATGAGATGGAGAAGATCACAAAGAGAAGAAGAAAGTAAGAATGTAAACAATTAAAATGGTCTTTCAATATTAAAAGAATTGTGGGTGAGTATGGCAAGGCAAGTGACACTTGTCACCTCCCCATGGTTCCAATTGGTTCTCTTTAATAACCAATCCATTTGTCTCTAATTTCGAATCCAATTGACTCCTAATTTTCTATGACATTTGTCATTAAATCCTAATACCATATATCAATATTTTTACCACCATTCGACACTTATTTCTGTTATCATTTGTCAATTGTCTTGCCACTTGACATTTTCCCTAGTCCAAAAATACTCAAGATTTCAGAAATTTCCTAAATTTTCACCAAAAATTCTAAACCAATACTTATAGTCACCAAATTAATTTTCAAGGCATATAATCCACAATTCACATCACAATCATATAAAAAAATCATTTATACTTGGTAAATGTCAAATGAGTGCATGACCAATTATTGTAATGTGTGCAAGATTCAAATTCACGTGTATGTGTGCTATATTATGCATGGGCATGAAATGCACTTTCCTCATTTCTCATTAATATCTCTCATGTACAGTATTCTAGGGTTCTAACCCTTAGCATGAGAAAACAGGATGTTACATCATGTTTATAAACTAGTCCAATTTTGAATCCATTACACTGAACTTATCTTGTTGAAATCTCGATGGACCTTGATTTTTTAATTAAGCCCCTGCATTGTTAGACCAAGAAAAATTTGAGTGGTTCTTCCACATAGGATTGTAAGTGTTACAATAAGGATTATTCTCTTTTGACCAAATTTCACTCCTATGTAATTGAGTTACTCCACATTGTTATTTTCCACTAAGAAGCAATTAACTGTGATGTGGCTTTCTTGTCCGCATAACTCGCATCTATTTTAAATTATATTAAGTGTAGGTGAATAAGTGGCCTTTAGGCTATTTAGTTGCTTGGTTAAGTTGACAACCTCAACTTGTATTGTTGTTACTAAATCTATAGCAATCATCCCTTTCAAGTCCCAGAAGGTTAATTACTATCTACTTTAGTCTAACATCCAAAGACATATATTGTTTGTGATCTCCTCTAGCAGATCTTCGTCCTTAACTATTTTTTACATCAGTGATCCTCTAACAGCCACATCAATGGTGCCCCATGTGGGTGGATTGACTCCACTATAAAAATTTTGCAACAGGAATTCCTTTGGCAAGTTGTGATGAGGAAATCTCCTTTATAACTCCTTATATCGCTCCCATGCTTCGTAATGACTCCCCTCTTTTTTTTTGGAAACTAGTGATTTTCTTAACAAGTATTGTTGTCTTTGTCAAAGGGAAGTACTTAGCCAAAAAGGCTTTCATCAACTGCTCCCATGTTGTGATGTTTGTTGGGTTAAGTTAATGAAACTACGCCTTGGTTCTATCCTTTGAGATAAAGGGGAAGAGCCTCATTGTGGGTGCTTCTTCCAATAACCTATTATAATTGAACATATCACATATCTTTAAGAAATTGACTAGATGAGCATTGGGATCCTCATTGGCCAAATAATAAAGTTGCACATTCGTTTGCTACATGTTCAACAATGCTAGTTTGATCTTGAATGTATTTGCTTGCATTGGTGGTCAAGTGATTCCTTTTTGTGTCACATTGAACCTTGGCTTTATGAATTCCACAAGGGTTCTTTGCTGCTCCCTGTAATTTAATTCCTCCACCATCATTTTCTTTATGATTTCTTGCCTTGTGATGTCGAGAGTTGAAGTTTCTTCTACCTTGCTTGAACTACGAGTGATTCTTGTGTTCATGAAATTGTAATCACACAAGAAAGGTAAAAATTCCTTAAATCAAAGTAATTCAGATCGTCATAATGCTAAAATTCCCTAATAACGATGCCAAAAATATGTTGAGCAAATTTATAATAATTACAAAACTCTTAATACCGCAAGTATATGATTGTATCTTATAGTATCAAGGGTATTGTTTTCACGAGGACTATCAGACATCTAAACAACTTGAAAAGAGCTTTGTCTAAGTTGATAGTATTTTATGTGAATTAAAAAATAATTGAAATTTAAAGAAATAATAAAAGAAACAAGTAAGCCATAAAAAATTGAATTGCCAATGAAATTGAGATTGAGCAAAGTTGAAGAATTTGGAACTATACTATCCCTATTTTGTTTCCCTTTCTCTTGTTGAATCAATATATGTTTAATCCTAGATTAGCTAAGGTTTTGATTACTCTTTCTCAATATCTAATCAAGTAACCCTAATTGAATTTTATATTTATAGAGTTGTAATCCTCAATTCACAAAACTGTTTCTAACTTGTTCAATTATATCTAAACATCTATTGGATAATTAATTTCACAATTAAGATCTCTCTTCAATTGTTTATTTATCTAATAATTATAGGTATACTACTCTTCAATTGTTTATTTATCTAATAATTATAGGTATACTAAGTTACCAACTCTTGTTGGGCACTTTAACACTAATGACTTGATTCACGCTCTTATTTTATTAAGTATATGCACGATAATTATCACAACATTCATCAATGTATTGAATTCAACAAGAAATAAGGTTCACACAATAATTTCAGAATAATGCTTAAATATGAATTTAGAAATCCATAATCATGATATACATTATAGAATTCAAATACACATTCAAGACTATGAAAGAAATAAAGGGAAAAAGAGAAAATATTGATTGAAGTCTTGATTTGGAATGTTAGAATTTCTCTGAAGCTCTTTTTTGATCCTTCCTCTTTAATCTTCTTTGATGTAGTGACTTCTACCTCTTTTTGATGTTTTCTTTAGTGTTCTTTTATAATTCTTGAGGATGCTAGGGATGTGTCTAGAGTTTTGCCATTTTGTTTCCAAAAATAGCTCTAAACCCTTAAAACTCGAAAAAAATTCCACCTGGAAAAACTTCCTAGCAAGATTATGCATGGGGCCTGATTATGCCTAGCATGGTTGATTCCTCTATAGCACGATCGTGCATGGCCATATGATTGTGCTAGAGAGCCATACAGTGTTGCCACGATCGTACATTCCTGCATGTGTCCATAATTTTCTTCATTCCTTAATTTCTTGCTTCTATGCACTCATAAACACATCAAACACCTCTTAAAACATAAAATTAAGATCAAATTCAAGCTTTAAACCGCTCAAAACAATTATAACATATACAAACACGAACAATAATACAATTCTAAGACTATATACATGGTAATCATCTAAGAAACACTTAAAAACACTCTTAAACACCTAGAAAACATAGTATGATCTATACCTATCAATTGTAATATAAGATAGGCTTGCAGTCACTTAAAAACTAGGCTTTTGTTTTTTAGAAATAAAGGAGAAATTTTTTTGTTGAGTTTATTAACCATGATCCCTAAAGAAAAGAACTCCATGATTTTCCAAGTTAGTAAGTTATCAATTAGGTGCCACATCTTTTTTTATAAAAACACATAGTACTAAAACCATTTAGTTTAGGTGCTTTTCAAGTTCCAAGCTAAATAAAACATCCTTGACATCTTATTCATAATAGGAATCGGTAATTGATGCTTGTTAGGATGGAGAGATGGTCTCTAAAATGAGGAGTTTAAGATCCTACAAAACTGAAGAAGAAGGATTAGGAGTGCCAAGTAATTTGTTAAAGTGGTTGAAGACTATACACTTAAGCTACAAGTGTTTGCTAAAATTAACTCCATCCACCATTAGGGAATTTATCTTTTTAGTGTTTCTTTGATAAGGAATGATATAATGGTAAAATTTTATTTTTATGTCTCCCTTTTTGAGCCAAATAACTTTAGCTTTCTACCTCAGTAAAGAGTTGTGATTATCCAATGCTCTAGAGTAATATCTAAGAGCATTCCTTTCTTTAGCTATGATAATAAGGTCTTTGGGGTAAGCTTCATCCTAAGATTAAAAGAGACAAAAACCTTCTTTGGATTCTATAATTGTTTCTTGATTGTTTCTAATATTCCTAGAGAATAAAGATTAAGATCAATTCTCACACTTTAGAGCTTCCTCAATAGAATGTATGATTCAAAACCCTTTAATATGGACATTCAATCCTTTTGTCATTAATTCCTCAGAGCCTTTATAATTGGTTAAAAGATTGGTGAATCTGAAAGGCAATTTATGATGAGCATTCCTTTATATTAATAAAACTTCTATTGGTTAATGGTTAGAACATAGGCCTTATTGAAATGTTCAGAACTAGACCTGAATTTAAAGATGCATAAAGGTTAAAAGTGCTTGATCCAACGTCTTCCTAATCAACCATCTATCTATTAGTCTATTGGACGAAACAAAGAAAACTCCACTAAAATTTAGATCATTGAGCTGAGTGGATCAAAAGTAGTTGAGAAAATCATCATTTCTATATATGTTTCTCACCTTTTTCTCCATCTACTTATGAAGAGAATAAATCACACTTTAAATATCCTACAACTAACTGAGGATTGTTAATAGAGGACCCCAGTGATTTCTAGCTCATTCTAAGGCAAACTTTTATAAAATCCAAAATTTGACGTATATATAAAAGTAATTTCAAAAGCTTCATCTCCAAGTTAATTGAATAGATGAATGAACTAATCTGAAGCTCAGTATTAAGTCACCTTTACTTTATTATGATCATTTCCTATTATGATCTTGCCTTTAAAATGGAATAGATGATTGGAAATTATCTCCCAACATTTACCAAAAATCCCTTTGCATTGTTGTAAATTGCCTAACTTTATTTTAGTCTCCAAAATTTGTATAATATAAAGTTATTTAATCATAAATAATCTCTAGTCATCTATTTCTTTTTGGGGTAGTCTATTCCCCTGTTGTTCCAAGCAACTAACATAGAGTTAAGTTAAGGGCATATGACATTTTCTTCTTATTTTTCCTCCTTATTTTCCTTTTAAAGCCAATATCAATTACTATAACCTTTTTCCTTAGGAACCTCTCCATATGACTTTCCTTTAAAAGCATCAAAAATGATTTTATAAAACATGATTCTTCAGTTTCTTAGTTTTACAATCCAAGTTAAGAGGAGACTCAAAAACATCTTAGGAGGGATTGCCAAATGGCTTTCTGTTAAAAGCATCAATAAGGATTTTATAGAGCATCATTATTTAGTTTCTCATTCTTACACCCTAGGTTATAAGGACACTAAAAAAAATCTTAGGAGGGATTGGTTAGAATAGACCCACTCACTTTATCTTGTGAATTGGCTAATGTTTTAAGGAGATTTTTCTTATGATTATCCTAATTATCCCTAGTTAAATTATTAAGAAGCTCTTAAAAAAAAATTAATTTGAATCTTCTTCTAGTGTCTTTCCATAACAAATTTTTTGTAATTAAAGGTTTCCACTGGTAAATAATCTCAACATTATTCACAATGATTTCTCATTTTTATCTAATCTTATAATTGGTAAAACATTTGGTAAATCTACATTTAGCTCCACTTCTATGCATATCCTTCCAAAACTAATTCATTTTATAGTTACAGTTAATTCATTTAAAAAGTGAGGGCGTTCAATGGTGCTAGCAAGGTGACTAAAGCTAGCTATAATGTAGTACTTTAAAGGTAGATTATGAATTTTAATCTATAAAGGAATGTGCTTTAGCTTTATATTATTGAGTCTCAATCCTGGTCTCCATTTCACCATGAATAATGGTTTTCCTTGGATGTGATAAGGTATAGCTTCCAACACTTGTTGTCTACTATAGATGTCAAAGAACTTGAATAAGAAAACCTCATCATTGTTAAGGAGTACATTTTCAAAGCTAGACTTCAACTAGTCTTTAATCTATGACTAGGACTTAGGAATTTAATCATATCAAAAAAGGTCCAAGCATCACCTATTACTTGGTTCCATATTCTCTTTGTAAGAGGAGGAAGAGAATTGGAAGTAGTTTAAGCCATAATAGACGTCACTGAGGATAAAAGGGATGGGTCATGATCAGAAGATGTTAAAGAGAATAACATAAATGGAGGTACATTGTTTGGTGAAAGAGGAGAAAGGGGATAAGGAGGCTATTGAAAATAAAAGGATGGAAGAAAAGATACAAGAATACACATGAATGGATTCCAAGGAAGAGTAGAAAGATGATGCCTTTAATAAATAAATAACATACAAAAAGAAACTTGTTGGGTAGTTTTGAGGGTAAAGTGGTAGATCAAGTAAACTGAAGGTAGAGCATATAAAGAGCTGTACATGGAGTCCTCTCTTTTACTCAACTTTTTGTCCACATAAATTGTTCCGTGCCAGTTTCGTCAAGTAAGTGAATTAATATTGGTTAGAATTATGCTTAAATGAATTCAAAGTGAGAAGTTATATCATCTAGGTTAAATTAGGTTTATTACTTTTAACTAGGAATTGTTATATATAATCGAAACTAAGAAAATTGGTTTAAATTTAATTTAAGTTTAATTAAAATATGCGGATTTCACTATATCACGTGGAAGTATAATAAATTTATGCCATATTGCACAGTATAAAATTGATAAACTTATAACCCCATTAAGGATTTTTATCATTTTAAGTTTTATATTAGTTTTTTTTTGAAATGTTAGGATTTATTTTGAATACTTCAAACAATTATGGTCTAACATATACTTTGATGAAATGTTAAGGTTTGAAATGTACTTTTTCCTTTTTTTATAGAGTGATGGTATTTTTAATAAAACTATGATACTTTTCGTATAAAAGTTGTGGTATTTGTAATATAAACTAGTGGTATTTATAGTATATAGTAATGATATTCTTCGTATAAAGTGATGATATTTTTTGTACGAGTTATATTCTTTGCAATATGAAGTGATGACATTTGCAATATAAAATCGTGGTATCTACTATATAGAGTAATGATAACTTTTGGTATAAGTAATGGTATTATTTGTATAGAATTATGGTATTTTTTTGTATAATGTGGTGATTTTTTTATAGGTATTTGTAAAATAAACTAGTGGTATTTGGAGTATACAGTAATTTCATTTTCTATACAAAATAGTGATATATTTAAATAAATGGTGATATTTTTTTATAGAACTATGATATTTAAATTGTGGTATTTATGATATAAAGTGGTGGTAACTTACAATATATAATCATAATATATTTTTGTATAAAGTGGTGGTATTTTTTATAAAATAGTTATATTTTTTATATAGAGTATTTTTATTATTTGAATAAAGTGATGATATATCTTTTATATAGTGTGATGTTTTTCGCATAGAGTTATTTATAATATAATGTGGTTGTTCTTATAGTAAAAAGTGACAATATTTTTTGAATATAGTGGTGCTATTTTTGTGAGGAGTATTAATATTCTTTATAGAGTTGTGGTACCTTTTGTATAAAGTTGTAATTTTTTGTATAGTATAGTGATATTTTTGTATATAATAGTGACATTTTTGTATAGAGTAGGGGTATTCTTCTAAGAAAGGCCGACATTTATAGAATAAAGTAGTGGTATATTGTGTGTGAGAAAAAATTTACCCAATAATACCATGTGAGTTGTGTTGCTTTAAGTATCTCTATTATCGTAGTTATAAATCTAGACTTGTTACTTTTTTAGCATAGTTTTTCTTAATTGATTCTTTTTTATTTGTTAAGAATACTAATTTTACTAGAAATATCATATTGAACAAGATGGGTTATAAAAATAATTAATGTTTTAAGCACAACATTGGTTATTAATTTGAAACTGACCAACTTACAATAGACCATAGCTTAGAATCCATTTCCCGTAGATTCCAAGATTAAATTTTCCTTTGCAAGAAACACTAGTTTTAGGAAACTTACATAAGTGTGTCAATTTAAGGGTGCTAAAGATATAAGTATGCTGAAGGGTTCTATTGATACTTAGTATCATTTATCTATAGTTAGACCCTCACCAATTCAACATTTAAATTCAAATTTATAAAAGGATATAAGATCTATAAATATACAATTTTATCTAAGACTAATCCCCACCTTAATCCTTAAACTATAAACAAACATAGGCTAGTATTCATGTTCTTGTATGGATTAGTATTAAGGTTATAAGAGGAAAATTTGGGAGTTGAAATTAGCTTGACACCATTAGGTCACAAAGGTTCTTTTGAATTTCCGTTAAGTACCTCCACTGTATGTTTGAAATAATATACTACAAATTATAAGTTTTAGGAATAACATATTGCATATTAAAAATATACACAAAATAAAGACTTGAACCTACCATGATGTCTGATTCCTATATCAAAAAATTTGGGCACAATACAGGTAAATCTTATAGTCATGATTTTATTTAACAATAAAAAAATCAGTCAAAATGTTAGTCACTCTCTTTAACTCAATACCAATATGTAAATGTCAACCAATATTGTATTTAAAATGAGATATACATAATGTAATTCTTACTTGTTCTTTTTGCATAAGAATTCTCCCATACAAGAGATAGGAAGTATGGATCAAAAAACTTGAAAGATCATACTAAGGCCAATTGATACCATCACCTGCCACAAAACAAGTGCTTACAAGTACAATAAAATTTCTTTATGTTATAGCTAACATGTAACACCCCACTCCCGCCGGATCCGAACCCGATATCGACAGTGATATCCGAATCCGTGCCCCGCGAGGGTGGCGTGTCACATCACTTAACACATCGCTT